>OX328011.1:57931364-58231364 GCA_946811545.1 Netelia fuscicornis | reverse complement strand
TTGCCTCGGAATTTGTTTGTTTCATTTATGATTATTTCCCCCCACGGTAATCAAAATCGTTTCCAAAATATATCAATAATCCTTGAAGAATTCCAAGATTTGTTCCCAGAATTAAAAAAAAAAAGACGTTTTCCCGAAAACACAACAGGCGTTGAAATAAAACCGTCTCGAAGAGGGAGAACGGGATGAAAAAAAGATAAAAAATATTCCCCGAAAGTCTCGCAACGTCGTCGTTTTCAAAGCCTTCCATCTTTATTCCTCACCCCTCTCCTTCACCACCCGTCATTGTTCGTTCTCATATCACGCGGTACGTCATGTACAATGCGACAACTGTCGCGTCTGCTACGTTCACAGGATTTTCCTCTTGACATACATATTACTCGACGAGAACAGTCGATAGACGAAACGAGCGATACGTATCGATATCGAGAATCCAGGAGAAGAGGCACTTGTCTTCGATGCTTCGTAGAGCGAAAGAAAAAGACGAAAGAAAAAAATAAAGAAAGAAAATTTATATCACGGCACAGTCCCGTTCTTTGCTCGAGAGACAGAGAGAGAGAGAGAGAGAGAGAGAGAGAGAGAGAGAGGGGAAGGGAGAGAGAGAGAGCAGTTGAGATAAATCTCCCGTGGTTAATCGACCCGTGCATCGTCCGACGATCGAATAATTATTTAACGACGAAAAACCACCCTTCTGGTCACGTATGAAAAGAGAAAGAAAGAAAAAAGAAAACGAGACATAAATCAAAAAATATGCGCAGCCCCCCTTAAGGCAAAAGATTAGAACGAATAAGAGTGTCGCGTGCCGTGGTGTCTCCTGCTCGTGGTCGTTAAGGGTAGGAGTGACCGTGCCATTATCGTTAGACCCCGAGGACAAGGACGAAGAGAGGACACTCTCGGGTCAATTCGACGGGAAAATCCGGTTTGACCATTTCCGGTTTGTTATTTTTTTCTTTTTTTCGCCTCCTTCTTATTCCACACCGTCCACACACCGCGAGCGTGCCACGTGACCCTTGCGTCGTCGGTGCTCGGGGTGACCGGGGTCGAAGGGGTCAGCCCAAACAACCCTCTCCTCGGGTCAGCCCACCGCGTTTACCGCTCACTGATTTATGGCCTTGCTGTCTCTCGTCAACATTTTTCCATCGATCATTTCTATTTAAAAAATTTTGTTTTTCTGTTTCTTTCCAAATGTTTCTTATCGACTCTCGCGCAATCGCGAGTCTAATTTATAGAAAACTGCGAACTTCGACAATTTTTGCAGATATACAATTATTAGAAAATAACCGCACGAATAATTTTTTCTATTTTACTACGATAAAAATATAATTATTATAACAACATTATAATATATAATATATAATATGTGATATATAATACGTGACATATGACATATAATATATAATATATAATATATAATATATAATATATAATATATAATATATAATATATAATATATAATATATAATATATAATATATAATATATAATATATAATATATAATATGTAACATATAATATATAATATATAATATATAATATGTAACATATAATATATAATATATAATGTATGATGTATGATATATCATATATATGATATATGATATATAATATATCATATATAATATATGATATAACAATAATAATAATGATTATTATTATTATCAAAATATAAAATTATTATTCTCATCAAGACATGAAAGTCTTCTTATCAACGTACTTATAATTAAAATTACACTATTGCAAATATGTTTTTTTTCAAACTTACGAGTTCGTTCCCAAAATGATTTCCGACGATTAAATAACGTATACACTGTTTACGTAGATATAAACGCGGATACCAGGAATGTGACAGGTTCCCTCGATCCGTAAGGATCTCGGAGTTTCTCGAATCCTCAAATAATAAGCAATAAGGATGAGGTCCTACACACATACGCCCACAAATTTAGACACAGACACAGAGAAAGAGAGAGAGGGAGAGAGCCATATATATTTGATGTTCGAGAAAACGCTCGGGCGATTCGGCTGCAGCTGTGGAAGCGAAGCTTTCACGTCCCCGTGTCTATATACGTCTGGAAAAGACACACATATATATATATATATATATATATATATATAACACGAATGCGGTAATACCGAAAGAGAGAGAGAGAGAGAGAGAGAGAGAGTGAGGATTCAAGGGTGAGAAGGGGGAGAGGATGGAATGGCGTGTGGCGCCGGCAGATTTCTAAAGAGCAATGTGCCGTACACGCAAATTGGCGCAAATTGGCGCGAGCTTCCGCGCAGGTCTCTCGCGCTTTGCCTCCCGCAAAATACGAAGAGCGAGAGAAAGAGAGAGAGAGAGAGAGAGAGAGAGAGAGAGAGAGAGAGAGAGAGAGAGAGAGAGAGAGAGAGAGACAGAGAGAGACAGAGAGGCTGCAGAAGACGCTAAGCCGCTGGCAAGCAATTCAAAGTCCTCTCTTGGTGCGCCAAGCCAGCGCCACAGCAGCCGTGTACCAGAAAACCCAAGAGATGTACACACATATATATACACACACACATATATATATATCAACATATGTATATATATATAGAGAGAAAGAGATTTGGAGAAAGACGACGAGAGAGCAATGAAGAGAACGAGAGTGGCAAAGGAAGTTCACGGAAGCAAGAGAGAAAGCCCAATAGACGAACGAAGGATCTCGAGAGAAACAACCCCTACGTGTATATACACTGATACACATATCTATATATACATACGTTTTACATATACGTTAAAACGCGAAGCTGAGGATAGAAAGGGAGTTTTCTCGTACGTTCCCTCGAACGTCTCGAAAGCGCTCGTGCAAGCCTCGGGGAGAAACCAAAGGAAGCGAGGAGAACGCCGCCACCGCCACGTTTCTTACCCCACCTCGTGTAAGGTAGAGCCTGTTCACGTATACGTATATGTCCTTGGGTAGTTGTAGAGAAGCAGCAGCAGCAGTGAGGATACTCGCCGTCTTGAGAATGTACGATGCCTCTGGTGCTTCTGATGGTGTCTTATAGTTTTCTGGGTGTCTATATATATATATATAGATAGATAAGGGATGTAGGCGAGGGTGGTTTTGGCAAGTTCCTTCCCGACCCACCTTGGTGCAAAACCATCCCCTAAAATGTATAGAACATAGCGTCACTGCCAACCGTTCCAACCCAAACCCCACGTTTCTTACTCACTTGTACGTTGCAACCCCCCTCTAACTCCTCCACCAACCTACCCCTATTTCTCTTCGGGATCCACGACGTAGTCTCTCTCTCTCTCTGCCTACGAAGAACCCTCCTTTGCCAACTCTCCTGTCATCCTCCTACTGCTATAGCGAAGGGCGCAAACGTGACTCTCTCGTGGCTGGTTGAACGAGCGAGTCGAATATATATAGAGATAGCTTTAGCACATGGAAATTTTGCGTGCGAGCGATACCCTGTAGTGTCGTTGGACAGGATGGAGAGGGTGGGAATGGGAGAGGGGGTAGAATGTGTTGCAGTTACGTCGTAAGATGATGTAAGGGATGCCAGGATAATGGATAGCGAAGTTTTTTCTTTTTCAGAAATTTAGGGGTTGTTTTCGTTCATGAGGCAAAGGGGGTTGGTTTATAATTGAGATCGAAAGAAAACTAGGTACGAGGGGTCAATTTAGGGGTTGAAAAACGTCTTCGATAGGTGGAGACGATGGCAAGACAACGTTTCTCTTTGTGTCTTGGTCTTCTTGGAACGTTGGGTACGTCTGTGTTTCAATCTTGAGGGTAGGCCGGAAACGACCGAAGTACACTCGCTATGTATATAACGCGTATCAACCCTTGCGAGAGCGAGCTTGAGACTCCTTCGTCTTCTTAGTGCTTATTGACTGACAGATATATATTTAGAAGAGTGAGAGAGAGGGAGAGAAGGAGAGAAACGGAAGCATGAGACGCAGAACCGCCAAAACCATCCCCCGTTAGAAGCTACGAGAGAGAGCCCAGAGGTTGCTCAGGCAACTTGAAATTAATTTCGCATGGCAGTGCTGAAACGGAGATAGCTGGTAAAAGCTCCTCGAAGCGAGAACAAGAATCCAGAAAGGTGATTCGAGTGAAAACTGGAAAAATTCACAATTATAAATAATTCCAAAAAAAGTCTCCAAAGATTCATTATATAAGGGTTGTTTTGTCAATTGACGTTATTCTGGTTCGAGGGATATGTTTTCTTATAGAAACGTAGCTGGAGGATGCGAATTACCATCATGGACTCCCTTCGACAGATCGAATCGAGGAATGGACGTGACGCTTTGTGGAGAACGCGTCGGTGACTTTCATAATTGAGATCCCGATGATCCAGCGAGCTTGCAAGCTCGTCGAGAAATATCTTGTTCTATATGTGTGTCAGTATATATATAAATGTGGTTGCTGAAAGAGAAAGATAGAGAGAGAGAGAGAGAGAGGAAGAGAAAGAGGGAGAGAGAAAGGAGGCGTCGACCTGTTCTGGTGCAAAAGCTCCGAGCCCCGAGGACATGGAAGAAATATCCGAGGTTCGAGGGATGAAGCAAGAGAAGTGAACGAAAGGCACGAAGATGAAGGCAGGAGGAAAAGAGAAGTGGAGCTTTGGGGGCTGCTTGCACACATATATAAGAAGCATCGGCCTCGGAGTGTACAGTGAAGAACGCGCCCTGGCAATTTCGACGTGTACATTTACCCGCGGTGAAAGCGACGATATGAGGTGACTCGGTAAACCTGCCGGAGAGAGGAAGCCTTCTATCCCGCGGCCAAGGCGGAGGGTGGGAGAAAAGCTTCACTTTGAAACTACAGACGAAGGAGCCGCTACGACTGTCGGAAAATTTGTCCAGGGACTTTCCTAACCCCTAGTATTATTACCCAGGCAATTTTCTAAAAAATGGAAGATTAAGGGTTGTTTTTTCGATATTTAAGGGATGATCGCATTGTCGAATTACACCCTGAGGAAAATTCACGATCTTGAGATTGAGTTGAGAAAGCCAATGGAAGACTGGCGAGAGTTTCCTTGAGCCGAATTGGCAAAAGTGGCTCCAGGGGCTGATCCGTAGGAACGCTAGTCCTACGATCGTCTCTTTCTAGATTTTTGCGCCAATATATCCCTAGAACTTTTCTTTTTCTTCTGGATATACGTCCTTCTGGACTATTTCATCGATCCCATCGGCCCACGTCCAAAGAGGATCAAAGCTGGAGTCTCGATCCGGGTATGAAGGGATGGAGAGGTGCAAGGGGTTGGGGGGTTGAAAAAGAGAAAAGGGAGGATTTCTAGCGCGCTGCATCGAGATCCTTTACCTAGGATCGAGCTACCTTCCTGCTTCCTTGGTGGATCGGGTCTTCGTCCTAGCGACGTCCCGGTAGTCCTTTATCCTGCACAGCCTCGCCAAACCCACCCCCTTGGTTTCACCCTTCTATCCCATTTCTATCACGCGCCCTCTCGTTGCAGAGCGGAAGTCAAAAACCGTGGTGGTGCTTCGAGCTATGTGCGGGCTCTCTCTCTCTCTCGCGGAGAGCACATACACAGAGGAGCCCTCTTCGTTCTCTTCAACCCTCCTCTTCATCCCCTAGAGAGAGAACGAGAGAGAGGGACCAAGAGCAAGAGGGTGAGAGGGTAAAAGAGAGGGTGAGTTTCGGAGGGTCCCATCCTCGTTCTCGTCGTCGTACGTCGTCTTAACCGACAACGTAGGAAATCCCCTCTTGGGCGAGAGCCCAGAGGGTTACCATGGTAACGAGGGGATGCGCGTGACGTAACCAAACCCACCACCGGTGTGTGCCCGTTGAAACAAATGAAGGCACGTCCCTCCACCTTCCACATCGCCCACAAAATCTTCTCTCTCTCTCTCCCTCATTCTCACCCCCGACACATCCCTCACAACCCTCTTCCTCCTAACGCAAGCTTCAACCTACAGAACCCACTCTGAGTCCAACAACCCCCTCGGCGAAAGCCCTGATGCTGCCTCTCACAAAACTACCCTTTGGATCACCCGGTAGAAGGTGGTCCAGATGCGAAGGATGCGAGATGGAAACGAGGGAAATGTATAGCCACATCTATACGTGGAGAAGGGAAGCTCCGGGGGGTTTGAGTGTGTGAGAACGCGAAGGAGGATGAAAGGACAACCTTCTCTCTCTCTCTCTCTCTCTCTCTTTCAATTTCTCTGTGTATGTGTGTGTGAGAGGGGGTTGGTCGGGGCTTGAAGCACACAAGAACCCAGCGAGGACCTACCGAGAGGAAAACCGGGAGGGAAGCAACCGATGATGTCCCGAGGGGTAAACTCGGGGAAAACTATTGCCTTCCCAAGCCACCCTTTGCGCCCTCCTCGCGTTTTAGCCAGATCTCCCCCTCTCACTCGCTCTCCTTCTATCCTCTCTATGCTGCTTCACCCTCGAGTCTCTTTGCATGCTTATCGAGAGTCGAGAGGAAGAGGGACAGAGAAGGACAGATAGGGAGGAAAACGAAGGGATGAAATATCGAGGCATGTGTTGTACCCCCCTAAAGGGTATATGCTAAGTATATACCACCCTATGTAACCTTATATATCATGTACTGAGGGATTTCATGTACATCGAAGCTGCGCGTTACCTCAGAAGGACGAAGGCCCTTTCTGATGCCTTCGCGAAGACTTTCGCGAATCTTTCTATCTTCAACCCTCCTACCCCATACCTCCGCGTCTCGTAGATCTTCTTCCGATCATTAAACGTTTTTTTTTTATTATTCTTGTTATTGGAAATGATTAAATATCAATGAAGGGTGAAAATAGGATTGTTTCAACGAATGCATACAAATTCCTAATTTCATTTTCTTTTTCATGGACTCGATGACAGATTACGATTTTATCAATTTTAATGGGTAAACGATCGGATCTTTCGAGGGGTGGGTTTGGGGTAAAAGAACGTAAACCTGTACCTTGCGCTAGAGTTCTGTGTCCCGAAATGTGTATCCTGCTGTTCGAAAGGTTTTTTTTCCCTATAAAAGCCCGGGGGTGTCGTCAACGAGGACTCACCCCCATTATCCTTTCAAATTGGTTATTTTCGGTAAATACCATTTTGAAAAGCCAATAATGTTGTTTACCTATTGTGACGGTGGCGCCCTCGTTGGTACGAAGCTACCGGATCCTTCTCTCACCCTATCGACTCGCCCAGCTTTTCTCGCCTCGTGACGTTTTCGCGGTGGCACACAGAGACAACAAAAAAAAATACAAAAAAAACCTGCGTGCCTGCAGCGGGGTGTCACCGCGGGTTGGCCCAGTTCGAGGGACAAACAACAAAAAAAAAACGAAGAAGAACGAACGAAAGCGTAATCCTAAAAATGGCACAGGTGAGACAGGAACCATGGAGTAAAAATAAAATCCACCCCGAAAAAAAACCCCTGAGCACAGGATTTTGGGGATGCGCCAGGTAGAGGGTTGTTAAGGGTGAGAGAGAAGCTAAATCTCTTCATCCCCCTCGCTCTCTCTCGGTCTTGTCACGAGGGGTTGCGAGAGTACCGTTTCGTCGATATAGCCGATATTTGGTACCTGCACAACCATCGCTGTTCAATGCTATTCCTTTTTTCATCCCCTAAAAAAAAAAACCTCTCACGCTTATACAAAACCCGACACAAACGTTTTTCCAACGTTCGAGGAGCGTAGAAGTCACGATCTTTGACACTAGAATCTTTGTTTCCTTTTTTTCATCCCTCCAACGATAACAAATCGAGATCCAATAGCCTGTCGAGACAGATCGGTGGCTTGAGGAAAAAAATAATGAAAAAAGGATAAAAAATATTTCAATGAAACACTGGAATTTCCTAACCTGTCGCTTCATCCAGGAAAATGCTCTTTAATGGCGGGAAGAGGGTGAGAGGGAGAGAGAAGAGAGAAAAGAGGAAAAAAAATGAAGAAGAGGAGGAAAGACGTGGAACAAGTTGAGTAAGGCGAGAAGTCGACATCGTGATGGGGGTGAGGTAAAAAGCGGGTATAATTCTCGCGACGTTGGAGGGGTTGGTAGGGGTGGGTAAGAGAGAGCGAGTAAGAGTCGAAGGAAAGCCACCCTTTCTACGTCGAGGCCTCAACCTTGAACTACATTTTTAATTGCGATTCCCCAAACCCCCACTCCCCCCCACTTCCTTCGAGAATTCTCACCCCCGTAACACACTCAACGAAGAGGAAGTAGGAAGTTTTCACGATGGTGATGGTGAGACTGCTGGCTCCTCCAGACGATAACGAAAACAAAAGAGAAACAGTTTTCTTGCCGCCAGGCGTCTCTACTCTCTCTGTCTCTCTCTTCGTCTTCGTATTTTCCATCCCTCTCGCACTTTCTCGTCGTACCACGAGCATCTCGCCCCCCTTGCCCCCTTCTCGGTGTTTCCCGCAACGCGGACGTTACCACCGAGTTCTCTCTATCGTTTTCATCCCTCTCTCTCCTCTCTCTTCCTTTCGCCCCCTCCTCCTCCTCCTCCTACCCTCTACTGGCTCTAAGCAACAAGTAGCGCGTTCATTTAAGACGTGTCGAGGTTCTTTTGTTCGTTTAAAAAAAAGAAAGAAAAGAAAAAGAAAAGCAACGAAAAGAAAAGAGAAAGATAGAGGAGGAAGAAGGAAGCCAAAGTACGAGTGAGAGACGAGGACATGGGAGAACGAGAGAGAGAGAGAGAGAGAGAAAGTGAGGGATGGAGTATTGCAGCGTTCTACGAAGTTCCGCTTAAGGGAGAAAAACGATCTAACGCTACATTCTCGTCGGAAGGGGGCAGAAGGGGGGGTAAGAAATTATAGCGACGAACATCTACGAGAGACACGTTTTTTTCGTCTCGTTACAATCTTTTTTCCGTCACTTCTCTTGCTTACAAGCTAGTAAATCGCTTACTTTGATAAATAATCAAACACGATTTTAACCCTACGAGGGATGATTAATTGATTTACCCCGATCGTCGTAAAAATATATCCTTACAAATTAAATTAAATTATTACAAAGTTATATAAAAAATCTTGTCATCGTGAGATTGTTTATAAACTGAAAATGAAAAAAGGAATTGCTTGATTATAAAACAACCCTAAACAATCTACCCCGAAAGAACTTTTTTTTAAATAATTAAAAAAAAAACGATATATCCAATTTTTATTGTACAAGTCGTCTCATTCGTTTGGAATCATCGTCACCGCAAAATCTCGCGGTTCGCTCTTCCTCCATCGGCGTGCATGTGAAATAAGGGTTGGTCTGAAAAGAAAAAAAAAAAAATTTTCTTCTCGCGGCATATGGCATCCGCGAGCGAAACATCCGGCTAGTTAGCGCATATACGATCTCACACTGACTTCCTCCTTAATGCTTCATGTATATATATACATATATGTATATATATGTATACAAGCTATTATACCCCTTTGGCTCTCCGTCGGTGCACATTTTCACGGACACTTTTGTGCGTTGCATACGTTATGGCGGACGATCGTCTCTCCCATCCGTCCCAGCATCCCATTGAGCATTTTCAATGGACCATCTCGCTTCGTTAACCAGTCTGTCGCATTTTTTACCCATCATCCCCCAAAGGGCAACCCTTTTTTTTAACATATATATACATATATATATATTTTTTATATCCGTTCCCTTGATGTATACGCTACCTCTCTCGTTCTTTTCCCAATTTGAATACATTGTACCCTCGGTCGACATACATATGTATATCCAACCGATAGTTTTTTTCTTCACCCCAAGCACGCAAACTAGGCTCCTGGATGCTGCGCAGTGTGTATTTGCCAAGGCACACCTACGGTGATGCTTTTTTTTATGTTCTTGTATCCATTCTCTGCCTTCGCCCAAATACTAATGTACATACGTTCCTTTATATACACATATATACATATATATACTTATATTCATACATACATTAATATATAATATTTTCTATGTTAAATTATATATTATATACATAATATAATATAATATTATATAATTCAATATAATATAATATAATATAATATAATATAATATAATATAATATAATATAATATAATATAATATAATATAATATAATATAATATAATATAATATAATATAATATAATATAATATAATATAATATAATATAATATAATATAATATAATATAATATAATATAATATAATATAATATAATATAATATAATATAATATAATATAATATAATATAATATAATATAATATAATATAATATAATATAATATAATATAATATAATATAATATAATATAATATAATATAATGTAATGTAATATAATATAACATAATATAATATAATATAATATAATATAGCATAATATAATATAATATAATATAATATAATATAATATAATATAATATAATATAATATAATACAATATAATACAATATAATACAATACAATACAATACAATATAATATAATATTTAATATATTATAATATTTAATATATTATATTGATATGTAATATGTTAAATTATATATAGTATAATACGAGGCGTATAGAGATTTCATCCCTTTCTCTCATTTTCTTGCTCACCCTTTTCCCATCTTCCTCGTCCTCGTCTCACGTATCTCGCACGGCATTTACGTCGAAGACGTCGACGACGACGTGAAACGTTTTCTACCTGGCTAAACCCGCGGCGTTTTGCGTTGCCTCTGGCTTGACCGAGTTTTATTTTAGCTCCACCCCTCCCTCTCTCTCTCTCTCTCTCTCTCTCTCTCTTCATGTATTGTATATAATGCTGTATATACATTCTTTCTCTTCCGTTCCCTTTTTACTACATACAGTACTCTCTCTCTCTCTCTCTCTTTCTCTCTCTCACTCTCGATCTCTCTCTCACCTCGCACAATGCAACTGATTTTGATTTATATGACGCGAACGACAGTCGAACGAGAACCGAAGGGTTGCAGGTTCGATAAGTTTCTCTCTCTCTCTCTCTCTCTCTCTCTTGCTCCGTCGATGATACTAGGGGTGCATTTTCGTTCTCTTTCTTTTTTCTTTCTTCTTCCTTTTATTATTTCACGAAGGGTGCAACGATCCGTGAGGTCGAGGGATGCACGTGGAAATTATAAATTCATATCCATCGTATCTACGAGCGTGCATATCGTGACGCGGGGGCCAAACACAGCTCGTTTCGCTCCGGGGAATCCGAATTTTTCGTGTCCCGACCCGACCGAAATTTTGCGTAGAGATACAACGACCCTTCTTTCTTTGAATTTTTTTTTTATCTCGCGACCTCCGTATCAAATTTTACATAACGCTTCTTTTTTTCGTTTTTTGTTCTCTCATCTTTCATACCAGATCTCGCAATAACCAAGTTATTTTCATCCCCTACGGCAAACTTACCTACCCCCTACCCCTACGGCAATGCCCTCTGGCGAGTTCTTTTTTTCTTTATACCATGGCATTTTTCTTTTTGTTTTCATCGCTCGTCGGATCTCGCCAAATATTCGCGGATATGACGAAACGACTTTTTCATTCACGCGTCAACCCCCTTCCTCCCCGCCAATCGCGAGTTATTTCGAGGGATGAACTGTCTCGTATGAAGAAATTCGTAACCCGATCACGAAAAGCATCGAGCAGTCTCGATCGCCATAGAGAAGCGAGCTAAGCGAGAGCTGGAGGAAGAGAAATTCGAGGAAAAAAAATGGAATGAATCAAGGGGGATGAAAGAGAGAGGGGTAGACAGGGGGTGGGGGTTGCGAAGACGAGATCTGATTTATTCCGATTTGCAAGACCCTGAGGCCAGACCGATGCGTCTCTACCATGAAACGGACGTAATATTCTCACGCGAACACATCGAATCTCTCTCACCCTCTCCTCCCAACCCCCGATATTTCAACCCCATCAATAACTGATGTACGAATTCCAGCTAAAGACCGTCGTCGTCGTCGACGGCGACGAACTCTCCCTCGAAGTCCTGGTGACACGCATCTCCCGACTATATGAACCAAATATTCCATCTTACCTTCGCTTCCCACCCCTATACGCCGATATATGTATACTATATATCTATATATATATATATATATATATAGAATATGCATACGAGTCTCAGAGTCGTGTGAACGCGTATTACGCATGAATTTGTCGATATAGTCGATATCCTCGACTCGGTGAATACTCGAGTACGTGCGTGACTTTTTTTTCACCCTTGTATATAGCAATATATATATATATATATATTTATGTCGCGTATACATCCTCAAAAATAGGATATCGCACGAGCTAGTACGATCCTTTATAATATTACATATTATTATTATGATTATATAATAATATTAATATTATATAGTATTATATGTATATATTAATATTATTATTATATAATAATATTAATAACATAATAACAATATTAATATATTATATATAATATTATTATATAATATTATTATATAATAATAAAAATATATAAATATAATACTATATAATAATATTATATATATAAAATATTATATAATAAATATATTATAATATATTATTATATAAGATTATATTCATATAATATTGGTAATATATTGTAATATAATAATATATATATATATATATATATATAATATTATTATATTAATATAATATATATAATATAATTAAATATAATAATATTATTACTATTAATATCTAATATAATATATTATTATTATATTATATTATATAGATATATATCTTCGTTTCTACCTGTCTTCGACGTGGCTCTGGGTGTCGTTGGCAGACGAGCTGGTTCTCTCCCTCCCTCGTCTCTCGGCATAGACGAGGCGGAAGGAGCCTTCTCGATGCCAAGCATCCGAGCAATAAAGGTGAAAGAATGAGAACTCTGCGGAGTGTGAGACAGTTCTTCAGGCGGTATGAAATAAAAGAAAAGGGAAAGGAACGATAGGAGGAACGTGAAGGAGAGGATGAGAGAAAAACAGCTGAGGCTATATATATATACGTGGGTACCTATATGTGTGTTTGCCTGTATATTATTTATATCTATGGCTGTCTCTTTCTTTCTTTCCTTCTCCCTTTCTTCTCTCGTGTTATGTATATGAAGAAAGGTCCATTGGAAATTCGAGATGAATTTTGTTCCTCGTCCTTCTCTTGAAAAACGCGATTCTCTGCGCGTGCATATATATATATATATATATATATATATATATAGCTAGTTTTCAGATGTAACCCTTTACCTGCCGTGGAAACTAATATAATAACCCTCCTCTATTTTATTTTATTTTTCATCTGCCTTTGGGCATTTTAAGGTACATGCTTGCTCGTGGATCACGAGAACCCCCGGTCTTGTCACTCGATTGGAAAAAAAATCTTGGGGACCGAGGAGGGTGAATTTTATGTCCTATTGAATCCTTTGATTTTCTCAACGTCTTTCACTTTTCTCGGGGGAACGAAATCCGATACAATGCATTTCACTTACATCTCGAGGTAGATTAGTTCGAGACATTTAGCGATAGATCGGTCCAGGAAATCGGTTTGTCGATTTTTATCGAAATCTCAGCGAATCAAATTTTGATTCTTGTAAATCTTGATTTAGGTCAAGCAAAAATTAATTATTCGAGCGTTTTTCGAAAAGTGTCGATGTTGATAGGCAAGATAATCGTACAGGATATCGAGAAGAAGATGGTTTATTTGTGAAATCACTTTTTTTCATCCCCTAAAATTTTGCTTACGTTAGGGGTGTTTAAAAAAATTGTCGTTTATTTTACGCGCTCTATTCGTGAAACTGGTTTATTTATATTGTCTCCTCGCGATATGATTTTTTTTATAGGTGTACGTGCGTCTTCTCTACGTGAGTTTTTGAAAAAAAGGGTTGATTTTCCGTGAGACGGAGAGACGGCAGACAAGAAGGGTTGAAAAATAATGAAACGAGGCGGACAGAGAGACGTATATATTATTTCCCACAAGCGCGCGAAGGGGACGAAAGGATTTTTCAAGCCTCAACCCCTTTTTTACCGCGGAGATGCAGCGTGAAAAAGACAACCCCTCTACACGATTCACTGGTATAGACGCGCGTTTGTCTCTCTCTCTCTCTCTCTTTTTCTCTTGGCTTCAACTTTTACGTCCTGACTCTACGTACGTGGGACTTTTGTCTTTCCTCCCCCATTCTCTTTTATTACCGCGCTCTGCAAGAGGGAAAACGTGACAGGTGGATTGGATTCGAGATACCTGAGAATTTTTCGTTTTTTTTTTTTTTTTCATTCCCTCGTCCCGGCAATTTTCTGCAAAAGGGATTTTACTCACACGCGCTTTTCCTTTCCCTATTCTCGACGGATATTTCACGCGGAACACGTATGTGCTATTTTTATTTCTGGATTTTAGGAAATTCCTGGTGAAAAGTGAAAAAAAAAGTAAAACTTCGAAGTTTTTATTTTTAAATTTTCAGCGGTGAGTTTTGAAAAATCGAATACGCAAGTATTGTATTCACATTTTGTGGGAAATTTTCGATTTCTTCATTACCTCGTGAAGGTGAAGATAGTTCGTGTTGAAAAAATAAGTTTGATAGGGGCAGGAGGGGTCAAATTTTATTTTTGTCCTAATCTACTTTTTAAAAATGCTAGGAGATCGTAAATTTCCCGTATAACACCAATATAATATTTTTATTTTCGATTTTTATTAATTAGCCCGCCAAAAATACAAAAATCACAAAAAATCGCAGTTTTTTGAATTTTTGACAGGTAAATTTACAAAAATCGGGTATGAATATATTATAATTTCGTATTCTACGTAAAATTTCCGATCCGATAAGCATTCTACAAGATTAATTCGTTTACCCGAGTTTTTTTTTCCCTTCCTAACTTTTATGACCGTTTTTTCTTCGCTGCGTAAAAACGAACGTTTCACTGGCGAAGATAGTTCGTGTCGAAAAAATAAGTTTGATATAGGGGCAGGAGGGGTCAAATTTTATTTTTGTCCAAATTTACTTTTAAAAAATGTTACAAGATCGCAAATTTCCCATATAACACCAATATAATATTTTTATTTTTGATTTTGATTAATTAGCCCACTAAAAATACAAAAATCACAAAAAATCACGGTTTTTTTACTTTTTAACAGGTAAATTTACAAAAATCGGGTACGAATATATTACAATTTCGTATTCTACGTAAAATTTCCGATCCGATAAGCACTCTACAAGATTAATTCGTTTACCCGAGTTTTTTTCTCCCTCCGTGACTTTGATGAGCGTTTTTCCCTCGCGGCGTAAAGACGGAAAGTTTTGCTTTTGGTAAGGGATCTCACTCGCTTTCGCGACTCGGTGTCTCGGGCAAAAGTTCATCGGCCGTGGACTCGACGACCCTGGCCCAGAAACAAAAGCTAGACGAGCTTTTCTGCCGTCGGAAGAGGATGGGGTACGAGCTTAAGGGTGAGAAAAATTGAGGAAGGGGCTGCTTGTGAATAATTCAGCTGCTCGGAGAACGGGAAAATGAGGAAAGAGTTCAGACACCGGGCAAAGTTTTCCAAGCGCGGAGACTGGCAAAGAGCTACCGGGAAACGAGTATTTCACGATCGCTCATTTATTTTCTCCGCAAAAACGTAAATATATCGCGTTCGCTTTAATGTTATTGTTTCTTTTTTGTCTTTTCCCAGCTCGATACAACTTGTCTTTTTAAAAAAAAATAAACAAAAATCAACAAACATCGAATCTTTCAATCACAATTTAAAAAACTGTTCTTTTTTTAACTAATTATCCATCCCCTCGTCGTCTCGAATGGAAATGAATACCGAGAGATTAAAATTCACTCTCGTTGACACGCGATATATAACCGTCGCGTTCTCAGCCGCGCGCTCGTAAAGATTCGCGACCGGTAAAACTCTTCATCCCTTCGAACGCGTTGTTTTTTTTCTTCTTCTTCTTCTACTTCTTTTTCTTTCTCTCTTTCGTCGAGCGAACCGCTTAACTTAACGACGTTCGCGCGAACTCGAATGAGAACAAAAAAAAAAAGGAAGAGGAAGAATAAAAGGAAGATAAAGAGGGAGGCGATCGAGGAGGAGGGGTAGTTTTAAAATCAGGCCATCGCGACCTACCGCAAACTACTTCGCATTTCTCTCTTTCTCTCACCCCCTTCATCCCCCAGAGGATATTTAATTACACTCTTGCGAATAAAAAATCGTTTCATCACTCGTCGTTATCCATTCATTAATTTGTTAACTCGATCAATTTTTTATAACGAAATATTGAAAATCAACGATTACAAAATTCTTGATTAATTCTTCCTTCGTCCGTTACGAATATTTTATATCAATTATCCATCGCGTCAATCCTATGAAAATTTCAATCAATTTAAAATCCGTTCAAACGCGAGTCAAATAATTGATTTTCATTTCGCCAGAGGGAGCCTCGTGATACCAATCCTCAAATCCCTTCTTCGACACGGCAGGGATGCAAGAACAAAAATCCTGGTGACGAGGAATAAAGGGGATGAATGGAGGTAGTAAAAAAAGAAATAAAATAAAAGAAAACAAAAGAAGAAGAATAAAAAAACAAAAAATTCTCGTTTTGATGTGCACGAAACGATTCCACACCGACGCGAACTTTGTCGACATGCACTCTTGACTCGGTCTAACGGACGCTGTAGTCGAAAGAGAGAGAGAGAGAGAGAGAGAACGAGAGAGTTGAGTTTTGGTCCAGTGGAGAAAGAGGAAGCTGGGCAGGGAGAAAGAGCGGTGACAGGAGAGAACAGCAGCGTGTAAAACAAAAGAAACACGGAGGGGGCAAATTACGGATTCAAACGGCTCTCTTTTGTCTTTTCATGTTTATTTCTTTGTTTTTGCGCCGACTGCATTGTTTCAGGAACGTTGGCGAACAGGGGGATGCGAGAAACGTTGAAAAGGGGGCTGGGGGTTGAAGGGGGTAGAGAGATGGAAGGGGGAAGGGGGAGTCTCACACACTGCAGAGCTTTGTCGGAACTCGCCCTGGTAGCTTTGTTATTCCTTCTGGCACTCCTATATTTTTCTTTTCTTCCTCGGTATAGTTCCTTCGTTTCTCTCCCTCTCTCTCTCTTTTTTTTGTTATTTTTTGCTCTTGCCTATGAACAAAACAAACAAAACAACAGCAAAAAAATTGCCTCTCTTGCTCGCGATTTTCTCTCCGGCGAATGTTTATTTTTTGTTGTTTTTTTTGTTTCGTGACTCTTCATTCTCCGGGAGCAAACGTCGCGATTTCCAAAAAGTCTAGAGTCACGGTGTACAGTTTCGCAAAGGGCGAAGGGTCGAGCGAGTTTGGGAGATTTTTGTCGTTCGCTTTTGTTTTTTTCAGTTTTCTTTTCTCTTGTTTTTTGCCCAAATTTGATCACGTACGTAATTCGATCAAACTCGAGACATTTCGTTTCTCCCCCCCTCTCTCTCTCTTTTTTTTTGTTATTTTTTGCCTTTGCCTACGAACAAAACAAACAAAACAACAACAAAAAAAACAACGAAAAAATTGCCTCCCTTGCTCGCGATTTTCTCTCCGGCGAATGTTTATTTTTTGTTGTTTTTTTCGTTTCGTGACTCTCATTCTCCGGGACCAAACGTCGCGATTTCCAAAAAGTCTAGAGTCACGGTGTACAGTTTCGCAAAGGGCGAGGATTCGAGCGAGTTTGGGAGATTTTTGTCGTTTGTTTTTTTTTCAGTTTTCTTGTCTCTTGTTTTTTGTCCAAATTTGATCACGTAAGTAATTCGATGAAACTCGAGACGTTCGATGAAACTTTGAGGAGAGGAATTCAATCCTCGCCCCTCGTATCTTAACATTTCCTCGATCGTGTCGCGAAGAGGGTACGACTTGTTCGATGATCTAAATATCTCGTCGGCCAGTCACGATTATTGGCAAAAACTGCCAAGTCTTGAATGAATATTACAATTCGTCGTCTTCGGGGAGAAGCGTATTAATGCGTTAAACGGATCTTGACGTTTTTCGAGCCGGGGGAGATGTACACGAGATGAAAATGTGTTCTTCTTGAGAGGGTTCGTCAAGGGGTTGGGGGTGGAAGGAGGGGTGAAAAGTCATAATGAAAGGAATCGAATTAATTGTCAAGAATAACATCGAGAGAGTGCGATGAACATCAACCCCCATCCCCCTTCGCCCTCTTCCACCCCCTTCAACCCCCTCCCCCTCTTTCTCTTTCCATGTTCTTGATTCTCGACGAAAATCTCTAGATCCAGTTGGTGATGATATAAAAGCGGAAAGATAGTCGAAATAGACGAAAAGAGAAGAAGAAAATCCATGTAAGGGGATGGGGTGAAATTCCGCGAGGGACGAAGAGGGTGGTCGTGGCACCTCGGCCGCATCAGAGAACCGCGCTAAATGACAGCCTACCTGACGCGACTCAAAAATTCACGAGCTCATCCTCCAGAGAACGCTCCTCTCTCTAGCTACTGCAACCGAAACAAATGGCGCTTTCACCCCCTACCCTCACCTCCATTTCTCTCTCTGTCTCTCATCCTCTCGCTCGTTTCGTTACTTCTCGATCGTCGAGGTGAATTAAAAAATTAATATTGCGGCGATGATGAAAAATTATTTATCCAAAGAGTTATAAAAAGTAGCCAAGATTTACGATGCGACTAGGGGTGGTTATTTCTGCGCGATAACCAATCGCAACAAATATTCAGCGGAGAAAAATCAGAAGCAACGATTTTCTTTCGTTTCATTGTATTTTTTATTAAATTTCTTTATCGTCGGGGAAAGAAAAGGGGGACGGATTTTTGCAAAAAAAGTAAGGGGTTGTAGCTTAATTAATCGGAGGGTTGAGGCTGCGCCGAATCGTACTTCCGGCGGACAGTTACTCATTCATTTCCTCGTTGACAATTTTCGAGCTGAAATCTATTTTTGCACGCTAATCCAATGTTCTTGAATCAACGAACCCCGTGGGAGGATTAGAGAGCGAAAACCACCCTTATTTTTTCAGGAAAGGAATATTTCGAATTCGTACGACAGTCGTAAGGGTAGTTGGAAACAAGCTTTTCCACGTAACGAATAGTAAACCCGAGAGGATCGTAACTCCATACTGGAAAAATTATGAAAATGGTGGACGAGGGTTGAAGAACGAAATTCCACCAACCCCTCTGTTGTTTTTTCCCAACATGATAAAAAAATAATTACTTACACCTCGCACTCAACCTCGAACGAAAACGACCCTCCACATTATATCGAATAAAATCGAAAAGTGGCACAAGGGATGATTCGTTAGGGGTGAGTTTTTTTCTTAAATCTAAAATTCTTGCCTCGTGTGCATTCTCCTGATACATGGGACATTGGTCAAACGCGAATTTTTCTTTATTTTCAGTTCGTTCCAAGTTCGCAAGAACGAGGGGTCGAACCATACGTACGAGGGTTGCAGCGTATAGGCAGAAATAAGCGCGTGTGGCGAGAACGATGGTGGTGGGTTTAGAGATGCATGGTAGGGGCTGTTCGGCAAGGACCACGAGATCAATATGTATGTTGGGGGGGTGGAGAAGGAAGGGTGGATGTGGACCGCATGGTTGGGGGTGGCCAGCAACCCTCTAGCCTTCGTCTGATTGGCCAACGGCTACCACCGATGCCACGCCCACTCCCACACACGCTGTCTTAACCCTCCAGCGAGAAACCACCCTGATGCTCACCCACCCTCGGGCTTCCAAGCGCTCAGAACTCACCCCCTCTTCTCTCATTCCACATTTCGAAAACCACCATCATCCCCCTCTCGCTCCTACATCCAGCTCTTTGCTTTTCTATAGCTTCTCTCGCTTCCACCGCTCTCTTGCCATGCCACGCTGCTGCTTTTGCCCGGTTTGCCCTCTCTACACACGTGGTGTGTACGTATATGTGTCTCTATATATGTATACATATATTTAGGGGTGTGCGCGAGGCTTACATGCGGAGAATCGGGCGATGGGGAATGGGATACGAAGGCGAGCTTTTGCGGGCACGCAAAGCTCGAACCGTCCTCTCAACCCTCTATCTCTCTTTTTCTTCCCCTCTGTCCCTCCCTCCCTCTCTCCCTCTTTCTCTGTCTTTTACTCTTGGCTTCTTTCTCGTCTCTTACTCCCTGCCACGTTCATCCCTCCTTCGACTATTCTACAAAGTCCTTACCGAATTTCCACAAAATCATCGAAAATTGAAAAGCCACCTCTCGGAACAAGAAGCAACGCAGTTTTCCCCGTTTTTTTCAAATTTTCACAGAAAGTGCGGAGAATTTTTTAAGTATCGACAGAGTTGTAAGGGGTGGTTTTGATGTGGAGAGAATTTGAGTGCCCGATCTTTTCTTTCACGATCGACATTTTTATGAGTAATTTCAGGGAAAAAAACGTCAATTTTATGCGACGGATTTAAGGGTTGAAAATTTGAGTTTATTTATTTTAAAGAATTTTTATGAAAAAAAAAAACAATTTTATTCAGAAAATTGAATTTTGAATAAATTGTACAATCGAATGGTGAAGGATTTTTCGAACGAGGAAACAAACCGGACGAATGGAATTAGCAATCTCTTTTTCACCTCGCGATGGATTTAAGGGTTGAAAATATGAATTTCTTTATTTTAAGACATTTTTATGAAAAAAAAAAACAATTTTATATAGAAAATTGAATTCCAAATAAACAAACGAACCGATGAATGATTTTTGAGAGGAAGAAAGGAACTGGACAAATGGAAATAGAAATCTTTTTCTGTTTCTGTTCGGTGGAAAATAGACGTTTCTTTTTTTTAAGATTTCATTCGATTGAATCGTTTTCAAGACATAGAAAACGTTTGGCTGGTGGATAAATGGTGTGCGAGGGAAGGAGAGAAGGAGCTTGTAATAGACTAGCAATTTCGTGCTGTAGTCACGAGGGTAGAAGAAGAAGAGGCGAGTATAGTCGGTCGACCGGCAAGCCTCGAATTAACCGGATAATTAGCTTAAATGGCGAGCCGGATCAACGGGCGAACTCATCCTCGGTGAGGCAAACGCTCTCACCTTCTGAAACTTTGACTCGCCGTTTCACGAATTTCTGAGAGAGAGAGAGAGAGAGAGAGAGAGAGAGCAAAGCTGTCTATAATCTTACAACCCCTAGTTTCTACCCCCACCCTCTCTTGGTTTCTCTCTCTCTCTCTCTCTTGCGTTTCGACGAGTTTTCGAACGATGGTCTTAAAATATTTGGCTCTGCTCTGGTGACTTTACTTTCACAGTAAGAAAGTCTCATTCAACGTGTCTCGTTTCGATATGGAAAATCGAGTAAAATCTAAAACAAGAATCATCCCTTGTCGTGTTGAGGATTCTTGGTCGATCGGAATTTGAAATTTGTTGTTAATGGAAATTAAGTTTGTAGAACGATCACGAGAGCGGAGAGCGGAAAACGAATTTGCCTGTTGAGGGATGATAAATTTAGGAAAAAATTGGAACGTTGTTAGCTTGTGAAAAAAATAGACTGGGGAATGATAATGATAATAAGCGGAGGGTGAAAATTCCTAGTTCTAGGATAAGAATAAGTTTTAGAGAGACTGAATGATGGAATGATTGAATAGATTTTTAATGAAATTGATTTATTTGATTTGCGTAAATTTAGTAGAAAATTTAGTAGAATATTTATTAGAAAATTTGGTAGAAAATTTAGTAGAAAATATAATAGAAAATTTAATACAAAATTTAGTATAGCATTTGGTATGAAATTTAGTAGAAAATTTAGCAGGATATTTAATAGAAAATTTGGTAGAAAATTTAGCAGAAAAATTAGTAGAAAATTTAATAGAAAATTTAGTATAAAATTTAATATAGCATTTGGTATGAAATTTAGTAGAAAATTTAGCAGAAAATTTAGTAGAAAAATTAGTAGAAAGTTTAGTAGACAATTTAGTAGAAAATTTAGTAGAAAAATTAGTAGAAAATTTAGTAGAAAATTGAGTAGAAAAATTAGTATCAAATATAGTAGAAAATTTAGTAGAAAATTCAATAGAAAATTTAATAGAAAATTTAGTACAAAATTTAGTAGAAAATTTAACAGAAAATTTAGTATAAAATTTAGTATAAAATGTAGTATAAAATGTAGTAGAAAATTTGGTATCAATTTTAGTATCAAATTTAGTAGAAAAATTAGTAGAAAATTTAATAGAAAATTTAGTACAAAATTTAGTAAAAATTTAATAGAAAATTTAGTACAAAATTTAGTAAAAATTTAATAGAAAATTTAGTACAATATTTACTAAAAATTGTGGATAAAATTCAATATAAACTTTAGTGCAAAATTTGGTATAAATTTTAATCCAAAATTTAATACAAAATTTTACTAAACAATTTAAGTAAAACCTATCGAACAAAATTAATTTCAATATTGAGCTCTTCAGGGTGGTGTCCTATTCGACCTTCGTTACGAGATTCACGTGTCTCGAGAGTCGTGTCTGGGCACGTGTTTTCGAACAAAGACTCCAAAGGCTCTCTCTCTCTCTCTCTATATATATATATATACAACGAACAATATTCCGACTTCCCTAGTAGCTCATCGAACAGGGAAACGACAGTCTGCTCGCTCGTTTTTTATCAATCTCTCTCTCTCTCTCTCTCTCTCTCTCTCTCTCTCTCTCTCTCTCTCTTCATCGGGGGGTTGAATTCTTGCGCGTGGCGATACCCAAGAGAAACTGTGCGTTATACCACCACTTCCACCGATTCGACCTAATACTACTTCGCGGGGTGAGGGGGTGGGAGCAAGAGAGAGATTAATTGCCACGATTTCAGTGGAGGATCGATCGAGTGTGTGGCTCGTTCCTAATTGAAAAAGGGTCGATGGTTTTCCCTTCTTTTTTCTTTCAACCAAATTGGCCACTTTCCGACAGCCCAAACTCTCCTCGACGTTATTACAACACTCGTCAATGTAAAAATGAAAAATACAAAATTTTTGTCACAATAAACTTTTCATAATTATTGTTTTCATCAAAAAAATTATCTTCATTAAAATGTGTTCGATTATAACGAAATAATTATAAATAACAAAAAAGAAACTAATTTTATTAAATATATATCACGATATTTGACATAACAATTTTTTTTTACGTATACAAAGTTAGAAAATTTTAAAGTTATGTAAAAAAAAATCTGATAATGTTTAAATTTTTTTTAAAGCACAAAATAACGAAACAACAAGCAGGTAAAAAAATTAAAATTATGATTCGTTCGACGTTCGACGTCATTACAATACTTGTCAATATAAAAATTAAAAATACAAAATTTTTGTCATAATTAACTTTCGTAATTTCCCTTTTATTAAAAAAATGATCTTTATTAAAAAATCGTTAACTTTATTTTTTGACATAACAATTTTGTTTACGTATACAAATGAAAAATACAAAATATTGTCATAATAAACATTTCGTAATTCTTGTTTTCATTAAAAAAAAATTATTTTCATTAAAATCGTTAACTTAATTTTTTTCTGTTCGATAATAATAAAATAATCAAAAATAATAAAAAAGAAACTAATTTCTTTAAATATATATCACGATATTCGACGTAACAATTTTTTTACCTACACAAATTTATAAAATTATAAATTTATGTAAAAAAAATAATCTGATAACGTTTGAATTTTTTTATCATTCGAAATAACGAGCGAATAAAAAAAAATTACCTTTCATCAGAAAACCAGCGTTAGCTGTCGCGATAACGAGATTATCGTTTAATCACTGTAGAAAATGATGCGATGCAAAGCGAGAGAAAAAGAGGGAAAGTGAGAGTCTGAAAAAAAAAACGTCTGGAATAAAGTGATTTTAGGGCGAGCAAAGGTGAGAAGAAAACTTAAACTACTTTTCAGGAAACTGGCATGTTCGCGCCGAGTTGGTAAGTGGAATGAGGGTTGAAAAAGAAGGAGGGGGGAGGTTGAGGGTTAGAAGGGGTAAGAGGGTGTTTCGGTGGAGCGAAAGGAGTCAGCTGTTAGCTAAAGGGCAACACGTCGTCATCGTCGTCGAGTCTCTTTTCTTCATCTTTTTTCCATCTCGCCTTATCTCTCGGTCGTTGTTTCTCTCCAACCCCGTAGTGGCTCTCCCCCGACCCGGATCTTTTCATTCATAATTAGAGAGTACAAAAAAAAAAGAAGCACGTCGAGAATCTCAGGCGGGCCCATCCGGCGTGCCAGGAGAGTCGAGGCGACGTGGCGTAGTACGCGAGAGCGTAGTAGAAAGAAAGAGTCAATGAAGAAAGTGGCGGTTGGTGGAAGAAGGAGGAGGGTTTGTAGGGGAGGTTTGAGGGCAACTCGGCTGCTGCTCAATGAATAAGAGAGCCAGGAGAGAGGGAATTGCGAGAGGCAACGAGGAAGTGAAAGCGGAGTAAAGGAAGCTAAAGAGGAAAAGAGAGAGGGAAGAAGTACCTAGAGGGTGAACTACCCCCTCCCCTTCATTCTCGTACACATCGCGGATAGCGTCGCGACGAGGGAAGCGAGAACGAGATGGAAAATTTGGTGGGAAAAGTGAGAAAGAAAAGTGGTGAGTGAGAGACTCGTGATAGGAGTTTTGGTTCGTGGTGGAATGAAAAAGAGGGGGATGAGAAAGAGAGAGAGAGGAAGGTCGTGGGCTAGGTAGAACGAGATCTTAAAGACTTTCGCCATTCTGTTAATTTTCTTCTTGAAGTGGGTTAAATTATTTTATGAGTTCCTTCTCGCACCCAAACCCCTACTCTTCCTTCCTTCCTTCCATTTCTCCTTTCATCCCCCTTGCTTCTCTTCTTCCAACAGAGTCAACTTACCACCCCCTTCTACCCCCTTCTACTTTTATACCCCGTATAATCCTCGTAGTTCGCGGTGTTGTATTGTGTTTTAGCCTACCGGGTAGTCACTCACTCAACTCTCTCTCTCTCTCTCTCTCTCTCTCTCTCTCTCTCTCTCTCTCTCTCTCTTCTCTCTCTCTCTCTCTCTCTCTCTCTCTCTCTCTCTCTCTCTCTCTCTCTCTCTCTCTCTCTCTCTCTCTCTCTCTCTCTCTTTCTCGCCCACACACTTTTACTCGTTCGTGTTGAAGTTACTCCGGGTACTTCTTCGTACCCCCCTCCCCTCCCAACCAGGCCTCACCCTTCGTCACTATAACGTCCTGAAGAACGTCAACCTTGGGTAATGCAGCGAGCAAAGTTTTCGCAACTTTTACCTCTTCCTTTCATTCGTACCGGCACCGGTAAACCACCCGCTAGTTTTCTTCCCTATTATGCACATTGGCAATCTCGTCACCGTGATTTGACTCTCATTATTCTCAACGATACCGTAACATTTCTCCTCTTATCAGAATTTTATCGAAATTCCGATTTTCGGATGAATTTTTATTTGAGAGGGGAAACAATGTTTTGTCGGTGAGATGGAAAGGAATTTAGATCGGGGGCAGAAATTTTTTGAATTTTTTGAGGGGTTGGTAAATATTGAGGATTTATTTTTAATGGTTAATTTTTGAAGGGATTTGAGGATTTTTTTTGTATATATCATATTTTCGAAAGGAGCAGTTTTTTTTTCAATTTTGGAGGAAATATTAAATATTAATATTTTATTAAATATTAATTTATTTTGTGGGAAAAACTGACAGCTCATTTCCAAAAACGACAAATTCTTATAATTTTGAAAGAAAATATTAAACATTGATATTTTATTTTTAATATTTAATTTTTGAAGCGATGTTTTTTTTGTATGCAAAATATACACCATATTTTCAAAAACAACAGATTTTTTCAATTTTGGAGGAAATATTAAATATTAATATTTTAGTTTTCATATTAATATGTTAAATTTAATATTAATATTTAATACTCAATTTTTATATGAATTTGGTTAATTTATTTCGCGGGAAGAATTGACAACTCATTTTCAAAACCGATAAATTCTTACAATTTTTAAAGAAAATATTAAACATCATATTTTCAAAAACAACAGATTTTTTCAATTTTGGAAGAAATATTAACATTTTAGTTTTGATATTAATATGATAAATTTAATATTACTATTTGATACTCAATTTTTATATGAATTTGGTTAATTTATTTTGTGGGAAGAATTGACAGTTCATTTTCAAAAACGATAAATTCTTACAATTTTTAAAGAAAATATTAAACATTGATATTTCATTTTTAATATTTAATTTTTAAAGGCGATGATTTTTTTGTATGCAAAATATACATCATATTTTCAAAAACAAAAAATTTTTGTCAATTTTGGAAGAAATATTAAATATTAATATTTGATTTTTAATATTAATATTTAATACTTCATTTCTAGAACCATTCTTCGAATTTCCCTTCTACAAAAAAAGCCACCCCATTTTCGAAAACAACATTAACTTAAATATATCAAAATTTCGTAATACAAAAATAAAATAAAATAAACAAATTTAATTTAATTTCAATTTCTCTAATATTTTCAACCCCATTCTCTTTTTAAAATTCAACTCATCGAATTATCGTTCATTCTTGCTCATCGTTGCCACAGTCACCAAAATTTAATGATTCTCGTCTACGTAGCTCGAATCACTAGAAACATCGTTACAGATTTTTGATCACAGGGTTGTGGGGAGAGGGGGTAATATACCCCTGATTTTTTCTCTGTCACTTGGATAAATCGAGTCTCGTATCAACCCTGCGATATTATTACATACAGACACACCCATATATATATATATATATATATATATATATATATATATATATATATATATATATATATATATGTATGTATGTATCACGCAAGCATACAATTCCAAGAATAAATCAATCAGATGGAAGTAAGTGGGCGCCAACACTGTGAACGATATTACTTTTTCCATAGCAACAGTCCAACCCAGAGGAATCTTCGCGCGAGAAATAGACTCTCGTGTGTGTGTCTGTGTGAAAGAAAAATAAAAAAAAGAAAACGAAGAAGAGTCTGAATGATACGACAGAGTGAGAGAGAGAGAGAGAGAGAAATTTCGATTTTCCTCACCCGGTGTGCAAAGCTCGATTCTCGGTTATCCAAATGTATTTACCTCCTCTGACTGGCTGCCGCGAGAAGTCTCGAGCTACGGTGGTTTGCGAGGATGCAACGAGAGAAAATAAGATTTTCGCGCTGATAGACGAGAGAATATCACCCGACGGTGTCTGTCTGTCTGGCGCGTTTGCCAAGAATGAACTTTATACTCAAACTGTAACCAACGACTAATTTACAAATTGTCAGACAAAATTTAATTCTCCGAGCTATTTTTATCTTAATCTTAAAAAAAAAAAATTGATTCGATAATAATTGTATTTTCACGATAAAATGATTTTTAGCTTTTATCTCATTGTTTTCAGGTCGACGTGGTCGAGGAAGGGAATACGGTTTTGTTGAATTTATTCAAATTAATTCTTGGGCAAAGTTTTTTGATCCTGAACTTTATACACGAACTGTAGTCAAGGACTAATTTACAAATTGTCAGACAAAATTAATTCCCCTCGCTATTTTTATCATAATCAAAAAGAAAAAATTTTATTCGATTATAATTATATTTTCACGATAAAACGATTTTTACCTTTTAGCCCTTTGGGCAAGGGAATGAATTCTTGTCGAATTTATTCAAATTAATTCTTGGGCAAAGTTTTTGATCCTAAACATTATACACGAACTGTAGTCAAGGACTAATTTACAAATTGTCAGATTAAATTAATTCCCCTCGCTGTTTTTATCATAACCCCAAAAAAAAAATTTTATTCGATAATAATTATATTTTCACGATAAAACGATTTTTACCTTTTAGCCCTTTGAGCAAGGGGATGAATTCTTGTCGAATTTATTCAAATTAATTCTTGAGCAAAGTTTTTTGATCCTGAACTTTCTACTCGAACTGTAACCAACGACTAATTTACAAATTGTCAGACAAAATTAATTCCCCTCGCTATTGTTATCACAATCTCAAAAAAAAAAATTGTTTATCTTGTGATTATGATAACTTTATTTTTATATTATCGAAATAATAATTATATTTTTACGATAAAACGATTTTTATCTTTTAGCCCTTTGAACAAGGGAATGAATTCTCGTCGAATTTATTCAAATTAATTCTTGAGCAAAGTTTTCTGATCCTGAACGTTCTACACGAACTATAACCAACGACTAATTTACAAATTGTCAGACAAAATTAATTCCCCTCGCTATTTTTATCACAATCTCAAAAAAAAAAATTGTTTATTCGATAACAATTATATATTCACGATAAAACAATTTTTATCTTTTATCTCATCGTTATCAGGTCGACCTAGTCGAGCAAGGGAATAAATTCTCGTTGAATTTAATCAAATTATTTCTTCACCAATTTTTTGGATCATCATGATTGAAACATAATGAAATTCCCAGTGGATAAAATGTAACGATATATCGTCGTAGCTCGTACGAATTTTGAAGTGTTCGGGGATATTGTAAATATTGTAAAGAGGCGTCTGTTACAAACTCGAGTGCACTCGGTTGTACGTACTCGTAACTATGAAGAAGTATATTAGTCGTATACAGATACGAGCTTATTCGACTTAAAAGCTCGGGAGTATTAGCGAGTGAAAGAGGTCAATAAGTCGACGAAAGCGTACGCGATAAGTAGTTTCGCTGAAGTTAGGAAAAAACGAATTCTTTCGTGATTTTCGCAACCCCTTGGCTCCATTCTTGATATCGCGTATCTCGCAGTTACTCGTGAATGACTAAATACGTAAAAAGAAAATTTCATTCACGACTCGATCAATCAAACTGTAAAATATACATTTCTTTTTCAGTTAAAAAATAAAAATAAAACAATTTTCTATCCAATATTAAAAAAAAAAACAATTTTTATTCAAGATAATAAAATAAACATTTTTTTGCAATTAAAAAATTAAAACGAACGAATTTTTTATCCAAAATTTAAAAAACGAATTTCACGATTCGATGAATCAAATTAAAAGAAAAATTATTTATAATTAAATAGCTTGAAATTGCAAAATGTTTTCGCCAGAATTGAATTAAATTTAATTAATTTAAATTTCGATTAAAATTCAATAAACATTAAATGAAAACGGCATATTTAAATGTTTGTATATTTTATAAATAAATTTTTAAGCTCGTTATAAAAAAAACAATACAAGCGATAGCGAATATTACGAGAGAGAAAAAAATTTCCTCGGACGGATGTACGAAGAGCCCCGTCGGAAAAAAGTGTACGGCATCGAGAGGATATCGAAGTAAATAGTAACGTTGTATGGTGGACGTTGGCCATAGGATTCTCCCGATTGGTCGAAGCTTGTAGCTGGCCAATGGCGCTTCACCCCCGCGGCGAGCGCGAGGGTGGGTTGCCATGGCAACTTTCATACACGTCGGGGATGTTCACACACATACTGGATGAGGGACAGGGAGAAAGAGAGAGAGAGAGAGAGAGAGAGAGAGAGAGAGAGAGAGAGAGAGCAAGCAAGGTGGAGGGATGAAGGGGGTGAGTTGAGAGAGGAGTCCGTGTGGGGTGGATGAGGAGGGTGCCACCACCCTTGGACAAGCCCAATCGATCGAGGTGTGCTTTGGCCGGACGAAACTCACCCTCTGTCACCCCAAACCCTCACCATGTCCTCAACTACATAGCAGAGACGCACACATACATAGACATGCACACTCGTTGAAACTTACACACTAAGAGGAAGAGAGAGAGAGAGAGAAACAGGGAGAGAACGTTGCCTGTTATTTGAATGTGGAAGGCTGTACGGGGAAAGAGGGTAGGGAAGGGGGGGTGGCTGCTGCTTGAGCTGCCTTCCTGCTGAAGAAGAGGATGAGGACGACCGAGGGGTTGGAAAGGGAGGGCGGGAGGGTTGAATGTGACAGAGTGCCACCCCCCGAGGGTTCTGTCCCCCGCGCTCCTTCGAAAGTGCGGCGAGCGGTGTCCTCACTCCCCACCCCCCTTCCATACCCACCCTTATATATCCACCCCCTTTTTCAGCCCTCTCACACTCGGTCGTCTGTATGTGTATGTATGTATGTGCACGGAAGGTTCAGAGGTAAACCAGACGAGGATAGAGTGCGAGAGAGAGAGAGAGTGAGCAAGGAGGAGGAGGGGTGCTCCGAGGGAGGGTTGAAGTTCGAGCGGGGGTGGCGTGGACAGAAATCAATATAAGACGGGACGTACTCTCGCTTGCACCCGTATATCTTATTCACTCGCGCTTCCACCCTTGCCCGAGGAACACCCTCCTTGTCTCACGTGCTGGCTCTGTCATTCCTCTGTCTCTATCGCGCTAGTCTATACTTCTACCCTTCCCAGGGAGCCCTTCCACCCTCCCTCGCGGTTATAATACTCTCTCTCTCTCTCTCTCTCTCGCTCTCTCTTTCTCTTCATCCCTCTTTCACCCTCTCACACTAGCGTTTCGAACCTCGTCTGCGGACCGCCGTGTGCTCCCTGTTTCCTCTTGCTTTTCTCTTCATCCCTCAGTTCACCCTCTCTCTTCACCCTCTACGAAACTCTCTCACCCTCACTCGCTCCAACCATATCCTGCTCTCCCACGAGAGGGTGGAGACCGACACACGCGTACTCTCACGCGAGCCAGACACACGTTTAGGGGTGTGTGTATATATAGATAGGTGGGCGAAATAGGGGTGCGACCCACCCTCCTCTTTCTGGCAAACCAAGCATTTCTGTACCGAAAGAGAGAGAGAGAGAGGTTACTTCGTGTGTTTCGCCCCATGTAACGGGTGTGCACCACCGAGAATTTCTCCCTGATGCAACGAAGAATTATTGCCAAACGACCTCGCATCGGCGACATTTGGATTTTCTCGAAACATCGCACTCTAGATCTTACCTCTAATACAATGAACGTATCCTTCGGTTTATTTATTTTTTAAAAGACGTTTCATTTGTTATTCATCGACGTAAGAATCGAATTAGCGCTTCCATTTATGTATTATCGCTGAGGGGAGAGGATAGGGGTTGTTTTCGTTGAGACGAAGGAGATCGCGTACGACGTCGAGCTTTTTTTCGATGCGAGGGGGAGGGAGGAGGGGTGTTCTCGTTACGCGAAAGCTTCTTGATAAATGTATGAAGTGTTTTTGGGAGGAATAAACTCTCGTATAACGAGACACAAGATGAGTAACGAAAAATCAATGAAGACGATACATCGGGGTTACGTATCTCGTTATTGGTTTTCGTGATTAAATATTAGTGCGATTGTATTTCATCTGTTTAATCGATGCATTCGTGAATGGGAAATTAAAAGACGTTTAATCATTCATGAGGATTGAACGAGTGCAAATATATTAACGACGAATAATTTACGTAAGGGTTGTTAATTCATTCGTAACGCGTGTGATTTATTGTGGAATGGGGTTGAAATAATTTTCGAAATTCGTGGCGACATTGTAATTGGCAAAATCGTCCCTTGTTTGTGGTATTTGAGGAAAATGTACTTTTTTTTTTGAGGGGGTGGAAATATTTTCATGGACAATTCTATTGTAGTCAGCGAAGAAAGTTTAGTATTGTTGTATTTATGAGAAAAATAAAAATCATCCCCTAGTCTGTTATTTGTGGAGAATGGATGCTTCTTTGTTTCTCAGAGGGTGGAAATATTTTCGTATAAGATTCGACTCTGGTCAGTAAAAAAAAACTCTAGATTTGACCCTATACGCGAACAAATTCGAAATCATCCCCTATTTTGCTAGTTGCGTGAAATATACAATTGTTTGAGAGGGTTGAAACATTTTTGTAAAGGATGCGACTCTGGTCAGTAAAAAAGCTCTAGCGTCGATCTATTCACGAAAAAAATTCAAAATCATCCCCTATTTTCTTATTTGAGGAAAACAGACATTTCTTTTTTTTTGGGAGGTTTAAAATAGTTTAATATAAAATTCTACTTTTGTCCACCAACAAACTGTAGCTCATACCTATTCACGATTAAACTGAAAATCATCCCCTATTTTGCTATTTGGATAAAATATACATTTTTTCAGAGAGCTGAAACATTTTCGCATAACATTCTATTCTGGTCAGCAGAAAAGCTCCAGCTCCGACCTATTCACGAAAAAATTCAAAATCATCCCCTATTTTGCTATTTACCTCAAATACACACGTCTTAGAAAGACCTGAAATGTTTTCGTATAAGATTCTATTCTGGTCAGCAAAAAAGCTCCAGCTCCGACCTATCCACGAAAAAAAATCCAAATCATCCCCTATTTTGACATTCGTATAAAATCTCGATATTTTCATTTTTGAGAGGGTTGAAATCGTCTCGTATGAGGTTTCTACGTTGGGCCATAGAGGAGACTTCGAGGTCACCCGTTGTGCCTTGGATGGTGTATGGGATCGATAGGGAGGGACAGCAAACGTGTGTGTATGTGTGTGTATATATGGGGATGAGGGGGTGAGAGCGAGTGGTGCGAGTTCGCGTATCCTGCGGATAAGGGAACGGCATCCATAAATTACGACGCAACTCTGCCTGGATTGCAGGGTAAAAGTCCTATACAGGAGAGCGAGAGAACTCGAAGAGAAAGATCGAGAGAGAGAGAGAAAGAGAGAGAGAGAGAGAGAGGGAGAGAGAAAGAGAGAGCGAGAGAAACCTTAACGCGTAGAGGGCTTCGACTCCCAGAACACCAAAGAAGAAGTGAGAGAGAGAAAGAGAGAGAGAGAGAGAGAGAGAGATCCGCCCTTCACGAGTCCTCTCTCAGTGTGCCTCGAGCAACCAACATCACTGCCATACGACCCTCTTGCCCTTCACGTCCAACGGTATCGCGTGGGGCGAAACTTCGTCCCTGTTATACATGCGCGTATATGCCTTACACTATTGAGTCTAGGTTGGTAAATATACGAATATTCACTGCGGCAAAAAAAAAAAAAAAATAGAAAAAATTCACGCTCGAAATACATTTTTACGTAGCCATTTTTTGTTATTTCGGCTTTTTTTTCAGTCTTTCCCACGCTTCTGCGATAAATCGTCAAAAATATATTTAACTCACGTTCCTTTCAAAATTCTCCCCAAAAAATATGTGTCTGTCTTCTCGGACATTTTTTACGAATCTTGCCAATTTTTTTTTTAATTCTCCTAACTGCAAATTGTCGAGTTTATTGAAGAAAAAAACGATAATCCAAATAGTCGGTCAAATGAGCTTTTTCGTTAATTTTTTTAATAATATATACAATAATTTAAATATATATATATATATATATATGATATATTAATACAGTATAATATTTTATGATATATTATTATATATTAAATATTAATATAACATAATATTTTATATGATATATTATTATATATGAAATATTAATATAATATTTATATGATATATTATATATTAAATATTAATATATTATAATATTTTATATGATATATTATTATATATTAAATATTAATATAGTATAATATTTTATATGATATATTATTATATATTGAATATTAATTTTAATAATATTTAATATGTAATATATCCAATAATTATATATATTTTTTATATATTAATATAATATAATATATCATATAAAAATTATATTATATTAATATATAAAATCTTACATTAAATATATTATATACCTATGTTTATATTAACAATAATAATAAAAATAACAATAATATAAAATAAACCAAAAACTTTAAGTGACCGATCTTTTGGTTTATCTTTCTATATATATACATATACATTTGAAGATACGTCAAATATATACACTGATATATATGCACATACATAAAACTCCACCTCTTGGTAACCAACACAAGCAACGTTTATAACGCCCAACCCCGTGGCCCTTCGTTTGTCCGCTATAGCGGCGGAAGAACCAACGAGCTCGCTCGCGAAGCGAACAGAACGAGAGGCCGAGAGAGAGAGAGAGAAAACGAACGAGAGACCGTAAGGGGTAGGCGTGCTACCGAAACTATAAATTTTATCGTTAAGTTGTTTAGACCCGCGGGCCGTAAACAGTTTGCGTCTCTCGTGTGCGCCTGCCCAGGGGGTTGATTTCGGGCGAGTTATAGCATCTCCTCTCTTGTCCCTGCTCTTCCTTACTATACATATATATACATATATGCTTATATATATATTTACATTGCTTTTCTTCATGTTCTCCGAGCGATGTCCCTTCGCGACGTACGACGATAAATTTAATGCCCTTGGACCGCGGTAAATTCGTATACGGAATTAGAAACATCCCTTACAGAGGAACAGGACCAAGTATTTATCAAGGTAAATACGTGAAAATGAAATTGGTTCGAGACACAGCGAGAGTCCATGATTTTTAGTCTCGCGTTTCGTTGGGAAAGAAAGAAAAAGAAAAAGAGAAACGAGAGAGGAGTACGAGTTTTGTGTGAAAAGGGGGTGAGAGCAAGTCATTAGGGGATGATAGAAGATATCACGTGTGTCGGCACATAAGAGAACGTGGTACGACCTCCCCCCGTGCGGACAGAAAGGAAGAAAAAAAACTACGTATATGGAGGAAAGGAAGAAAGGAAAAAGGAAAGAAAGAGAAAAAAAAGCATTCTCGCGCGAGTACGTCGACGCGCGTATATACGGTCGACACAAGGACTCGTGGTACGAGGGGGATGGACGTGTGTTATATACGTAATATGGATGGCAAATGGGAGAGAGAGAAAGAGAGAGAGAGAGAGAGAGAGGACGACGAGAGGCTGTCTCGGCGATGGAAAAAGGGACGTGACATTCTGTTGGGTGCTACGGGGGTGTGCGGTGAGAAACGCGCGAGGGGTTGCCGAGGAGGGTGGTAAGGGGTGAGTCGGGAGGGTGTGGAGGACGCTCGGATTCGATTTCTCGAAAACTGTACGTTTTTCTCGCCGATAGAATGGCCGGGACGTCACCTGAATACATTATGTGTTTTCCACCCCCTGGGGCTAGGATATTGAAATTTTTAATATCGAGGGTGGGCGAGAGACCGACGGGGGTGGTGGGAGAGGGTGAACCGATGGAAACCGGAGTGAGTGCGAGGAGGAAGAGGGGGGTGAGTTCGAACGGAAGGCGGTGGAGATGCGCGCACGAGAGAAAACCCCCTGGAGAGGGTGAGAAGACCGCCGGGCACGGAAGAGGGTGGTTTTTCTCTCTTCTATACGTTCAGTTTTTTCTTTTCCTTTTTTTTTCTCGAACTATATACGTATACGTCGCCCGGTACGAGAACACGATGGATGAAGCCTAGAACGTCTATGGCCTCGCGAAAAGCGTCCCTCACGCATTTACCCAAACCCTCCCCTCAACCTACAATCCACCCCTACACTTCCCATACTCGCCTCTCTTTCTCCTTTAGCGCCCTCTATGTCGATCCCTTCTTTTCTTATATTTCGCTCTCAAACTCCCGATAGAAAGCACCCAGCTACGTGCGCAGGTTTATGTGTGTGTGTGTTGGAGAGACGGGGGTGGGTATATCAAGGGAGACTGCAGATTTTATTTTTGTTATAATTTTCTTTCCTCGTTGCAAACCTTACGATATTTCTATATTTTCATCGAGATATCGCTCGTTCTGTTAAGATATTCGAATTATCGTCGATGACAACGATTCGAAAATATCATCAAAAAATAGGGGTGGAAATTTGTACGGGGGTTAAAATTTGACGATCGAGTCGTTTTTATCTTTTAAACAAGAATTTTTTGTCGCTTCACTTTGAATCATCGATCCCTTCGATTTCATCCCTCGCGGAGAATTCGTCGGAGGGGTGGGTCACGGCTCTTGGGATGAAGGGAAAAAATAGCCGAGGGGTGGCCAATTTGCATGCCGCGACTCGATTTATGACGCGAACCGATGCGTCGTATCGGATCCCGGCACGCACACGCGCCGGGAGCTCCGAGCTTTGATCGCACCCGATTGGCCAATCCAGGGGTTGGAAAAAAAATAAACGGCCATTTCTAACAGTCGGAGACGATTTTGTCGATTTATTCCTAATCCTAGATGTGGAGCGATGTGCTCTCGCTCCACTCGAAACGATATATCGCCGTACTTAATCTTTTCCGTTGAAAAATTCAGTACTCAGGATTTTTGCTAAGGGTTGTTCAAACTTTCGATTCGTTCAAATTTGTCAGATTTAGAAAATTACAATCTTTTTCTACCAGAGAAAAAAAAGGTGGAAAATAGAAATTATTCTAAAAAAAATGTCTCTTTTCTTTTATTACATTTGAAAAGAAAAATGGAAATTACGATCATCCCTCGTTGCTGGAGTATCGAGAACGTTAAACCGTCAGCAAGCGCTTGACCTGAATTTTTCAAATGAGATCACCAGAATGGGTCGGTCTCGTGTCCGTTGACCATCGGTCACAGCTAGGCTTTTCAGTAACAGACAGTTGCTTTCATGCAGAGTGACCCATCCTCTCTTCTGGCTACCTGGGAGATGTGGAAGAACCCTCGTGTGCTACGTATCCGATGACTACATTGTACGGTATCAGTATTTTTATCCGACCCTGAAACTCTTCCTACGATCCAGTTTTGGGAAAATGGTCGATGCAGGTGTTGGCTCGCTCTGCGCGATACAGAGTCATTCAGAAATAAGGCTCGCTAGGTCATAGAAGGAAGAGAGAGAAGAAAAACTCTCTGGTAACTCTGTCAAAAGATCGTTACATGATTCGATGACAAGGTCACCTTGAAGGACCTGATTAAACATTCGCTTTCCAACCTCCAAAATTGAACGACTAACACTCATAGTGCTGTTATCACTTTTGATAGTTCGAATGATAACTTAAAAGATGATGACGTCACCACTTTTCTAAAAATCGAAGCCAGAAAGTCGTTGCGACAATTTTTCAAACTAGCCAATTTGAAATGGTACGCAACATTTCTGGATCACCCTGTAAGAACGGTAAATACAAGCTGACCCACCGAGTGGGCCTCGTATGGTAGCCCGTTTGGTACACGATTGTTGAAAAGTACGGTTCTAGAGTAGATAAAAGAAATGTATATATAAAGCGCACGAGAGCAATGTCCGTTCTATTATTTTGCCGGTTGAAGGGTTCGTCCGACGAGCCACTCGCCGACTACCTGGATACTACTCCAGTTACGGAGATAGCATCCCCTAAATAACTAGCAAAAATAGAACGAAGTAGAAAAAGGGATGGGAAAGGACAGGAACGATAATTCGGTCAGCCATGTACCTACCGATGACCGAAATTGCGAAGCCAGTAGGTTCGTGGCGAAACGGCGCGTGCCCCGATTGGAATGACCAACGTCCACCCCTTCGTGACAACGCGAATACCTCGAGCTCATTCTCGAAGAGCGAGACAAGAATATTCGAAATTTTCAAGGGGCGCGATCTTGCTGTCCGGTACCGGACTGGGTCGAAGGTAACGAAAAATGAACGTGGAGGGGTCAGCGAATGACCCTGGGCGTGCGGCACGGCCTCGACCCCTTTGGTGGTCAAAACAGGCGGAAACATGGCCTGACCCTCGTATATCAAATCCAGGGACGAAAAAAATTTCACGCTAGTGCTATACGATGCACGTAGGAACGTTTCCTTCCTTTCCTGCTTCTACCTCCAGGCCCGACTCATCATTCGCTGTGCCCATACGGAAAACGACCTCGACCCTCGACCTTCACGACGGGGTTGGACGCTTACCCCGTTCGTCGTGTCCGATTAGAAACAAATTCGTAGCAAATAATCCCTTGATTTTGGGCGGATTTATTAATCACAGTTCCTAACGAACTTTACATTTGGATACTTTTTTCCCATGGGACCAACCGAGAACCATCGTTCTAATTTTTCCAGGAAGAAAATTAAAGGAGTTGCAGTAAAATGGCAAAATCATGCTTGAAAATTTTTCGACTGTAAACCTGGGTAAATATTGTCCAATGCTGAATTCCGACAGTCACCAAACCGACAATTCCCTAAAAATGTCCACTCTCCTCTAAACTCACTCCATTCCATGCTTTCATCTCGGATAACCACCATTTTCATCATTCTATCTATCGTATCTTCTCAAGAGGACTAACGGATTCCTTTTCCGTCATCCATCGTTGGAAAACTTGGTTCCACGCGTAAGTCGATGATTGTTCGTCAGATCCGACACTTGAAAAGGGATGCTTAGGTGATATGACGACGATCCAGTATAGTTTAATGGGTTGCGTCGAGTTGGGATCGTTAGTCCTTTTTTTTGTTTGTTCGGCAAGCTCCCTCCAACCTCCTGTCACGTGTGCACACCGGAGCAAAAGCCTCGGGATTATATTATCCGTGGGTGCATGGATTCTCACTGGCTTCGAGGTCGTTTCGCGGGCACGCCGTTAGCCCGGCCAAGTGAGTGTACATACTGCCGTCGCTATGTACGCGCATGTATGGAAACGTACATACGCCTCCTATGTCTATATAGATGACGTGTATGTGGAACGCTCGTTACAGAGCTTCCACTCTGCAGATTCAATATTCTAACCAAAATCCCCGGGGCTAGAGGCAGAAGCAAAACTTTGTCGGTGAGGAGAGAATCTCTCTCTCTCTCTCTCTTTCTCCCTCACATATACACACAAGCATTCACCCTCTTTCTCTCTCCCCAGCTATAGGTGCTTGCTCGACGTTTCCCTTGGAGCTTCTGTGGTTGCACACACGAGGCTGCTACACGAAGTCTCCGAAAGGGGTTGGTACCATGCACCCGCGTAAAGGGGGTTGCAACTACGACGACGCAACCTGCAAGCCGTCTCTGTGCGGTAGAGAGGTCTAAAATTTCACCATCGTCGATCGTAAACTGCGAATCCATGGAGGTTGGGTGATGTAGATCCATCCAGACGTGGTTATTTTTGACGGACTCTACATATACAGTGGGACCCATCAATTTTCAACTACATCTCCTATGTGAGATGTAAAATTGAGTCTCCGCCAGTTGGTAGAAGAGTCCCGGGTGGATATTTCCAATTCCCGATTGGTGACGGCACGTCGATTAGCGATCGATTCCGTAAGACATCTTTCCATTCCCATGTCGAGGCTGACTACGTTCGGTTATTCATAGGTAAATATACCTTGGGACAGGACGAGGATGATGTTGAGAGGGAAATAATGATTTTAGGTAAGGCAAGTATGAGGGTTGTTTTGCGTGGGTCGGCTGTACCCGCTCCGGGAGCGGAAAGACGGTATACAAGGAACGCTGCACGCAGAAGGAAATGCCCCGGGCTATGGCTTCCCATCTTATCCTCCCTTCGTGTATTCCGTTGATATCTCACTATATACATACGTAATACATCCCCTATTCACAACCCTCAGTCACTCACGCCACCATCATGCTCGTGGCGAATGTGCACGTCACTACGTTACGCGATATGGATACCGAAATGCACTTCCCCGGAAAGCATAAGAGCCCATCGCTATCTACTTGTTGGGTTACAAGTGCCGAGGCTCCACACAGGGTTGCAAATTCCAAGAGTTGTTACGCGAATCTCACGTACAGCTCTGCCATACTTGTACGGATCGCAGATGAATACAGTTACCCCATGCATACCCGATTCCAGGAAGTTTCGTGATACTCGAGAAGCTTGGATTTTGGTGGGCCGATATCTGGTTTTAATGGAGACGCGGATAAATTAGTTTGGATGCAAAAGTGAATACTTCGCTCGAGTCGAACGAACCTTTCTCCTTTTGTAGGAAGCAAGAATTTATTAGATTTGGTAATGGCGAATGAAAATTCGTGGTCGAGCCACTCGCTAGTTCGTAACTCGCATTAGATCGACACAAAATGGCGTCTACCTAACGCCATTTTCCTCCACCAGGTGGTGGACTTGGAAACTGGAGTTGGTGCCAAAACTCGTCCCTTGGACCATTAGGGACCCAACAGACTTCAATTTATCATTGAATAACGGACCAAAATGGTGGCTAACGTGCAAAAATCCGTTAACATTGTTTTCAAATCCGATTCTCACACTCTGGAAACTTGGATACGTGAATGCGTTGTTGGATAATAAACGGATCAAAGTCATGCTACGATTTTGATGTTTAACGCGGCTCTAATGAGGTGCTCCTGGGTCCTGGAAGGTTCTCTCTCGCTAGCCCAGATATAATATAACGCAGGCGCGCACGCAGGATCTCAGTCAGGTTCCAGGTAGTCCATAATTTTTTCTAACGGCACCGTTACAGGACTCTCGCGTATTACGAGCCCCCTCATTTCGCGGATGCATTTTCGTTACCTGAGAGTCTCGCACAACGTCGAGGGTTTGTTACAACACGAAATACGTTTCTGCAGTAGGACCCGGGGACTCGAAAGTGTCGGCGAACGTGCATGTGTGCGAGGGAAAGATTGAAATTCAAATGAGACCGCGAGGATATTCTAATTCCGCGTGTGGCGACCCCTTTTTTTAGGGCCCACGCAGCTGCCACGAAAAAGGTCCCAAATTATATACCCATCGTTTCGGTTCTTCTATTTTTCTTTTTTCCACCCTCCTCCCCACCCCTGGATCAAAATCGCCGAAGAGTCTCTCTCTGATCCGCGACAATTCACAAAAAAGGGATAGAGAAAGCAGGAGCGATAGAGAGAGCAACGAGAGATGGAGAAATGAGAAAAAAAAGTATTCAAAATTCAAATATGAGCCTTCGCTAAGCCCGCCAGTCGAAATATGTATGGGGTAAGGGGTGTGCGATTTGCCTCTTCGGTGATCGGAACACGATCGATTTTGCATAGGAAAATACGGGCTTTGCGCTATAACCGAGCTTCGGAGACAAAAAAACTGAATGAGAGAGACTTTTTCCGCATCCCTTACGAGCAACGTCAAAAACGATTATTTTTCTTTCCACTATATAAGCCTACTTCCGTACGGTAGCACACGTGCATTATTGCTTGGCTCAACTGTAACCGAAGATTGTTACGCTATATGCATGTAAATATGTATTCATCTTTTGAGAACCGTATAACCCGCGAAATCCCTTCGTATCCAAAAAAAAGCTTCTCCTCGACATATTTTACGTTTTCGACGCGGACTACATAGTCTCTCTTCACTTTTTTTGTCCCCTTCTATTCTTATCTACCGTCGCGTTTACCCACGAATACCGGAAACATTTTTGTGCTTTGCTTGGTATTCGTCAGATATCGAAAAAGTTTTGTGTCAGTTTCGCGATAAAAGGGAGAGAGAAGAGAGAGAGAATCGAGTGCGGATTGTTGAGATTGAATATTAGGTTACTATTTGCGAGTGAGCCACGTTGCTTTGGATTGAATATTTTCGAACGACGCTTTTCGAATCGATACCGGAAATGCGGAACTCGTTTTGTTGAAACGAAAAACAAAAAATTCGTTTTTTTGGGGTTTTTATCAATGTTTTATATTATCGTCTCGATTATTTTAAGAATTGTGGCTAATTTTGCAATTAACGACTGAGAAAGATTGTTTTAAAAAATTACAAATGTTCATTTTCACGAAATTTTTTGTATTATTGCTTTTTTTCATCAAATTTTTCAATTTAGTTTAAAAAAAATTTTTTTTTAATCAAAATTTTTACCAATCATTCTCAACTTCGTTTCTTCAAACGTTTTGATACGTTGGCGACAAACTTGAAATTAAAAAGAAACTAAAAATTGAAAAATCCGATTTTGAAGAAAAGTAAAGAGCGAAGATTGAGAGAAAACGGAGAAAGGAGAGGAAAATGAAAACGGTCTCGGGCGTTTGTCCCGTCTCTCGCGTGGTTTTGCATAATCAAATCCCCCAACAACGAAACAGAATGCTACGGGGGAGGGGGTGAGGGGTACATAAAGCAACGTATACACGTTCGCCGAGTATATGACATTGGTTTTATGCGTGAAAGATGTACACGAGAGGGATGGTACAACGTATCACACATATATATACAGGGTGAATTTCATAAGGTATCACAGGTTTTATTCTAAGGTAGATGGGATCATTACAAACAAAAGTTGCAAATATACATTAGGGATATTTTTAATAGTTTACGAGATATACATTTTTAAAGTTGGTCCAATCAGACCGCGCCGAGAAACGTTGGAGCCGCCCACTCCCGCTTTAGCTGTAGCGATAGCACAGTGTAAGGTGTCAACTTTAGGGCTGCAAAATTCAGAACAGTCAATTTTATTTATCATATTATTACGCAGTTATTTTTATTTCTCGGGCACTGTCTGCTAGGGCGGGGAGTGGGCGGGTCCAACGCTTCTCGGCGCACTCTGATTGGACCAACTTAAACAATTTATATGTCGTAAACTATTAAAAATATCCGTAATGTATATTTACAACTTTTGTTTGTAATGATCCCATCTACCTTAGAATAAAGCCTGCTATACCTTATGAAATTCACCCTGTATAAAGGGAGAAAGTGATATAAAATCCAAAACATGCCAAGACTCCGAAAAATGCAGTTTAGCGTTTCCGTACGAGCTTCACTCTCTTTCCCTCTCCCTCTCTCTCTTTTGGCAGCCACAACAAGGCAAGCTCGCTCCCTTTTTCGACGAAAGTAAATTCCAGGAATAACTGAAAACACCCGGTTGCAAAACCTTTCTCCATATCGCCCTCTTCACCCTCGTCCCTCTCTGTCTCTCGCCACCGGAACGCGCGGACCTTTCCATCTTCTTCCGTTCATACATCGTAACCCCTATACAGGAGAGTCACCCTCCGCGAATTCCCGCGGGGTAGTTTCTGCCACCTCGAAGACGAATCGCACTAACGTTGCAACAAAATGGACGTTCTCAAATTGCTCGTCGATCTAGAAATTCAAGAAAATAAACAAAAAAAAAAAGATGAAACTATACTCAAATTTGCAAAATTAATTAATTTTACACACCCCTCGTCGACTAGGTGACGTCAATGACGTATACAATTTAGGAATATCGTTCGACGTGCGTAAAACAGATATTCATGGCCTTCGACCCTCTGCTTGATCGACGTGGCTTCACCTTTTTTTCTTCCTACAAAGATCTCGTTTATCTCGTTACGGGAATAAAAGAGGGAGGACAGGGGATAAAATCGTGGCGTGGGGCGAAGGAATGACAAAGAGTGTGAGCTTTCTTGAAATATATACATAACATCTACATATACATATATATACGTACATTAGAAAGCAGGAGGGATGATTTCTAGGATATCTCTCTCCATGGGCTCCTTATACGTCACGGGCTTTATATGCATCCCCCTATAGCTATATGCCACTTTTATACGAGAGAAATCGAGGGTGAGGGTGGACGGTTGGGTGTTATCGCGAAGCTTTCCTCGCGCGACGAAAATTTTCGGGGGTTGAAGGGGGTTGGTTCGACCCGACCTATCACGAGCGGTCGTGGATATCGCGTGTGTGCCCAAAGGGCCGATCCCATATAGGATACATATATACATACACATCTATCTTTCACATTCTCGACCCCGTAATATACGCACACAGACAGCCCTGTGTATGTATAGATAAACCAACCCTTGCGCAAAAAGTGGGGTTAGAGGGGGGATGAGGGGGTTGCAAACGAGCAAGATATCGTACGAGGGATGAGAGGTCGAAGCGAGAAAAGAGAAGCACCGACGGAAACCAACCCCCGCCTGGAGTGCGAGAATGCCCTTAGGGGGTCGCGAGAAAAGCGAGCAGGGGGGTTGATAGTGGAAGGGGGTTGAGACCCTCGTCAAAATGGACGCTAAGCCCGTATAACTCTAACGGGATTTTCGATCGTGGGCGGACGTGTGCGAGGGATGAAAATGGGAATGGGGCTTGGGGGGGTGGCTGCCTGGCATGGCTCTTGGCTCTACTCGCTCTCTCGCTGGTCTGTAGGGGTTGATATAACATATACAGTATGTATATATGTATATAGACGTTGGTGTTCACCTTGTACGTACGTGAGATGGTTGGATGGGCTAGTACCTCAAGATGGCGTCCATAAGGGATGGTTGAGGGTGCACGAGGGTTCCCGGAGAGGCAATATATCAGAAAGAGAGAGGGAGAGTGAGTGAGCGAAGCCCCAAGGCTCGCGTATATACACACTGCGAGAGAGCTTTTTCGCCCTCCTTTTGCAACGACTCCTCGCCGTTGGCCGTTATACCACACCCCCCGTAATGTTACTACCGTTGGCTCACCCCCTCGTAGGATTTTCCTTATTTTCTTTTTTCCTTCCTTTTGTCTCCCTCCCTCTTCCTTCGTCGGGTTTATTTTTCCTCTTCGACAGTTCTTCTCCCTCACCCCCAACCCCTATGCCGCTTCTAAGACCCTCCACGTGTGCGAGACACAGGAGGAAGTGAGCGACCGTTCGCATTTTTTTACATTTCCACCCTACCAGAAGTGAACTAAAGCACCGTAATGCAGAAGAATTTCGCGGGGAGCTCTCAATCGTCCCGCGAGAGAGAAATGGTACGGAGGGCTTTTTCTTTTTTCTTCTTTCGGCTTCGATTGGAAAAAAGGAAAAGAAACGAATTCGAATTCGCAGGGTGCGAGGTATCGAAGGGTGGAATTTACCCCCTCACTCTCTCCCTCTCTCACTCCTCGATGGCCGCTGCGGGCAATCGTCGATGGATATAACGCGCCTATATATATATGCATGTGTATTATACGTCCTCGGAATGGAAAAACATTCGGTGGGCTTATCTGGCCTGATTTGAATATTTATTTTCGACCGGGGAGAACGAGAAACGAAGCAACCGAAATCCCGGAACATCGCCGATAAACTATTTCGCTCTTACTACAGCCATTCCCTCGTTTCTTTTTGTTTTGTATTAGTTTTTTTCGTAAATTATGAATCACGCAAAGAAACGAATTTACAACGGGGGTTGAAAAAACACAGAAGAAGAAAACAAACTTTCAGAACTCAATCCCCTTACCCCCTTAACGAATCCGGAAAATATTGGAATTTTATTGTATGGTTTTTCCTACGGACGTTGAGAATTTTTTTTTTTTTCGAGACCGCAGTTTTTCTCGTTGGAGACCACAATGGAGCATACACGCGAATTTAAAAACTCTCCGCGGCATGTTTATATGCGTATGTACGTATATACGTGTATAAATATCACGTATGAAAGCTTTCACGATGGAGAGAACGAGAGTCCGGGAAAAAAAACAGTGCAATTTTTGTTTTTGTTTTATTCATTTTGGTGGTCGCGCGCATGCGTAAGGAATAAAGAAGAGGAAAAAAAACTGAAACAGCTCGCCCGGAACTTCGTCGACGAGCGTATGGGTGAGAGAGGGTAAAAAAAATGTATCGTTGAAGGGAAAAAATGACAAAAAAAATCTTCGAGGGGTAAAAGAAAAAGCGAGAGGCGAGGAGGGAGGGTAGCGCGGGTGGTGAGTTTTGCGACGTTCGCTGCTCGTTTTCCTCTTTACGTTTTTCCTACCCTCCCACACCCCCTTTGCGGACTACCCCTCGTCGCTCGGCGACGAGGACGATAGGACGAGCATTGGAGAAGCGCGACACGGGGGGTTGTAAAAAAAAAGAATCGGGAACAAAAATGAAACGAAAGATCGTGAGTGGAAGGGCGAATGAGAGAGGGAGAGAGAGAGAGAGAGAGAGGAAGAGAGAAACTCAAGTCAGGCACAGGATCGAATGAAAGAGCTCTCGGCTCTCTCTTTCGCGGGGAGTAAACATCGAGCGTGTAATTCGCTCTTTAAAGAACACTTGTACGATAATTAAGCCCCCGACGTGAGGTGGATGCACGGTTGAAGGAGGGAGGAGAAAAAAACGATGCGAGAGTGAGAGAGAAAGAGAGAGGGTGAGAGAGAAGAGATGGGGAAAAAGGGGTGGAAACGAGAGAGGATATACGAAAGGGGGTGGCAAGGGGGTTGCTTTCTGCAAAAGCTTCGCGACGACGAGCGAGTGTGACGTAGATATATTACGTGCAAGCCCACACACCGGAGAGAAAAAAAGAACAGAAAAAAAAAACGCGGCGAGACGAGAGTGAGCAACTGAAAACGAGAAGGGAGGGGGAACAAGGAGGGATGAGTGAGCAGAGGTTGAGGGAATGCACTCTGAAAAGATTCTTTTCCGTTTATTTTTTTTTTTTCTCGTAAAACGCGGACTCTTAGCATGGAAAAGACACGCGCTCCGTGCTTATGTGTGTATGTGTGCGGTTTTAATTAGCACCGGGGGTGCATTTCCAGCAAAACTGCCTCCCTTCTCTCGACCCACCCTTCTTATCCTCGTGTCGTACGGAGACGCAGAAGCCGAGGCCGACCGACGAATCTCGCGGGAGCTTACAATTTACCTAGCCCTCGTGCTTTACCTACCACCCCTTTCTTTCGTCCCTCTCCAACCCTCTGTGCTAGCTAGTGTATAATCTCTCTCTCTCTCTTTCTCTACCTCTACCTCTCTATATCAGCAGTCGTCTATCCATTACAGCACTTTTTTCATTGCGAGCCGGCGGATAGTTAATTTGGACATTTTTTACCCACGTTTACACGACCGACGGACGACTCTTCAAACTTATGGAAAATCAACAAAAATAGCAATTTTCACATAATTCTTCATTTCCCTGGATGTAAACGATTGATCCAAACTGTACGTAAACCAATATTTGAATAATAATTAATTGTTTATGTAAATTACATTTAAACCGATTTTCTACACGGAATTTTAAAAAATGGTATAAATCTTTACCCAAAAAAATCATTCTTTACATAAATTATTATCAAGATGAGCCATTATAAAAAAAAAACGAAAAAAACAAACAAACAAAAAGCCTACATCCGCCACAAAATTTAATCGCGGTTAATTCCCATTGACTCCTGCTCTCGAATCTCATCGCGCGCTTCTCGTGGAGGCAGGGAAGCAAAAGCCCGAGATCCGGTAGCGACCTATAGTTCGCAGGTTGAAGAGCGTGAGCGCAGAAGCGTCTGATCGTTGATGAAGAAACGTGGCAAAGAGAGTAAGAGAACCAACGAGAGAGCGAGAGACCGAGTGAAATAAAGAAAGAGCGAAAGGAACGAGCGAGAGCAGCAGTGAATATGAGAAACAAGGGTCGAGGGCGTGAAGGGCATGAAAAAAAAGTACGTACGAAGCGAGTCGAAACATTGTTCGAGGTCACCAACGCGTTGCCAATTTGACGACGGTAAAAGGCTCGAGAGGGCTACCAACCAACCAACCAACGAACCAAAATGAAAGAAGAAAAAAAACACCCGAGAAAAAAAAACGAACCAACAAAAGGATCCCTTTTTCTCGTCTCATTTGAAAAGTGAACGCGCGACGTCCACCCCCCACCCCCTCCCCCTCCGCCCCCTCCCTCCCGGCCTTCCGCCCTTCGCGTCCTCCCCAACGACAAAAACTCGTACCGTTGGTCGAAGCTCTTTTGCTCGATATATATCACACACATGCATATATATATATACATATATATATTCGCGTTTTATACATCGTCGAGTTTTTATATGCCGCACGTCGTCGAGTTAATTTTTTTATTAGCTCGAAAACCACTCGACACTCCGGAGTCAACGTCGTCGACGATGTCGTCGTCGTCGTCGTCGTCGTCGTAGTCGTACTCGGAGAGATCTCTCCCTCGTAAAAATGGATCGACCGCATCCTCGTCCCTCTCACTCTCCTTTTCTCTCTTTTCATATATATTATACATGTATATATATATATATCTGTGTGTGTGTGTGTGTGTGTGTGTGTGTGCGTGTGTGTGTATACATATTATTGCCCGCACCACGTTTTCTACAGTTCCTTCTTTCTCGTTTTCTCCAACCTACCCCTCATCCCTTATCTACATATATATGTGTGTGCGACTGTGTGCGATGTGTGTGTGTGTGTATGTGTGTGTGTATGTATATACAGTTTCTCGCACTTATTTTTCTCCTTTCGCGACTCAAATGCTCTCACGGTCTTTCCAATTTCTCTCAAATACCTCTCGTGCCAACCCAAACCCCTACCTCACACGTATCCTACCCTTAGCACATGGAAAATATTTCACAAAAAAGAAATAACTCGTACATCCGCATTTGCAATATTTTTTAATATTAAAAGAACAGAATGGGCCGCGAAGATAATTCAATGGGAAACGTCACATTGAAGCGCGAATGAGTTTGGTTTTTTTTTTCATTTTAACGTTATTTTGTAACATTTTTTTTAGCTACTTTGAAATTAAAAAAAAAGAAAACAAAACAAAAGAAAGATAACGACGATTAAACGATTGCCTCTTCGTGTGTTTACAGACCGCTGGATCGCAAAATGGAGTCGACTAATTAACCATGGAAAAAGCAACGAGGGAAAGAACGAGCGACTTTCTTTTCAACTCTCGGAGACGAAAGAACAAAAGAAAACAAGAAAATTGTTAAATACAAATTTGTCAAAAAAATAAACAAAATAAACAAAATCTGGGTCAAAATATTAATTAAGCCAATTAAGACGTACCGACGCGTACGAAGATTGCTCGAGTAGGGGCGATTTTTTTCTACTCTCGTGAAGTGTGACATGAAAAAAGAAAAAACACAAAAAAAACGTATCGAGACAATAAAGAGTTTGGCACAGTGGCGAGAGTTTGAAAACTCTTCCTTTCGTGAAAAGCAAGACGTTCGCCTTTCTTTTTTTTTATTTCGTTTTTCCTCTTTCTCGAGCAAGCTCGTGTCTCCCTCTTTCTCTTGCTCACCCTCTCTTTCTCTCGTAGTTTTACTACGGGGGAGCAAGTAACGCCACAGCAAGCAGGTGAAGAAGTCAAGAACTTAAGACCTTAAGCAGCCCCCGACCACCATCATTGGGGGGTTCGGGGGCTGCTTGGAAACTCTTAAAGGGTGCTAAACTCGTTTCTCGAGCAAGCACGCGCCATTCATTATAACGAGAGCCAAGAATATACATACATACATATATATATATACATATATATGTATAAACGGGAAATTGAATACGCGAGCGTGCATTGAGCTCTCCATGGCGCGTGGGCTAATATTCTTTCATCGTGCGAGAGTTTTAAGAGTGCTGTGAACAAGACTGTAACATTCCGGTCACTCGTTAGGCGAAACTGGATTTACCGGATATTCGAGAATGGCTCGAGGTGAGCAAATTTCTGTCATGGAAAATAAATTCGAAACTAATTTGTTCCAACGAATGCGATTTTCGAAAATTTTTGAACTGTTGTAAAACGGGGAGAGGGATGATGATGTTTTTTTTAGTTTGACAATTTTTTTGATGATTTTCGCTTGTTTTTGGATTTTTTTTTATTATCGAGATTGGAATATTTATAGAGGGGGAATATAGGGGATGAAAAATATATCGTCGGGGCGTGTGTATGTTTATTGAGCGAGAGGTATGGAGGAAAGAAAAAAAGATTGATCGCCTCTCGGCCTCGGGGTGGGCGGGGGTGAGTACGAGAGGTCGACAAAGTCATACGCGGGATTCTCGCGAGGTTCGCGGAATTTTTTTTCCAAAGCCCGCGGGGGGTGAGCGTGCAAAATCCACCCCTCGGCGTTAATGCAAAAAAGAGGCTTTAAGCCTGTTGGAGCTCAAAGTGCGCGAGGCGAGAGAGAGAGAGAGAGAGAGAACAATCACCGACACAAATAAATCGTTTTTCGTCGTCGCGTCGTACAATTTTTTTCCCCTGTCACTCACCCCTCGCATGCTACAGAGGGCAAAAGGGCGGTAGAAAATACAACGAAAAAAAAAATACTACGCCATGACGATTCGAAAATGTGACACGAGTTGAAAAACAAAAAATGTAAACTCACCGAAGTTCGAAAATAAGGGACGATGAGGAGTCGAAATCAAGGGATGAAAGCATCGAGCTTGACGAAGGTGATTATAAGTAAGGGGTTGTAAAAATCTGGCGCGAGCCACAGGATTTAAAAAAACGAGGGATGAAAGAATTAGACTCGAGAGAGAGAGAGGGAGGGACGAGCTTTAGGGGATGTAAGCATCGTGCTTCAACCCTTTGCAAGTAAGGGTTGAAAAAGTCAGAACCACAAGCTTGAAAAAAAATGGAACGAGCGACGAAAAGATCATTCTTGTGACATCCGGTTCCCGGATTGAGGGGTTGAAACGAAACACCGAAAAATTACTCGCGCCCAAATAAATTGTAAATTAATAACAACTCCCAGACCTACCCCATCCTCGTTCACCATAAGAAATTCATTCGAGCAATTAGATCTTCCGAAAGGGGGTAGGGGGAAGTTTAACAACTACGCAAGACGCTTATATTCTCAGCACCATCTTTTTTTTTCTTTCTATACCAACCCTCAATCTCCGCACACCCCTCAACGCTTCCGTGTAAATCGACCCTCCACCCTTAGCGTGCGCGTCATTAAGTGCGCGTAAACTTTCGCCAATTAATCTCCCCGCTAATTATTAAGGCATATAGGAGAAGCGGGGGAGAGGTTGAGAGGAACACCCTACAACCCTCTACTCCCTCGACCGAGTGAAAGAGAGAGAGGGAGGGTTTTGGTTCCAAGATGCGAAGCGTCCCGGTTCAACCCCATACGGTACAACCAACCACCCTCCCTCTCTCTCCCTCTATCCTTAACAGGACGTATACGTGTGGAGAGGTACGCTCTGCTTTCTTACGAGAGGTTGCTCGCTCTCCGGATCCGCGCGACTAAATTGATTAGAATTAAAGGGTTGGGCGCGTTCTAGGCAAAGGACTTGCTATATACGTGCCAAAATAGAAAGAGAGAGAGAAAGAGAGGGAGATAGTGAGACAAAAGAGAGAAAGAGAGGATAGAGGGAAGGAAGGTAGGGGGTGGAAATGGGGTGTGGGGGTTAGTGGTGGTGATGCTGCTTCGAAACTACATACGTACATACGTAGACATAGATATAGGTCTCCCGCGGTGACCACAGCCTCGACGCTGATTGGTGGAGTCAAGTTTGTGGCAAGATGGCTGCTCTCGACGCTTTCGACGTGGCTGGTGCGTTGAGGGCGTCAGGTACAATACTACGTACACCTACATGGGTACGCAATAGATATATACACATATTTATCATTCTCTCCCTCTCTCTCTCTCTCTCTCTCTCTCTCTCTCTCTCTCTCTCTCTCTCTCTCTCTCTCTCTCTCTCTCTCTATAGATATATATAAACGTGCATAAGTATAGGACTAAAATAGGGGTGGTTCGAGGGACTTTTCTTCCCGTCCAATATACACACGTACGTAGAAGAAAGTCCCTCAAACCCTCAAGCCTGGTCTATTCTAGTCCTCGTACAGAATAGAACGGCAGCCACAGTGTGTTAGAAGCTCGCCGGGCTCGCTCGTATCCTCCCCTTCAACATTCGCCCTCCCTCTAAGATGCTTTCCTCACGCTCACCAACGTCTTGTCGCTCTCTTCACCAGCACTATGCGCCAAATAGATACGTAAGGTGTGTACCAAAAGCCTCTCCTATCACTCGTCCACCCCGTATACCCTTCGAAACAATGCCGGTCTCGCTGCACATCGGCATGAGCAAAATCATCCCCCCTTCTGTGCCCTTCCCTCCCTCATGCACGTGTGATGGGTTGTAGGCAAACTTCCTTCACCGTGACTATCCTCACAAAAGTTCCTATACACGTATGCCTGCTTATTGCTAGTTCTCTTATGGGGGTATATTTTTCATCCCTCTTTACTCAAAGTCATCCCTTCTACTACCATTCACCCCTATCTCCCACCTAGTTTGCCTCTTTGCTCTGGATGTCGTCGCCTATATCTACCTACCACGTTTCTTGGAATTGTCTGACTCTCGTTTCTACTCTCAACCTAATAAAGCTTTCCTCCCTCTCGCTTCTTACGTGCAATAAAGACTTGTACCGTGCCATAGGGGTGAGGTAACGGGGGTTGTGGAGACGGTACATGCCACGCGTAGCTGTATAAAACGTGTTGTATACACATATATATGTAGTTGAGAAATTGTGAATGTTGGTAGGAAACCGTAGGCTGCCTCGAGGTATAAAGTACCGTACACAACGGTGTCCTAGGCTCTCCCTCGTCTCTTTCCATCCCCATTTGCCACTTCTTCGCTCGTCCTTACGGGATTCGAGGCTGCGGACTGGGGGGGGGGGGGGGGGATTTGCCTCTCAAAGAGACTGCGATAATATGAAGAACTTTGTCTAATGAGTTAATAGTAGGTACCTCACTCTATACGTTGCTCCATCCTCTAAACTCCCTCTCCAGCCAACCCCCCTCTCTCCCTCGGCACTCACCACCTCATTTTAGCCCGGGAGTTTGTCGGATAAATATTCTCCCGAGTTACCGTGTACATGGTTATATGTTTTTTAGTACCGACAATGAGGAGGGGTGGGGGGGGGGGGGGGGGGGCAGAGATGATGATGATAATGATGATGAAATTTATTATGCCCTAGCACGCTATGGAGCAAATTTCCAAGATAACATAACTGATTCACTGATAACTGAATCAGTTATATATGTATACCATTACAAAATACTTACAATATTAAATACGATTATAATAATAATTATAATTAATTACTGCTAAATACAAACTATAAAATACAAAATAGTTCATTCTACAATGTTTGTGCTCATCCATCCATCCCTCCATACGCCGTTCGTAGCAAATGGGCATAAAGCCGGCTTTTAAATGAATCGATGGACGATGACGTTCGAATGACGCCTGGCAATGAATGCCAGAACAGCGCAGTCGCGATTTGAAAAGACCGGTGGAACATCTCAGTCCGGTGATTAGGAATGTGGAAGACCGCGCTATCCTCCCGCCTCCCGACCGTCGCACTCCAGGGTCTTCCCTGGGCAGAATTTCGTTTATATAACTGGGAACGCTAAGATGTATAGAATGATAGCCCGAGATCCCTAGAAAATACAGACGCCGACCTTTGACCGACAGCCAATCCAGCCTCTTGCGATACGCGGTAATAGACATATCGCGGCGCAAATCGAACATAAACCTAACACAGGTATTGAGCAGATCCTCTAGTTTTTCGTTGAGGGTCTCAGTTAGGTCATGGTACACAAAGCAGCAACAGTCAAAGCGAGACAGTATGAGGGCTTTAACTAAGGCGATTCTTACATCGGCAGAGAAAAAGGGAAGGGGGGGGGGGGGGGGGAGGGAAAATTGATTGATTGGTATTTATTAGCTTCGGTAGCTACATTTAATATTACAAGTCTGAAGTATGACTTCAATTTCTTAATCGATACAGCTTTTCTTCAACTATTACTTACATTACTATTCTACGGGCTCTCCCTCACTACTTTTAATATCCTGCTCTCTTGGGTGGTTTGAAGGGTGGTTTAGATAATTTCTTAGAGTACTGACAAAAAATATTCAAGTTTGTTATGTTCAGATTGATGTTTTTACGTTTGTTTGTTGAATAATTTTTAAAAGCCTTTTCATAACGATTTTTAAGAAAATTGACAAAAAATGCCAAATTTGCAATCTGAATGGATTTTGTTCTCTACATTTGTATACGATTATTTTAGAAAAATGTGAAACACCTCGTGCAGAAACGTTGGCAGGGGCACAGCTGGATTCTGAGTTGTATCCCGGGCTCCTAACCGGGATCTAGTCCGATATCGGATCAGATTCAAGGACTAAATGTAAGATCCATAAACTGGATTCCATTAGGAATCCCGATCCGAATCCGTTAATGACTCTAACTGGATTCGAGCAGGGATCCCGATCAAATCACGTAAGAATAATGAATTGCTGAAAGCATTATATTAAATACTAGCTTCTACCCGCGACTTCAAGGAAACAAATTAAAAGCAGCAGGAGAGGCTGAGAAAATAATAAGTATGTATATGAAAAAAGTGTATGTAATTGTACGATCCAAAAATTGTATAGCACACTTATTGGAGTGTGAGTTAATTCTTTGCAGCACGTTCCAGAGGAAACTTAATACTTTTCTGCACAGTTTACGCATTTATAATGCCAGGGGACGCATGGTTCGTTTGTGAGAAGTTTTGGAGCATCCCTACCATATCCTGGTCAGGATATGATCAGTAGTTTGGTGTCCCTGTCAACATTTCTGCACGGGACGTTGATTTCATTTTGTTGTTTAGAAGGAGTCTCGCATCGAGGAGGAAATTCTTATTATATTAGTGAAACTTGATCGTCCGATTAAATTCCAATAAAATAATAACAAATATCGATGTATAACCAGAAGGGTTGATAAACGATTATACAGGTTTATATTTTTGAAGCAACCGAAAGAACAAAACAATGTATTGCTTCTCCCTAAGCGAATGTACATTGTTAAGGGTTGGTTGAGGCAAAGAGGACAACCCCGTTAAAAATAGAAACCGAGTCGAAAAGAAGAAGAGGAAGAAGAAAATGATGAAGAAGAAGAAGAAGAAGAAGAAGGCAAGTAAAAGTGCAACCAATAATTTTATTTTCCGCGATAAAGCACGCTCGACTCTGGCAACGACGACGACGATGACGACGAAGGGATGAGGAGGGTTGGAAGTATATACGAGGTTGGTACTCGTCGACGGGTCCACGAACGAGGAGAGAAAAAAGAAACAAAGTATGGAAAAGTGAAAGAAGAAGCGAGAGGAAGAGAGCATGACGATGAGGTGTGCAAAGCGACGACGATGCGAGAGGGAAGGAGAGTGAGAAAAAGAAGATGGAGAGGATGGTCCTCCCTCTCTCTCTTTTTCTCTCGCCCATCCCCGGCGTATCTTTAGTAAGTAAACCGAGCGGCTTATGAATTTTAAGCAGACTGGAGTCAGGGCGGGCGTAAAAACGTTTTTCCTTTGAGCCAATGTGTTTTATTTTTTATTTTCCTTTTTCTTCCTTTTTCCGTATACGCCAAGCCACACTCGCGGTGAATTTTTCCCCCTTGGTATTGGTGGCTGAAAAAAAAAATGAAAAATGGTTTCACTGTCAAATATTCGGCATGAACGATAGCAAAAGTAACGATACGCGATCGACAAACGTTTGAGATAAGTTCGACGAAAAAATAAAAATTTGTTGGGTTAACGTACGATCGTAAGAATAATAATTATTATAAATATGAATATCGTTATTGTTATTATTATTACTATGGTTACTTTTAATTTTTGTTACCGTTGCCCCAAATTATTCAGCTTCAATTAACACTTTTAACACATTTACTTTAATTGTTTGTATCTCTGTTATTTATAAAAAGTTATTATTATAATTGAATAAATATATACCTACAAATAATTTGACAAAATAGCAAAGGTGGTTGAATTGATAAAGAATAATTTTTTTTTAATTCTCCTTCCACCCTATAAAATTACTTTTCCCTCAGGAAAATCTAACTTTTTCTAAGGTGTATCGGATTTTGAAGAACATTGTAAATTATATGTACCGATACATCGTAGGGACCGGGCTTGTTTCGATATTGATTTCCGGGGCTCAACGGAATACATGGTAGCAAGAGATAAGGACAGAGAGAAAGAGAGAGATAAGGACAAAGAGAGAGAGAGAGAGAGAGAGAGAGAGAGAGAGAGAGAGAATGAGAGGGAGGAGAGGGCTATCTAAGCATTCTAATGGGCCAAAGAGAGGACCATGGATTCTGCGCGTTGCCAGGCACACGTGTCTCTAATGATTTTAGTGTACCAGCAGGATACCCTATACATAATGTACCTTGTGCAGGTTTATTCTATATATATATATCTATATTATACATAAGGGGTTAGTAGCAGCCGAGAATAGTACGTACACCGCACGAGAGAGGGCGAGAGAGAGAGAGAGAGAACTTTTCCCTCCGTGTACATTCACAGCGTGAGCCCGAGAGACGCTACACGAGAGGGACCGAGAGAGGTTTTCGCGGTGTAATATGTCGAGGTGTACGATATATATGCGACGTGATGGCCCCAGTCGTGTTCTAAACGCGAGGAAATAGTGGGGGTAACGTTGCAGGGTCTTGTGGGATTCTTAATGGCAAGAGAGAGAGAGAGAGAAGCCTCCTGAGGTAACACCGAGGCTATTAAATGCACGCACTATTCCCTTTCCTCGAGTATATATAGATATATGGTTGTTCATCTCTCTCCAACTCTCGACATCCTCAAACTGTCTCTCATTCTCTCTTGCTCTCGCTCTATGTCTCCTGTATACTGTCGTCGAGCATCTCCCTCGATCGTCATAAAGATTCCAGAATAATTCATCTGAAAAATCAGAGCAGCCCCTTGTTATAATATTGTTTACACGCACAGTGCGGAAACGTAGTCACGATTTTCTCGTTTGTAATGCAATTGTTCGTATAGTGAGAGAAAGAGGTTTGAGGAACTTGACGAACTTCAACAATATGCGATTGGAATGGATAGAGAGATTTTGTTGTCTCGTTATCAGGGTGGAAATAATCGAGGAAATGCATTTCGTTTGACACTCGTTTTCATATATATTTCAATTTAACTTGTATTTATCGAATTATGAGTATTATTCTTGAAGTTTGTATTGTTCTTAACCATAAGAATGGAATTTAGAAATATTTAACTGTGATTCCTATTTTTTTTTTTTTTTTGAAAAGAAGGTTTATACCATGTCTTCTGGTATTCTTAAAAGTTTTATGGACGAGACTGTCTTTTGTGATTTCTGTTTTTTTTAAAGAAGGTTTATAGATAGAGAGATTTTGTTGTCTCGTTATGAGTGTGGAAATAATCGAGGAAATACATTTCGTTTGACACTCGTTTTCATATATCTTTCAATTTAACTAGTATTTATGGAATTATGAGTATTATTCTTGAAGTTCGTATTGTTCTTAACCATAAGAATGGAATTTAGAAATATTTAACTGTGATTCCTATTTTTTTTTTTTTTTTTGAAAAGAAGGTTTATACCATGTCTTCTGGTATTCTTAAAAGTTTTATGGACGAGACTGTCTTTTGTGATTTCTGTTTTTTTTTTTAAAGAAGGTTTATAGATAGAGAGATTTTGTTGTCTCGTTATGAGTGTGGAAATAATCGAGGAAATACATTTCGTTTGACACTCGTTTTCATATATCTTTCAATTTAACTAGTATTTATGGAATTATGAGTATTATTCTTGAAGTTCGTATTGTTCTTAACCATAAGAATGTAATTTAGAAATATTTAACTGTGATTCCTGTTTTTTTTTTTTCAGTATTATTATACCATGTCTTCTAGTAGTTTTAAAAGTTTTATGGACGAGACCGTCTTTTTTGTGTTAGTCTGGACGTCCTACGTCTCGTGAAACTTTAACCTCCCTTGAATTCGTAAAATTATTTCGTGGTTAATTCATAATTTCATTGGTGGACTTTGGCCACGCCCTTATACAAGAGGGTCGGTCGCTTTTGCTCGTCCGAATACTATAAAGCCCTTATGTAGCTCCCTAAGAGTCGAGTACACTCGTGTGTACATGTGTGCGCCAACCTTGTCCATATTTACAAGGCTGAGAACCCTCGCATAACCTTTATTAGCGAGTGCTCAGGGACGTACGATTAAGATCTAAAAATGAAAAAAAACATTGTTACGATTCATCAGTAAACTTATGCGATTTCAGTTTCCTTGTAGTACTAATAAATTAATACGAACGTCCAATATTGAAGGAAAAATAAACAAGTAATTGTTGGTTCATCGGGACACTGTTGTTGACAATTAGTTCCACTTGGACCTGTTCCTCTCATCGTTTTGGAGACCCCATAAATATTGTGGAAAACTCTGCAACACCGTCCACAATTCTAACATTCACGTTTCAATCGTACTCACTTTTACCTTCACGCAAAACTTCATCGTGAAAAACTTTCCACAAAGTTTTTCCTCGCACTTTGCAAATTCCCGGGTTGTTCCATCGGGTCGGCGCGAACTTTTCCTAAAAACGAAGATGGCCGCCGCCTGCGATAATCGATAGGTCGAAGCGTGAGTGCGAGTATCGATATGCGCAACGTTCGACGCGCGACTACCGTCAGGGCGGCCTTTTAAATTTAGTTCGCGACGTCAACAAGTCAGTGTTGTGGCGCTTGTGTCAGTGCTTCAAGCGCTTCAAAACAATTCTTCTGTTAGTTTGACAATTTTTGTGAGAATATTGACTGAAATGATCGAGGAACACGACGATCGTGAGGCGATATGCGATTCAGTGGTAATTACTAGAAGAGTATTAATGGTGCAACGTCTTGATGTGCCGAAATAATGAAGGAACAACTCAAATAATCGTGATATAAATATTCTAACCTCACTTTCAGAATTCGCTTGTCGAAGGTTGTCGCTTGCCGGTTAGAATGCACGGCACTGAGGATTGGCGTGAGTACACGATTTAATGTTCAACGAAGATTTATAAATGATCAAAAACCACCTGCCGCAAATCCTACCTGTTCCAGTTTGAGAAAAAAAAAACACGCGCGCAACGTGTAAACATTTTTCTGACACTGACACATAAAGACGATTGTCGACAGTCGTAATGCGATCAAGCGTATTTCGAGCATGCAAAGTGTGAAAAGAAGATATAATTCCTTTCCTAGTCATATTTTCTGAGCTAATTTCCGTACGACAAGGTTCCCAGTACGAAGAAATGAATATTATGACACAAATTTTTAGGTTATGTATCAACCGCTTAACAATACTGTACACTATTGAGGAAATCCTCGACCTCGTACTGTCTCCTTTTTAGCGTTTTCGTTACTCAACCCCGATTCCAATATATAATAATGTAAAAAACGTAATTTCATTAGTTATAGGTAGAAAAACAAATTGCAATGTCTTTACTATGCTTCATTTTCACAGCCCTTGCTGAAATCATCAGTGTTAAGGACGTGCGAGGAATCAAATGTTACTACGTTCATTACGTAGATTGTAAGTATCATCAGATTCGTTATCAAGATCGAACAATTGCAAAGAACGAAATGGGCCGTTACTTCTGGAGCGAATTGCTTTGCAGTTAATAAAAGGTTAGACGAATGGGTCGCGGAGACGTGTTTGGACACCAGGAAAGTACAATACCCTAGGAAAGATGGCACAACGCCTGGAACAGGGGCAGCGACTCCAAAAAAACAAGCGCCAAGTCGACCGCCCAGTCCAAGCGCTTTCAATAGTGAACCTGTCAATGGAACCGCAGTTTTTCAGGCTGCGTTGCAGAAAAAAATTGCACGAAAACGAAAAGCAACATTTCTTGAGAACGAGGATTCTCAAGAAGCTCCGCCGGTCGTGCCACCACCCGCAGCTGGTCCGAGACCATCGCAAGGCTCGATGGTTGCTCACCATGGCCACGACGATGTTGTTACAAGAATGAAGAATATCGAGCTTATAGAGCTTGGTAGGCACAGAATAAAACCCTGGTACTTCAGTCCCTATCCACAGGAAATGGTAAATCTTCCTTGCATATACATATGCGAATTTTGCCTGAAATACCGAAAAAGTCGGAAATGCCTGGAGAGACATTTGGCGAAGTGCAATCTTCGACATCCACCTGGTAACGAAATCTATCGCAAAGGACCTATATCATTTTTCGAGATAGACGGCCGCAAGAACAAAAATTACGCTCAGAATCTGTGCCTACTAGCGAAATTATTTCTCGATCACAAAACTCTCGATTACGATACCGATCCGTTCTTATTTTACGTAATGACGGATTTTGACAGTCGAGGTTTTCACATAGTCGGCTATTTCTCCAAGGAAAAGGAATCAACTGAGGATTACAACGTAGCATGTATCCTCACACTGCCACCTTATCAAAGAAAAGGATATGGCAAATTGCTCATTGAATTTTCCTATGAATTATCAAAATTCGAGGGTAAAACTGGCTCACCGGAAAAACCACTTTCCGATCTCGGTCTATTATCGTACAGAAGCTATTGGGCACATACGATACTCGACATACTGCTGAACGTCAAGCCTCTCGTGGAAAACGAGAAAGCACAGATTACAATTAATGAGATTTGCGAACTTACGTCGATTAAGAAAGAGGATGTTATATCGACGCTGCAGAATCTCAATCTCATTAATTATTACAAGGGGCAATACATCGTTACGTTAAATAGGTATGAAAACAATCATTTTTCTACAATATTTTATTGGAACTCATTTAAAAAAATAATATTCGTGGGAAAGTCGTTGGAATTATTATTAATTATTCAAACAAAAAGGTATAATCGTTATATATTTTTTACATCATTTTATATGATCTCCAATAGTTTTTCGTTTTTACAATACTGGCAATTAATATCTGAAATAATTGAAATTTATTTTCCCAACAGGGAAATAATTGAACAACATGCAGCGGCAATGGAAAAACGTTCGATAAGGATAGACCCGAAGTGTTTGCACTGGACACCGAAAGACTGGAGCGTCAGAGCTAAATGGTGAACGAGAGAAATAGATGGAGAGAGAGTGAGCTCATGAAGAAAAAAAAAACACCGTTGAGACAATAAAACACGCGACGCTAACGACGTTTTTTTTTACAAAAAAAAATCTTTTCAGGACCCCTGCAAGTGACTACGTACGTTCGAACGGTGTACAAAATTGTACATAATTACATTTGAGGAGTTGGCGTTTTGGCGCGTTTTTAAACACAAAAAGAAAAAGACAAACAAACAAAAACGAGGAGACAGAAAGTTTCGAAAAGCTGACCGTGTGGCGTGAAAAAGTTGTCCCCTCAGACGCCCGGACGTGCCGAACAACACGCCCGTTGCGTGACGTAATATTATGAATAGAACTTGTAAAAAAAAAACAACAACAACAACAAAGGAACGAAAAAAACGAAATATTGAAGTATAAACCGATCTGATTAATTCTGCCAAGTCACAGATTCGATCGAGATCGGCTAGTCCGACAGGGTGGAAGAAATAGTGAAGCAAATGAGAAGCCGAATATATAAATAAATCGAGGAGCGGAAAAAAACAATATAGCGCGTGAGACGCAAAAGTCGTCCCGTAACGAAAGAAACGAACGGAGCGAAACATTTTTAATACAGTGACTTAGAGATGTCTTTTTTCGTCTTTCATCATCTACTTATTCTGTTCAACGTTTGTATTTTAAAACAAAAAAAAAACAAAAAAAAACAATCACGCGATATGCGCAAGGTTATTATTCGCGGTCATCGATTTGTACAGGACTCCACTAATATTAGTAGAATTGTAAATAAATGTGATTTTATAACGTACTGATGGGAACAACGTGAATTTCTCTTAACATAATTTTATTTGCAGAAGTGTGAAATTAGAAAATAAAACAAAATTTACTTTCATCTTTGAACTTAGGGTTGATGAGCAGTGAGATTAATGAAAAATTTGAGAAAAACAAATTATCATGAGAATAACAAACACGAGGAAATGAAATTGGGCCTACGAATAAATAAATAACGGACAAATTTGTTTTTAAATATAGCATCTTTCAATATATATGTATATATATGTCATACCCATTTATATATACATATGCAAATACATATATATATATATATATATATATATATATATATATATCTGACTATCTATTTATCTATATATATCTATATTTTATCTATCTATCTATCTATAATAGATAGTCAGATAAATATATATATATATATATATTTACCTGACTATCTATCTATCTATCTACATACATATATATATATATATATATATATATATATATATATATATATATATAGATAGATAGATAGATAGATAGTCAGATAAATAAAAATTTGAAAAAAAAAACAAATTATCATGAGAATAACAAACACGAGGAAATGAAATTGGGCCTACGAATGAATAAATAACAGACAAATTTGTTTTTAAATACAGCATCTTTCAATATATATGTATATATATGTCATACCCATTTATATATACATATGCAAATACACATATATATATATATATATATATATATATATATATATATATATATATGTACATATATATATATTAATTTTTTTGTTTTCTTTATATTCAACAGTAACATCACAGTAGCTTCATATACAATAATTCTTTTGTCCTCGTTCATCATACAATAATCATATGCAATCTTTCTCGTCTGTTCATTTAGTTCCTTTTACGTTCACCTCACTTTTACAGCAACGCCGTGGTTAATGCCGATCGAGATTATCTTTTCACTCTCGCTCTGGTATATCGGCAATATTTCGACGAATTCGAAAGGTCTGAGTGAGTGCGACAGCTTTTATTTATTTTTTAATTATTATTTTAGAGTTTAGTTGTCGCACTCCGTTCGTCCGTAATGCATATATATTTGCGCATGCGCGAGCGTTGCAGCTGCGAGCTTCCATGTTTTTCCGTGCTCGCTCATAGCTGACCGCGCACGCGCACGTCTAGTGCACGTTGCATTGTTTACTCGGCATCCGAGGAAAGTGGACGTACGGAGGAGATCGCGACGCGTGTACGAAATATTCTAGGAAGGTTAATTCTTTCTCTCTCTCTCTCTCTCTCTCTCATATCTTTGTTTCTCATACACAGTGTACACGGTATAGAAATTTGTTTAACTTAAATCAATCGTATTACAATGCAATGTCGTGTCCGAGACTTAATTATTTCGCGCGATACAATACGTTACTTCACACATTCTCGCTCATAATACGATAACACTTGACACATAAATAATCATCAATAATAACACACAACGTGCACGCGACAATTCATGAAAAAAAAAAAGTTTTGGCCAACGCGCTCCATAAGTGAATGCGCGACGTAACCGTGAAATAAGAATTATTTCTTCGCGGTATGAAAACAAGAAATACGACCGATACGAAATTGCTACGTGTAATAAGTTCACGGAAATAATGATAATAATAACACACACCGTGAGCGTACCTCGTCGTAAAAGTTTGCGAGGCAAGAGTTCGTTTACACCGTTAAAATGTTTCGGGAAGAGTAGGAGTGGGGGCGACGAGAGAAGAAAAAAAAGATATATTCGTCATAATATCGAAAAATACGATGATAATGACGATCGGGAGGCAACAACAGTAACAACAACAACAACAACAACGATGATCGAAGTGCGCGAGCGAGTGTAAAGGATTTTGGCGCTTTTTCTGTTTACCAAGATGGCGGCCTGTTTGGGAGTTAACTTGCCGGACGTTGCTAGGCAACCGGAGAAGATGGCGGTGCACGAACAGTGCGCGATGAGACACGTTGATCTCCCCGCGGAGAGCAAAGAAAGAGAAACGATCGGTTTACGAAGAAATATGCACAGCTAAAAGATAGGACATTGATCCGATAACGCATGTACAATTTTGTTTATCATTTGTTGGAAGTACGAGTGGAAAATCAGTGGAGTATAAACGGATAGAAAGAAAAGTGTCTAAGTCGATGTCACCGCGGTCTTTTACATCTTCGCTACGTCATAGATGTAACGGCCACGCGTCGGCACTGCGGACTACCGACATACCCGCGCGCCACGCCGGTATTGCAGTGAACTAGCGTAGTCTCGCGTCACGCCGGTACTGTAGCCCGCTACCGTGCCCGCACGGTAAGCCGGCACTGTAGTTCGCCCGAATATCCGCATGGTACAATATTCTACACGAACTCGTGCGTTTGCTTTTAATTTAATTTACTCCCGCTGTGCGCGTCGGTTGCGCTACGCCATTGCGGTTCGTATATACATACATACACACACATCGTGTCTTTCGTTTTTTTTTTTTTCACGATGACGAAAGGTATTTTCGAGGGTAGTAGAAATTTCACAAATTCAGAATCCGAAGTAGCTTAGCGACCGAATTCACGCTTTTCGCATAACCGCGTTATTTCAATACGGTATATGTATATAGTACAATCACGGTTGAACAATAGGTGGCAAAATGGCTGGACAGAACATATATATATAGAGCGAAGTATACGGTACGTTACATTCGCGAGGGAAGTTCTTTACATTCTTTTTTCTTTGCACTCGTGTGAATTCATATCGAACATTGTCCGGAGTGGTGTTTATTCGAAAGTTTTGTTTGTCATCCGAAAAACAAAATGGCGTCGAAAAGTCTTTCACATGTTTTTTTCTTTTTATGACGTCGATAGTTTGTTTTTATAGTCGCCGGACGACCTTGTTTTTCTCGAAGCCATATATATATATATATATATATATATATATATATGTGTGTGTGTGTGTTGAGTACAAGAGGAAAGGCATGTATCGAAAAAAAAAAATTGTTTCGTCCAGCCGATTGCCCGAACAATAAGACACTTAACAGTCGCTTCCTCGTTACGTGCGGGGAACCAAGTAATTTTTTTTTGTTTTTAAATCTTTTTTTTGCACAAACCTTCACATTTCTTTCTCTTTGTCTCTATTTCTCTCTTTCTCTCTCACGCCTCGTTACTCATATGTATATATACAGGGTGGATTTCATAAGGTGTAACGGGCTTTATTTTAAGGTAGATGAGATCATTACAAACAAAAGTTGCAAATATACATTAGGGATATTTTTAATAGTTTACAAGATATGAATGTTTAAAGTTGGTCCAATCAGAGCGCGCAGAGAAGCTTTGGACACGCCCACTCCTGCCCTAGCCGTAGAGACAGCGCAATGTAAGGCGTTACATTTGGGGTTGCAAAATTCAGAGCAGTCAATTTTATTTATTATATTATTATTACGCAGTCATTTTTATTTCTCGGGCATTGGCTGCTAGGACGGGGAGTGGGCGGCTCCAATGCTTCACGGCGGGCTCAGCAAAATTCAGAGCAGTCAATGCCCGAGAAATAAAGATGAATGCGTTACAATATAATAAATACAATTGACTGACTCTGAATTTTGCAACCCCAAATGTAACGCCCTACACTGTCCTATCTCTACGGTTAGGGAGTGGGCGGCGCCAACGCATCTCGGCGCGCTCTGATTGGACGAACTTTAAAAAGTTTATATCTCGTAAACTATTAAAAATATCCCCAATGTATATTTGCAACTTTTGTTTGTAATGATCCCATCTATCCTAAAATAAAGCTTGTTACACCTTATGAAATTCACCCTGTATATGTATATATATACATATGAGATTCATGTGTAACAACATAATAGTTTATTATATATTACGATCGGTTCGAATGAATATGCGATTGAAAATTATTATTGTTATCGGTACATGGACGTAGAACGAATTCACGTAAAAAATATTTATATATTTTCATTTCCCATTTTTGGTTTTGCTTGTTATTACGTTTTTTGTTTTTGTATCGTGGATCTCGAGTTGTATGTTTTCCTCTTGCGATCGACGAAATTTGATAAAAAGTCGAATTCGACAAACTCGCAAGGGCCAAAAAAAATGTTTTTTTGGTTACTTTGTGATTTTGGATTTTTTGGTTTCTTTTAGGTTTCTCGACCGTGTACGTAAAGATTCAAGGTCAATGGGTTAAATATCGCTTGTACGCGAAATAATTGATTTCTTTTTTTATTTTTCACAGTTATTCGAATTTTTTTCTATTTTTATTTTTTTTTTTTATAATTTTAGCACGCGCTCCGGAAGAAGGGGTGGGGGTTGTGCTCTCGCTCGGGAAATATACAATGGGACATCGAACTTTTTGAAATCTCATCAGTCGCGCTCGGGCCTTTGACTTTCGATTTTTGTTTTCAATTGTTTGTTTTTTTTGAACATTTTTTTTTCTCCCTTCAATTTATAATACCAATTTTTTTTTCTTTGCTTCTCCGACCTCCCTCGGCGTGAAATTGAATTTCTCGGCGAGTCTTTTCTCGATATGTTTGATCCTCATCAATATTTATCTTTTTAGTTTTTTTTTCTTGCTTTTGTTTTCATTGTCTCGACCGTTCGCGTTTCACGATTGAGAACGAGAAAATTTATCGGTACCGAAAAAATCCACTTTTGGCCAATCTCGAAAAAACTCTTCTCGCCCCCCCCCCCCCCCCCTCAATATTTTTTTTGTTTCTCTTGTCTTTTTTTTTCTTTTCTTTCCCCCCTCTTTCTCTCTCTCTCTTTCTCTCCTTTCTCTTTGTCTTTTTAGAATCTCTGCCTTAGAGTATTGAAGATACAAAATCTACGATAGAAAACAGAACAGATTTCGAACGTTATATTTCTTATTTGTTTGTTTTTTTTTGTTTTTGTTTTCTTCTCTCTTTTTTTTTTGGTTTTTTCCATTTTTCCTCTTTATCTCACACTCAATATCAATGCGTTACTTTTTTTTCTTCGTTATTAATTATTTTATGTATGCGTGTGTGTGTGTGTGTGTGTGTGTGTGTATGTTTGTGTATTATCGTTACATCGTTAAACTTTATGGGGTATTATCTTTTTTCTTTTCATTTTTTTTCATCGTCATCGCTTTCTCTATACCCATTGTAAAGTTATATATATATATATGTATATATATTTTTGTTTTCTTGTTTATTCACGCTTACGAGATATATTAAATCCTCAAATTTATTTTCGCGGATTTTTGTTTTTTTTTTTTTCGTTATCTTTTTTAATTTTTTGCAACTTTCTCCTCGCATTATTAGAAGTATTTTGTTTATTATTATTATTATTATTATTATTATTATTATTTCATTATAATACAGATTGTCATGTTCGGCTATCGCGCTTCATTTTTCTTGTTTCTTTCTTTTTCCCTCGTTTCTTGATTGTTCACGATTTTTTCTGAAAAATCGCGAACTGTCGCCAAGGTCAAAGTATCGAAAGGTCGTCGTAATTTACGACGAGTTTACGGTCTTTTTTCTTTTCTTTGTTTTTTGTTTTTTTCACATCGAGCTTCGCGACAGGGAGCGATATATTTATTTATTTATTTATTTTTGTTTTTTGTTTTGTTTTTGTTTTTTGAATAAATTATTATTTCGTTCATGGCTGCCCGATCGAGCGCCTCGCTATAATAGCTGCCCGGAAGTACTCGTGCTTGAGCTTTCTTTTTTCTTTTTTGTTTTTCCTTTTTTTCTCTCCCATTCGTCGATTTTTTCAAAACGCATCGTTCTATCCATCGCCTTTACAATTCTAAAGTTTTATATGTATATTTGTATATATATATATATATATTCATTCCCATATTCCTCGATCGGACTAACCTACGAAAATTGTGCTTGCCGCATCTTTTTTTGATACACACGAAGCCTTCTTTACCGATCGAGCCGATTTCGAAAAATTCTGAAAAATCACGAATTTTGTTATTTCAACATATTTCTTCGTTGATATAACACGTCGACGTTGACAAAAACAAAAATCTGGTAAAAAAAAACACCGATGAACGGGATTCGATCCGCCGACCTAGTGATTACGGAGCGAGAACGCTAACCACTCGACCATCGTCAGCCAAGAAAATTAAATATAAAATTTTGAAAAATAAACAATTTCAAAATCAATTCAAATTTAAATTTCAAATTCAAGAATAATTCAATCCGATAAATTCATTTCGGTCGCGCAACTAATTTCTGCATTCCTTCGTTTCGAAATAAAGCGACCCGATCGGTAAAGATTGTTTCATAACTCTTATAAGATAGATATATTTAATTTTTTTTTAATTCGCTAAATTATCGTGACGGTTATTATCGTCACGCTTCATTTTCATTTCGGTGTTTGCACCTTATTTTTGTATTTTGTCGTCACATTTCTTAAAATTCAGGTCTCGGAATTCTTGTTTTTGTTTTATGTTATATATTTTCTTCCTTTCTCTCACTCACACTCACTCTCTCTTTCTGTCTCTCTCTCCGAGATAAATAATATGAAAAAGTAAAATAAAATTACAAACACATGTCACCTATTTTTGTGTGTGTTCAAAGGTGAGCAAAGTTCCATGTAACGAAGTTACATCACGATTGGAAGAGGCTCGTAAGTAAATATTTGTTAATTTGACCGTACGAGGTCCGTCGAGTCCACAGAGTAGTTAATTGTAGGTTGTGTCGGTACACGAAGTGCATACATTGTTGAATGGAAGGGGAGGCTTGTTTTTTTTTTTAACAATGTGGTAGGGTCGTGGGCTCGGTCGACCTCGTGTTCGCCAGCGATAAAGGTGACAACGAACCCACGGGAAAACAGCGACAATGAGGTCAGCGAACAAACAAATGGCCTTTGCTTCGATACATACATGCATACATATATATATATATATATATGTGTGTGTGTGTGTTAATGCGTATATATATGGGGAATTCCACGTCGATAGGCCCTAAATCGACTCTTATCGTTCGAATTAAAAAATTTGTTTTGTTTTTCCATTTAGTTTTTTTTTCTATCAACCGAATTGTTCAAAAATTAAAATCTTGTACCTTTCGTAAATTTAATTACGTAATTATAAAAATAAATTTTTAATCGATAAGGATGATTTAATTAATCGTGTAAAATTAATAATTGGAATTAAATTGTTCAAATTTTTAGCATCTTATTTGATAAATTGAAAACACAAAATGAAAATTTTGTTTTTTTTTCATTTAATTTTTTTTCTATAAACCGATTTGTTCAAAAAGAAATTTTGTAATTTGTAAATTTAATTACGTAATTATAAAAATCAATTTTTTTTATCGAGAAGGACGATTAAATTGATCGTGTAAAATTGATAATTGAAATTGAATATCTCAAATTATCAGCATTTTTTTCGATAAATTCAAAATCCACAATAAAAATTTTGTTTTTTAAATTTGATGATTAATTTTTTTAATTTGTTTAAAATAAGGTTCATGATAAAAAATCGTGCACCGACAGAGTGAAGGACAGACGTAGGAACAGAACGCTCTATACATACACACACATACATTTACACGCGTGTATTCACGTATATATGTTAGTCTGGTGGGTTTTTATCGAGTTTTACACTGTTTACTTAGCGCCAGCGCTCTCTTTTTTTTTCTTCAATAAATCATTGATAATATCATCGTGCTACTAAAAACTCTTCGCACGACGCATTCTCCATTTTCTTTTTAAATCCACGCTATAATTAACACCGTCGCGTCTCGGTGGACACGCTTTTTGTAATTACTTAGCGACGCTCCCAATTTCCTTCCAGAGAATTTTTCACGAGCAGAAAATTTCTTCAAATTCCTTTTTTTCCTCCTTTTTTTTTGGGGAGGAGGGACGATCGATTGTTCTCGCGAATTTCAAGGCTTTTACAAACCAAAATCGAAACTCTCTTGATTCTGTATTCTCTTCTGATAGTCCTCGAGATAACTGTCCACGTTTCTGTAGATTCCCAAGTTGGACTGGTACATGAGGGTCTCGAGGATTCTCTCGTTTTCGATCGCTTTCGATGGCAGTACGATCTGAAAAGAAAATTTTTCATTTTTTCTTATCTTGCTTCAATTATTTCAAAAATTCATTACATGATACATTTTTTTTAAATAAACATCCGTTTACATTCAAATTTGCTCGAATCATTTTTCAATTAAATTCAATTTAATTGAGATTAATCAAATTTTTTTTGTCCAATGTGTAAATTTATTTTTTCAATAATTTTGTGTTTCTCACCCTGATAAGTTCCTGCGGCGTTACTCTGTACAATTTGAGATCCCTGCTGAGTCTTTCCATGATACACTTGAATTCGAGTTTCGCGTCTAATTTCGAGACTTTTGTCTTTATCCTGTGTTTAGCCCAGCTGAGCATTGCCTCGAATTTCTTAATCTCACCGACCTCGAGATTGCGACACATGATAGTTTGTACCATCGATTCGCTGAGCGTCAAGAAATCAGGATTTTGAAAAAGTTGATAAGCTCGTGTCTCCACGAATGCCAGTATCATGTTGACCAGCTCAGTCGCTGATGTGTAACGCCAATAATAATTTTCCAACGCGCAGAGCATCACGCAAACGATTTCGATTCGTAAAAATTGTTTTGCGTGATGGAAACAAGCTTGAAGGAGTTCTGGCAGATCGTAATGCTCGGCGGCGCATATCAGACCTGGGATATTGCTGCAAGTTAATGGACACGAACCGGTATGTAGATAGTCCAGTAGAATTCTGAAGGTCTCCGGATCGAACTCGATTATGTCGAACTGAAAAAAAGAAAATTTGAAAAACGATTTTAGAAGATTTTTTTTATTTATATTAATTATATGGAAACTTTTAGATGGAGAAAATAAGGTTTTATAATTTTGGTAAGATTATAACGAAGCTGTATATTTTTTTAAACAATGAAAAAGACATTTGTTTATCGTTTTTTCTTTGTGTCCTTTTTCTTACCTCGGTTTGTGCAAGTTTGGCACGATCTATTTTTTGACCATCAGCGCAAACGCTCAATCTTGGAACTGGTAACGATCGATTCGGTTTGTCCTTGTCTTTGGAGTCTTTATCTGCACCAATAAAAAATTAAAAACACAAAAAGACATTTTCATCCTTTAACGAGTTTTTAAATTATATGTAAATTGATTTTGTCTCGGTAAAACGCTGTTAGTTGGAATAAATAATAATTTGTTCGAATGTAAAATTGTTTTACAACGTTTACGCTTGGAAATGCGATCGTTCGAATTAATCCTCTGTTGACGCACGTCACCCAATGCACACTCTGTTGATATAAAACCTAAACTACTATGTTGAATTTTTTCAGATTTTTTCAACCAATCTAAGTAGGATGAAAAACGGTGGGAGAGCATGGACCAAGGAGTAGGTCACTTGGGAAATCAGCGAACCATTTCATCTGAAATCAGGCTGGGAATCACTACAAATCGCTGGAAATCAAAGGAAATTGCTGAAGTCGAATTATTATTCCTAATTCCCTCGTGATTTCTCCAAATGTATAGGAAATCATTGGGAATTATAAAGGAATCGTCGGATTTTTGGAATCGCTGGACATCGCCCATCCCTTCTCCAAGCGAGCAAGCATTTATCAAAGTTTTTCTACTGACAGTCCAGAAATCACTGATTCCTGAAAATCGGGACTCACTGGAAATCATTTAAATCAACAGAAATCACGTGAAATCGCAGGTTATTTTATTGATCCGGAAATCATAGGAATCGCAAGGAATCTGATTCCTTTTGGAAATCGTTGTGCCACCGAATCTGAGAGTCGAATGATTATTCCTAATTTCCTCGCGATTTTTCCAAATGTATAGGAAGTCATTGGGAATCATAAAGGAATCGTGGGATTTTTGGAATCGCTGGATATCACTCATTCCTTCTCCAAGCGAGCAAGCATTTATCAAAATTTGTCTACTGACAGTCCAGAAATCGCTAATTTCTGAAAATCGGGACTCACTGGAAATCATTAAAATGAACAGAAATCACGTGAAATCACAGGTCATCTTATTGATTCGGAAATCACAGGAATCGCAGTGGAAATCGCAAGGAATCTGATTCCTTTTGGAAATCGTTGTGCCATTGAATCCGAGAGTACTCAACCTCTCGGTGTATAGGGAGGGTTAATTATTAATGATTTGTTTGTGAATCGTGGTGATTAGTTATTCACAAAATTGGGAAATTATTGAATACTCACTGCTGCAATCTTGGGCGCTGACCCAGCGTTTTCGATCGTCGCTGTGCAATGTACTCCCATGTTTTCTAATGCTACGACCCCAGCTGGCTGTTATCGTTCCGAGTCTCGAGAAAGCTCGTTTCACCATCGGAGAGGAGGGCACGCTTTTGGGCCTAAACAGATGAGAGCCAGTATCTCACAGAAACGGTTGGGTTGGCACCTCGGGGTACGGAAGAATGTTTGAGATTGTTTTTTTTTGGGACTTTTTATGTCTTTAGGGTGGGAATTATCATCGGGCGATTAATGGAAAGATTTAATAAAAGATTTGGTTTTTAATCAAAACCAAAACAAAACCTCTCGACATTTCTTTGTTTTTACACGAATATGAAGCACGACAGGTTGCAAAGTAATTGAAAAAAATAGACGTTTCAGTACAATACGTTCATGACATTGAAAAGATCATCACGAAAAAACATCTTTCAAAACATTATCAAAGATATATAAATAAAACATGCCGTCGGGAAAAACATCGAAAAAGGAGAATATTGAAAAAACAAAAACAATTTTTATCAGACGATTTCGTTGGTGCATTTTTGGCAATTTTGTGGTCGAGATATTGAATCGAGACGAAAGTTGACACAGAAATATTAAAAGTGTAAGGATAAATTGTATTTTTTTTTTTTTTTGCATTTTTTTCTTGTTTCAAAATCATGCGGTGCCGTGGGAATAGAGGAGACATGGATGTGCCGTAATAAAAAAATTACAACAATATGTATATATGTATATATACATATACACAGAAAAATTACGATAATAATAAGTATCAATATTCATTCGACATCGATAAGAAATCCTTTGATCTCACCATATAATTTTCAAATCGAGAACATTGCCTCGATCCTTTCCATCATTTATTCACTATTTTTCGACGCGAAGGTCCTTGTATTTTTTTTTATCTTCGTAAAGTAAATAAAAACCATGTGCGTTACGTACCTAGGACTCTCGATATCGGGAACTTGAAGGAAGTTGGAACTTTTTGGTTTTTGGGGACTGAGCAACGTCGGTGCTGGCCTCGACAGTAAATCCGCGACCGGTACTTGGGGACTTCCAAAACCAGTTTGTATCCCATAAAGCATTTCCTGAAATACTCTGAAATATTTGGTAATATAAATTGTCGATAATTTCGATAATCACAATAGGAATTCGATTCCCATTTTTTTTAAATTTCTTTGGATTAGTTACCTGCTTCGTACTCCCAAAATAGCTCGGACTCCGATAAATCTGACTTTTTGTTTTTGCTGTCCCGGTACCAAAAACGAAACGTCGAAGAGATTGGCGTGTAATTCGACATTTGCAGAATTATTGAGAAAGACTCGAGTAAAATCTTTGGCAAGCTGATCATAATCCTCGAACTGATCTCTGACGGAGTCGAGAAGAGGCGAGGATGGTCTCATGTGTCCTATCGGTCTCCACGAGCCTCGTCTTCAAGGAAAACAGAATTGAGATAAATATTACCACATCGTTTTAACAAGATTATCGATGAAATCGATCCAATTTCAAAATATAATTAACCTGTAGGGTTTTGGAATTTCTCCGGTCTCCGCATGATTTGCCAAATTAGCAACGATATCCTCGAGCATTTGACTTCTCGTTCTCTCTTGCATCCTCGCAAATTTCGGTGCCGAATAACTCGCTCTTTCCCCATTAACGATTTTCGTCAGCATCCATTCTCGAAACATGGCTCCTTGGATTTGTTTATTTTTAAACATTTTTTGCACACAATCGACGAATACAAAAATCGCTTTTTAAACTTTTTTTTTAGTTTTTTTCTTTTACCTTTTTCGAAGACACTCTGTTCCCACAGATAGGGCTTGTAGGCGCCTACTTCGTCCCTCGTGACAACGGATACCTCGTATCTCGTCATTTTTCTCTTTATCCTCGGACTCACTCGTACGAGAATAAACGTGTGAAGAAAGTGGGATTTGATGCAAGCTGGACTGAAACTGGTGTTATCGGCTTCGAGGAATACGACACAGACGATATCGTTTCCAATATGCCTTTTTCTTTGCAACTGAAAAACGATAAAGATCGATAATCGACGATAACATCGTTCCATGTAAGACCGAAGGGTTTTTCTTTTTTGTAAATCGATAACTCATCGATTATTGGATAAAAGACGAAATAAGATTGTTGTATATTCGTTCACGGACCTTTTGCGGATCGTGTTTCTCGTATGGCAATAGGGTAGAAACGTGAAACATTATTTCGATTCCTCGCCAATTTGTGTAAACCGAATAGAGCCCCGTGAGATCGTGAACTGTATCGAGTCCTCCTTTGTACTTGTCGAATCCCTTGAGCCTGACTTTGTCGCCCAATATTTGGAGAAATTCCTCGAACAGTGGCGATCCATCATTGTTATCGAGTATCTCTTCTTCGCTGTACTGTCCCTCCCTTACGTATATGACACCGACCTTAAGCTCCGACTTTATGAACACCTGATCGAGTTTCAACAATTCCTCTGGTGTGTCGGGCAGTTGACCGAGTGTTAACGGTGGATTTATGTTGACCTCTTTGCCCAGACTTCGTACCACTTCTTCGCGATTGTACCTTGGCGATAAAACAGAAATAACTTTTAAAATGTAGCCCAGAAGATTGTCAATGACAAACTCGTTATGACAAAAAAAACCCAAATTTTTCATGATTTTTCGTTTTTTGATGGGCGAAATTGAAAAAATCCGGATTAAAACGATCATATTCGTATTCTACGGGAAATTTCCGATTCTACGAGTACCCGGTCGACCTACTTTGGATGAAAAACAATGTCGACCGCGAATATACCTATCGACCTTGAACGACCTCCGCCTCAGGGGAGTCAACTTTCTGCTGTCCAATTTAATTTCAGAGGGTGACTGCGGATTGGGAAATTCCCGTACAACACGAATATCGGTCAAGTATTAAAAAAAAAACCTGAAAAAACTTCATGGAAATCCATCGGCCCACTCGGCATAAAAAAGATTGCCCAGTGAACGGATTTTCCATTACCGAGATAAAAAAAGATCGCGTGGATAAAGAATACGTCATTAGTAGCAAAATAATAACGAATAATCGTATTGATTGGAATAATAATCCAAAATAGATCGGATGAAAGATTCATTTGATTGGCTCGAGGATCGAATTAATTAGCGGGGGTAATCGGATTAATTAAAATTTACTTTACCGATTGGCAAACACGCAGCTAGCTGGTATGAGGCCGTGGACCGCGTAGCTTATGGCCCTGACGAGTATTCTGAATTGTTCTCGGCCGTTTATTGGCTGTAGCTTCATGCTTAGTATCACCGGTCCTAGATCGTCGTCGTTCGTGAAATAATTCCAATGTTCCGAGCCATAAAAATATTTCTCGTACGTTTCTTGCTCAACCGACGTCAGCTCGAAGCCAAGATTCTTTTCCCACTGTTCCTCGATCACTGTCTTCTTCCTCGGTATGTCATCGGTATCAACCTCATTCTCCTCGAACAGACAACAATCGTGTCGTTGCTTCATCATTTGCATCTCTTGCTGTTCCTCGGCTTGCTCGGGATCCGTCGCTTCCCGATCGCTCTCGCTCTCGTCCCAAATCGTGTCCGACGTTGTCTGCTTCCTCGAACATTCGATCCAATATCCCGGGGTTGGAATCAAATTGTGCGGAAACTCTTGACAAAATTCGTCTGTCAACGAGAAAGAAGAGCGAAATAAAAGAACAGAAATGAGTAAAGTTGTTCGATATTTTCGAGAAACAAATTTTTCTTCTCGTCCGAGATCAAACGATCTCGTCCGATCTTTTCGTATTTTCTTTCCTACCGGATAAATAAGAATGATGAAAAGAGTTCCTTTTTTTTCTTTTTTTTTGCCCTCGCTCTCCACCCCCTGCCCCGGTCTCATTCGTGGCCCTTTTTCGTCGACGAGCAAAGTTTGATTAGAAACGGGCGGAAGGGTGCTCTTCGATGAAAGTGCCGAGCCCGTGGGGTGTGTTTTCGCGTTGCGAACGGGGTTACGGGGGTCGTCTAAGGACAAATTCCTAAACTTTCGAAAAAAAAAAAAAAAAAAAAAAACGAAAAAACAGATCCCAGACACAAAATTATAAGATCCTTAATCTCGATGCACGCTGCAGCTTTCGACTCTAAAAACTCAATTGTAATCAATAGAACAAAAAAAAATTACGAATATAAAAAAAAATATTTTTACTAAAAAACGATCGACATTTTTTTCTCGAAAAATGTACTAAAATCGATACGAGTGCAAAATACAGTTTGACTTTTTGTATTCTTGTCTCGAATATTACCACAAACAAGCCGTTTACACTGTTTTTTTTTTTTTTTTTTTTTTTTTTTTTCGAAGGAATTTTACCAAAAATGGCTTTAAAATCCATTTTTGTTTTTTCAAAAAATCTACTAAAATAGATTCGAATAGGCACAAAATATAATTCGACTTTTTGTACCGTCATCTGGAAAATCATCAGGATAATGCGTTTACACGCTCGAAAAAACAAAACAAAAATTGCCCGACCCCCATTGCCCCGCTGACTCACGACCGCTCCCCATTTCCTCTAACACGCTATTCGGTTCTCTCTCGTTTCTCCAAGGGCCTTTAATGTATTCCCCGTTGGGTCTCTTCGAGGGTGATGCGACGGAGTTCTCGTCCGGAGAATAATCGAGAGCGTTCGTGGTGCTACCCGAAAAACGGAAGGAAAACTCAAGAGTGAAAGAGAGAGGGAGAGACAGCTACAGAAACTGAGAGTAAGAGAGAAGGTAAGAAAGACAATGATGAAAATATCCGAGTGGTAAAAGGGCGAGACGGAAAAAAGCAAAAAGCCGTTGGTGGTTCTCGTTGTCACGAATGGCCCCTCCCATCCATTTAAGCACGTTCTCTCGATAATGTCCCTCTTTTCTTTTTTTATTTCTCCCAAGTCTTCTCTCTTCACCCTCCCTCTCTCTCCCTTTCCTTCTTCTCTCAAAGGGTCTCGAAAAGATCTGGGACGGTAAGACACGATTTCTTTCCCTTTATTTAAGGGTGCATGTTTTCTCGCTTTTCATTCGTGACTTTTTGGGGTCGTCCATTGCTCTCTTTTATTTCACTCCTTCTCTCCCTCGGTCTGTTTCCTCATCGATCTTCCATCCTCATTGTCAGGCTTCATCGTCGTTCATGCCACGAACGAGTCACTGTAAGGTAGAACACCAAGCTGTTTACTTTCAGGGCTCGGTATTCGAACTTAGAGTGAACCGGCCGCGACGTCTTTTGTGTGAAAGAAAAGAAAATGAAAAAATCTCGTTGTTTTATCGCGATTTTGGTTTAGCCCTTTGCTTCTTACTTTTCTTCATATCCTCCCTTTTCTCATAAAGGCCACATCAGGGGGCATTTACTAGGGGAGGAGAAGGCGAGGAGCGAATAAAAAGTGGCCTAAAGTATTAATAAAGTAACGTTATAGATAAATAAATCGTACGACGTTTGTGGAATACGAATTTTGATCGAAGCTCTCTCCTGGTTTGACCTTGAGTTGCCACCTCCCTCTCCCTGTTCCCCCTCCCTCAATCACAGAGTTCGTGGAGAACTCTCGCGGCAACCACCTGTGGCTCCCTCTCTCTTTCTCCTTCTTTTAGTTCGAGGTCTCTTTCGAAGCCTTTTTCAACCCTTTTCTCTCTCAACCTCCCTCTTTTTTCCTTTCGTACACTCCACATAGACACCCACACACATACAGAAACACATATCACCATTTTTCTTCCAACGGTTCTTTTCAAGCTCGCGGTCTTAAACGCACTTGAACCGTAACGGACTTGTTCGTACCACTTGAAACCACTTCGGTGTATTAACGTGTTAAAAACGTTTGTAGATTCGTTGAATATTTTTCTTTTTTTTCAGGGGTTGTTTTTTTTTTCATTTTCTTTCTTTACTTCGAGCATTCCAATTTACCTGAGCATGCCTGAGGCGGAAGGGGAAATATCAGAATCGACGAGGATTTTCTTCTCGCAACTGCGCAGCCTAAACTTTGTGGCTTGAAGCTGCGCAACTGCTGCATGAAGTCCGAGCACTCCATCAGCGCCACGTCAGCAAAGTGCATATCGCAAAGGATTTGATTCTTGAATCTGCGAGAAAGAGAGAGAAGATTAAGAATTAACGATTTTTGTTTAACTTTATGGTACGCTTTTATGAAAATATTTAAATTAATGATCAGTGAAATTTTTAATTGATTATTTCTCTAACGCACAAGAAGTTAATTAATCAAATGAGATATTAATATTAATGATTATCACAAACAAATTATTATAAATCCGAAAAATGTCCAAGCGTTAAAAATATTTTGATAAATCAATGAAAAAAAAAAAACAGTTTTTAAACGAGTTTTTTTAGCTCGATGGAAATTTTGTTTTTTTTTTTCTTATCGTTATTATAAAATTATCAAATATTATTAGTAATCGTAGAACTAAATTTTGCGATAATTTGATCTTTAATCGATTAAAAAAAAATCTATTCTATTTGCATCGAGGAAATAAATCACGTGACATTTGCCTCGATACCTCGTATAATCAAGTTCCAAATTGGATATCAGTAACCAAACACGCGTCGCGCCGTCTTTACTCACCGTCTCGCCCTCTTTTGATTCGGGCCCGTTAGATTGAGGGTGCAGCTGTTACATTTCAGGCACTCCTCGTGATAGTGATTGTTGTCGTAGAGCGGCGAAGGTTCTTGATAAAGAAACACACAAATGTGAAAATACACACTCGCGGATTAGAAAAACAGAAAAATTAATTTTCGTCTAACGAGCGACACAGAAAAAAAACCGAAAATCCCAAAAAGTCAAAAAGGGGACGATAAGGGATGAAAAATCGGCAAAAAAGATCGGGAACAAAGTGAAAAGATTGGATTATCTTGTCATCTAGAATGGAAAAGAAACTTCGAGATCTTTTTTTCACCATTCTCCTACTTTTTTTTATCTTCACTGCTTTTCTTTTTTTCACGCTGAATGTTCATCCCCCCTTCCACTCTTTTCTTTCTATTTTGCGGTCTATCTCACCCCCGAGTCAACTTTTCGCACCAGCTAAGAGCGAACTTTTACGAGCGACACTGGCGCTCTTTCTGTCATGTACGAGTCACTTCCGGTTGCGGGTAAGAGAGATAGAGAATTCTCGTTTCCACGTTCTTTATCTCGTATCATCGCGCTCTCTCGCACGCCCGCTGACGCGTAAATATATAGTCGCGTCTTCGGCGTCGTCGAGGGTGTGGCTGAAGGGTGATGGTAGAATGACAGAGACAGAGAGAGGGAAATGAACGTCGAGGAATCGTCGAGCATTGCTAATACTCCCGGGGATCCGAAAATTCCAACACGTGGGCGACGTTGGAATTTTATTTATTATATGGGCGCGGATCGCGGCAATGGTCGAGGGGGAGGATATGACCAGGAGGGACGAAGAAATTATCGGCTAAAAACATTTATGAAGAAAATCGTGTAAGGAATTGTCACCTTGGACACAATTATTAACAAAAATATTCTTATTTTCTCCATTTTCTTTCAATTTTAGTGAAAGTAATTCTTTTTTGTTAAATGAATTTTTCTTTGCAAAAATGAATAACGTAGTTAGGAAAAATTGGACAGGAAATACCAGGAAGTAGGAAAGCGGAATTTTCCTGTAGATGGTGCTAGCGATCAGTTTGGGGACCGTGCGACCACTTCTATCGCGCCACCATCTCCATCTAGCAGCTGACGAAGATTTTCAACAGGCAACAACCGAATTTCCATACACCGGTATATTCTTCTATAACCTTAAAGTCATCGTATGGGTAGGGGAGGGATTAAAATTGTATTTCCATTTTTTCTCACATTCCAAGTGGACTGAGCGTTTAAGTTCATTAAAAAAAATTGTTGTAAATCGACTAAAGAACAACATACTCAAAATTCAAATTGATCCTACGTAAAGTTTATTTGTTATATAATAAACAAAATCATGAAAAGAGAGGCAGTGGCATAAGGGGTAATGTTCCCGACTCCCAACTCGGGGTCCCAGGTTCGATCCCGCCGGCACCAATGGAATTTTTCTATGTGCTTTTTCTGTGCTCTCGGTGGTTCGGAACCCACCTAAAACTGTGTAGGGCCACCGGAGTGGTTAACGGTGAAATGCGAGGCAAGGTGTGATAGGAGAGATACGTAAAAAGGCGGGGGAAGCCGTACCGAGGAATCTGAGTAAAAAACCACTCCGGTCTAAGAGAGGAGCATGTAAAAGCCCGCAAGGGCATACAATCGGAATACAGAAAAGAGTACAAACAAAATCATGAATTTTTTTCCATAAGATTTTTTATAAAAACTAATTGAAGCTTCTTTGATGTCGTATAAAAATGTGTGCAAAATTTCAACAGCCTTCATCGACCATATAATCGAGATACTCATTGTATAATGTTGCGACATTTAACACGGGTTCTTATGGAAGATTGCAAAAAATGACGTTTTTCAAGAATAAATATCGTAATATTTGAGTCAATAAAGGCCTCTGAAATTTTACATACATGTAAATATGACATCAAAGAACGTTTTTGTAAATTTTCAGCGAAATCTAACGGAAACGCTGTACCTCGTGCAGAAATGTTGACAGGGATACCCAACTACTGATCATATCCTGATCAGGATATGGCAGGGATGCCCCAAAGCGGGTATACCTACAGGAACCAGATGTTTTCCACATGGGAAAAAATTTGCGTGGGTGACGATATTTCGAAACCATGGCGCCAATGTACTTTCGGGGTATACCGACTCAATCCTAATACGAAGCCGGCGGAGCGTAGATTTTATGACCATTACGCATATATATAGATATAGTAGTAGTAGTACCGGTCACGACCGACAGGTGGCGCATGGCCATACCGCTTCTCACAAACGAACCATGCGTCCGCTGGCATTATAAATGCATAAACTGTGCAGAAAAGTATTAAGTTTCCGCTGGAACGTGATGCAAAGAATTAGCTCACACGCCAATAAGTGTGATATACAATTCTTGGATCGTACAATTACATACACTTTTTTCATATACATACTTATTATTTTCTCAGCCTATCCTGTTTCTTTTAATTTTTTTCCGTGAAGTTAGTATTTAATATAATACTTTCAGCAATTCATTATTCTTACATGATTTGATCGGAATCCCTGCTCGAATCCAGTTAGAGTCATTAACGGATTCGGATCGGGATTCCTAATGGAATCCAGTTTACAGATCTTACATTTAGTCCTCGAATCTGATCCGATGTCGGACTAGATTCCGATTAGGAGCCCGGGATACAACTCAAAATCCAGCTGTATCCCTGTCAACATTTCTGCACGGGACAAATACGACTACTTTAAATATGCCGAATTTTGGATCTTCGGACTACGATGTACAGCATTGGATTTTTGTTATCATTTGAAGAAAACTGCTGCAGAATTGCATCGAATGCTTGTGGAAGCTTACGGTGAACATGTTCTTGGTAAAATAAAATGAAAGCACCGAAAAAGTTCGCAGACAATGAATTGCAAGCCGAAGTCAACAAGAATTCGTGGATCAATTGAACGTGACGCAGAAAGCGGTCTCCATTCGTTTGAAATAGATAGATAGTAACTTGGTGCATAGCTGGGGTGGATGTATGTACAGATTCCAATTTACGGCGTACTTCGCCTTTTCACATATGTGAAACGATCCGAGAAAAGGAACCTACGATGCAATAAAACAAATTTTGTATTATACGTTATGCTATAAATTTTTGAACTGATCTTTCATTTGGTGTGGTCAGAAATGTTGTACCTACATAGTTTTACAAGATATGAATTATTGAAAATTGTATCACTCGAGCGCAAGCATTGGTTTTCATTTCTTTAATCGCTCACCATGAAAAATTCCTATTTTACCTCGTAGCTCCCTTTTCTCGGATCGCGTCACATATCTCTTCTCCTCTTACACACTTCGAGCCTCAATTCCGCCATCAACCACTCCAGTGGACCTACAGTTGTTTTCTTAGCTGGGCTTCGAACCACCGAAAGCACAGAAAAAGCACACAGAAAAATTCCATTGGTATCGGCGGGAACACTACCCCTATGCCACTGCCTCTCTCCATTTGTTTGAAATATTTTTTACCATTTTTAAACAACCGATGTGTTATTTGTATAACAAATTTCGGTTTCATACTTCTACATCTCATAATTAACGGGTCGTTGAAAAGTATACAAATTCAAATATCATTGCTCCGCGCGAGCAAAATTAATCAAAGAGAAGAAAGGTAAAGCCAATCGTACACGAGGTAAAAACACATAGTATCTACATGATAAACATTCGTTTCTCCCCTTTGCGCGACAAAATTGATCGTCGAATGAAACAAGCACACACAATTTTCATCAATATAACGTCGAACAAATTTGTTTTCATAACTGCGTTTGAATCGTTTCATAAAAATTGCCCGTTTATTAAAAAAACAAAAAAAAATCTTTAACTAAATATCACGAACGAAGCGTTAACGTTCGTTTCGCAAATATTAGGGCAAAATTTATTAAACGAGAGGTAAAACAAGCGAATACGATGTTATATATGAGGAACGAGGAGGGGCGGCGAGAGAAATTCGAGATGCCTGAAACGTTCTCGTGTGTGATTGTCGTGTCGGCGACTACGTTATATTCTCCCCCTCCCCTCCGTCTCATCCCCCTCGTAATATAAAGACCATATCTAGCTCTTTCCTGGTGACCCGGAAGCTGGCAAGCACGAGAGAATAGAATTTGCCTTGGAAATATTGCAATCGAGCTCCGCGCGAAAGGGATATCCGACATATAGATGAGCTTTATCTATATGTACCCAACTCTCACTTACACATGCGCGTACACCCACACACATATGTATATAAGTATAGGTATGTACGTGTGGTTAGTTGTCCATGGCGGTACAGGCACGCGCAGCTTGGAAACGCTTTCCCTCCTAGACATATTGGGCACGAAGAGTAAGAGAGGGAGAGAATACTGCACGTATACCCTGAAACATTATCCTCGCTCCAGGATTCTCGTTCGTGACGAGGCTTTTATCACCGCAACCGTCTTCCAGCTTCTCCACAACAGGAGAGAGAAACTCATCGTCGAGCTTTCTCACTAGCTTCTCTCTCTCTCTCTTACTCTCTCTCCCTCCTTCGGTCTTTTATCGCGTAGGTACGTATAAATGTATAAATCCTTCAATCCCGGAAGTCACGAAAATCTTGCACAAACAATTTCGCCGGGGTGTTTGTGCCAGCAAGGGATGAATGAATTGACGTGTTTGTGGCAGGCGGATATATGTGTGTGTAAGGCAAGGGCATTGTGCAGTTATTGTATAGGTATATAACAAGGAAGTAGTACACGCAGGCCTATTGTAATTGCGCGAATTCACTACAAAACGCATAAGGCTCGTCAGACGCGCACGTGCTTGTCAAAGAGAGAAGTCAAATTTAAACTAACAATTGAAAATTCTTCCAAAAATTGGAATTTTTGCCGACAATGAAAGTTTTCCTTTGGGGAAAATGGCCGAAGATTCAAACGCTACCTATATCTTCACGTCGTGAACATCGATGAGTGGAAACAGAGAATTAAATAGGAATTTAATAGTAATACCGAAAATACAAGTGACGTCACCATTTTCAAAATTATGCCATCATCGTCGTACAGATGCCGATACTGACGCAAGTTAGATTCGAAACGGGATGTCGGTTTTGGGGAATCCATGACAAATTCTGATCAGGATTTGATCGGACATAGGGTATCCCTGTCAACATTTCTGCACGGGTAGTTCGAAAAACCTTCTCCTTCGTCTGATAACAAATTACGAAAACAATTGTCGCGAAGAATTTTAGCTCATTATTATTATATTATTGCGATAACTGGGTCGACACTGTACGTGATTATGAGAAAGAATGAGAGCGGGATGGCGCACCAGACGCTCCGTCGGGATACAAAGTTGAGATTATTTTACTGAACAGACTTTTTGTATTGAAACAAAGGAGCGAATGAGAAAAAAAAGAAAAAAAACACAAAGTTCTTTATATTCGAAGTTTTATCATTCTCATTTCGATACGCTTTGTGTCCACGTGATTTTTCTCTTCTCCGAATTTTCATCGTAGAACCGCATAAAACAAGATTTATTTTCAATGAGAAAAAGGAACGGTAAAAAAAACGAACACACACACGTTTCTAACTCCCTTCCGTCCAAACGATTCGTTGAGATTTCAATAAAAAAAAATAAAAAAAATTCTGTCGGGAAGTGTCGACGTTATCGTTTGCGTTGGATTTCATGTCGCCTTTCCAGGCTCTCTCTCACTCTCTCTCCCTTTCTCTCCCTCCCATAATAATTGTATATCTCATGTACGTGAGTTATATGGCTGAATGAGTGTATAAATAAAACATATACGACAATGCGTGACGATGTTGAAATATAGAAGGCTGTCGATGATCGATCGACCTGGGACGAGAAGGGTGGATAGACCTGTAGAGGGAATGAGAGAGAGAAAAAAAGAGAACGAGAGAACGAAAGAGAGCGAGACGGGGGTGGGCGAGAGAGAGAGAGAGAGAGAGAGGGAGGGAGGAAGAGAGAGAGAGAGAGAGAGAAGCAATATAGAGAGGTGTATGTTGAATCGATGACCAACCCTCTTCTCGTCGAATAATTCATCGAAATTCCACAGATTCCACATACGTCGAGGCTTCACTCTCAGTTCTCTCTCTCTCTCTCTCTCTCTCTCTCTCTCTCGCGTTTACCCCTCGGCGTATATATAATCGTACAATAATTTAGTCCGGAATTTCCCTGTGGTCAGGGCGAGGCTCGAGCCTCGTGCAGAAATGTTGTTTAAAACTCGTACAGTAAAAAAAATAAAGATATTAAAAAAAAAACAACGGAGATCCAAGGCCGATATAAATTACACAGGAAATTATCGAGGGAATTCTCGAAGAGGGCGCAACCACCGCGAGCTTACTAGGTACATTCGATCAACGACCTTTTTCATTTTTTTCATCCCTTCTACTCATTGTGTGTTCATCCCCCTTTTTTTTACATTCCTTCCCTCTTTTATCTTGTTTTTATTCACGGATCGTTAATTTCATCGCTCGTGGAATTTTGTTGGATACAAATTTGAAAACAACTAAAAAATAAAAAGAAAGGAATAAAGACAAAAGGGGAAAACGAGGAAGCCGAGAGAAAAATGAGATTCGCATTAGAGCGGATTAAACAATTTAATTTCGTTGAATATCCTCATTGGAATTGAATTCTCGAGGTCGCGCCTCTCACGGACTCCTCTTCTTCTTCTTTATGCTAATCTTAATATTCTCTCTCTCTCTCTCTCTCTCTAAGTGTTTGCCTCTCGTTACTCAACTGCGCATTCCCTCTCGTCTCATAGTCGTCTCTCATCGTTTTGTCGACGACAAGTTGGACCGAGACCACGGTCTACAAGTGGGTGTAACGTCTCCAGAGTTCTTCGTACTTTTAGCCAGAATCCACTTCCCCCACACTCCGTTCGTAAATTTGCACACTTTTTCGTATGGGAAAAGTTCTACGCGATTATTCGTTAAAACTCGATTGAAAATTCGTTAAACGTTATTTCGAAAGAGAATATATTGGATATATAATACTTATTTAGTGTAAGAAATGTATTTACGTATACATAGATCAGAGTACAAAAACAAATCGACACGCGAGCCCGTGTAAACATAAATATTGGCCGGCGATTCGATAGTGGGCCAAATACGTACAAAGAGATCAAAGGGTTTATAATTTCTTTTCTAGCTTAGCGACTGTTCCTTTAGTTCATGCGACAAGATGTCAGTCTCGTAGAGATCTTTGTCAAGAGTAGATGGACCTTGCCTCACGTTAATAATAAAGTTAAATAGTTAATTGAACATCTACCTGAGTTGTAATTATTTCTCAACCCATTTTCAAAAAAATTTAATTAAACGAATTTCAGATTTTCTTTTCTCGTGTGTCAAAAATTGTAAAAATATTAACTGGACCAATTACAATGAGTTCGTAACGAAAATTAATTAGAAAATTATTTTGAAATAAAGATATATTTATCAAACGAATTATCTTTTTTCTTTTCAAAATTTTGTTACGATTTTATTAATTACTGTTCAAATTTCGAACAATAATAATACGACTGTCATTAATTAATTCAATTAAGGATAAATATTACTCCGATTACAATTCCCTAAACATTTCCAACGTACCAATATTTAATCCTTTTACGAAAAATCTGACAACAAATTTTCAATTTTTCATAATTAACGTTTCACGAGAGAAATTATTTTTAATGAATTGTTTATTCCAATATCCCGGCTCTCACGATTCTGTCAAACTCGAGAGAAACAAGCCCACTTCTCGAAAATTTTGTACTTTCTGTCTCGCTCTCTCATTCCATCACACACTGCGTCTGTGACAGGAGGGGAGAAAGTGATTTATCTCGTTGATCGATCGGCCCAAGTTTCCCTTTACCTCGTTACCCAACGTGCGGCCGTCACACGAGGCCACTTTCTGTATTTCCGAGTACATAAAGAGTACATGTTGGGGCCGAGAGGGTGGGGGGTATTAAATACATGTACTTTACGAAGTACATTATGTATTCCTGCGCTATCCAGCAAGGACCTAATTAGAGCTTTACGAAGTAAGGGTTGGGGGGGGTAGCAACGAAGAAGAACGATAGAAGAGAGAGAGAGAGAGAACGAAGCAGAACTTTCGTAATCTCAAAGTGGACCAAGCCGGTTCGCAATGCAATCGCGGTCCCCTACAATCGTTCATTTTATGATCAATGCGAGAAGTGAGATGTACCTCCTCCCTCTCCCACGTCTCAACGTGTTATCAAGAATTTTCTTCTCACTTTTCTTACCTATGTATGGATAAGGGATGAACGAGCCAAGGGGGTTGGAGGGAGGGAGAGGGGTTGATTGGTAGGGGTTGGTAGGGAAGAAAACTGGGTGAAATGATAAAACGTGCGATGATAAAACGAGTGCTCGCCCGAGTAGTAAAGACGTGGAAAAGTGTATGGGGGTTAAGGAGTGGGGGGTGGGGGCGAAAGATAACGACGACGGAGATGAGAATGAGCGATGGCGAAAGATTATAGTCGCCTTTTACTACCCTCGTCGTCGGGGCGAGAAGGAGGGGGTGGTTATTGCTTTTCAGGGTGAAAATAAAACTGCGAATCGTCACGATTCTCTCTCGTGATCACACTCGCGAATATATTATTGTCAGGACGTTAAGAATCGTCGATCGTTATCTTTTATCGCGTTATCGTGCTTAGGTAAGATTAACGCGTATAAACGCGAGTAACGAAAATTGAATCGACGCGCGTTAAAAATTATCATAAACGAGGTAAACAAAAAAAAATTAGTCGGTTGGGTGAAAATTGATTAATTAAAAGAAAAAATTGTTATCTTTGGGTTGGGAGGAAATCTTTCTTTTTTTCTTATGACGACTTAATTTTGTCATGGAAAATAAATTTTGGGAAAAGCTGTTGATTAATTTCTGCCCTGTTTGCTAATTAATTTTTTTAATCGATATTTTAAGGGTTGTAATTAATTAATCACAGTAATTAACCAATTTTCATAAAGTTTACGTCGTTCCCTTGTTAATTGAAAATTTCACGTTCTTTTTTAACGACAAACCTTCGAAAGAAAGCGCTAAATTGACACTTAATTTTGAAATATCCAGCATTTTGTTAATTACCATCGAAAAAATAAATTCTTCATACGTCTACAGTTTTTCATACTAGCTAATAATCATTTTCTTTTTTTCTTTTAGACAATCTTTTGAGTAGGACTTTCCACCAACAGACGTTATTTTTCCAGGCGTCATTTTGCAGTGGCCAACAAATTATATAAAAACTAAAACCAAAACGTTAACAAACATGTTTATATCCAACAAAAGTCATTGGAATAAACAAAAACAAAATCCATGGAATTTTATTAAAAAGGAAAATCATGAAACATCAGCAATTTTCAAGCCAATAATTCTGTAACGGTCCCTTAAATTCACGAAGTATATCGAAATTCGTAATAAATAATTCCCACGTGACGAATCAATTTTGCATGTAATTAATCAAAGTCGTGCGAATTAAATTGAGTAAAATTCCAAAGAAAAAAAAAGAGACAGATATAAAGCGCAATATCAAAGTCGAACAGCGGGCCGTGTATACGAGGAAAATCCTATCGGTGAGCCTGGCAATGATATTCCCGGACGTGGCCAGTAGTTGGAGAAATGGACGGTCGATTCGCGCCAACTCCTCTCGGCAGTAGAAAAGTCCGCTTACGTTCGGACGGATTTACGCGCGCACACCCACGCGTCAATCGAGTCGGACGATAGAGCAAAGTCTCGGTGTGCGTGTTCGCGCGTGACTCCGTGCGTTAGCAACAATTTAATTTCGTTGGTACGAATCGTTATCGAGCCGCTCCGGGCGATATTCGACGAAAGGACGATGTGAATTTCGTGCGAAGAAAAAAAAAAATTCGCAACTTTCGTCGTCGAGCTAGCCAAAAACCAATTGCGTTTCTTTGTTCTTTCCAACGAATCGACACGCGCTTCCGTCTATTGTAAAAAAAAAAAACCCGATAACCCGTCGATCGAGGCGGATTAAAATTTCCGTATCAATTTTATTTTCTCGATTTTTAATCTTTTCCGGAAAATACGATAATACTCAAAATTTCTCGAGGGAAAAGGGAGGTTTTCTATGAAATTATGGTCGTTGACATCTCGACTCCTATTTCTATTCTACTTCCGTCGTTCCGGCTACGGGAGGGGTGAGAAATATAGAGGGTAAGAGGGTTGATAGTTATAGGGGCAAGAAAAAAAAAGAATAAATATAAGAAGTTCGTGCAAAGCGAACAAAAAAAAGGAAGTAAAGAAAAAACTACGCCCTCCGGACTATCTAGAACGCGCCGAAGTTTCCTATTTACGAGCTTTTCTCTTAATACACCACGCTCGTGCAACGAAAATGTACGAGGACGTATTTTACGCGTTTTTTTTTGCTAATCCGTCGTTGTTATTTTTTCTCTTCTTCGCGCCGGGAGAAAAGTTAAATCATTAAAAAAAAAAAAAAAAAACGTGAAAATTAATTCTCTCGCAAATTCAATAAATTACAAAATTTCTCCTACGATCTTCGATTAAAATCGATTCTCTTCGAACAATCTCGATCTCGTTAATTTTTCAAAATTAATAAATAAACAAAAACTACAAAAAACGAAAATTCGAAAGATATTCAATCGTGAAACAATTGGCCCAAAAGTTCGTTTCGATTTACCTTGACGTTCGCGCGATAAATCTCGTGTGTCTCTTCTAGTAGTGTCGTGAACGATCCCGATCGTACGATCGTCGCTAAATCGAACGCGTGCCCGATCAAAACCTCGTACGACGAGCACGTGGCTTCGACGCTTCGACGATCTCGCGTATCGACATTACTCGATGTACGTCACCCCCGTCGCACTTCACACGCACCAGGATCGAGTCCCATGGTGAACAATTTCTTTTTTTTTTTCGTTAATTGTTTTTCAACTATATTACTTTGTTAATCTTTTCAAAAATTTGATCCTTCGGATTTTTATTTCACGCTCCTGATTCATTTTCGTCCTTCGTCATCGTCTTTTAATCGTCGAGCAGAAATTTCCGTCCTCGAACGTCACCCAGGAAGCGTTGTATCTTCTTGTCTAAAATCTGCAGCAACTTTTCTGTGGGTGTGTCTGTGTGTGAGCGTGTGTCACCGTCGTCAGGCCCGTTTACATTTATTTTTCCTCGGGTTCGCCTCCACAAGTGGTTGCGCCCACAGTGACGAGAACTGAAACGCGCCAAGGAACAGACGTGCTGCGTTCTCTCTGTCGTTCGAGGTAGGGTAGGAGCGAAGGGACGTTGGGTAGGGGGTTGGTAGGAGGGAAAAGGGAGGGATAGGGGGAGATAAACCTTGATTCTCTCCCTTGCTTTCCTCACTCGGGATTTTTCCTTCCTCCCTCGTTTCGGCCACCACTGTGTTTCATCGCCACTTCCTTCTTCCTTACCACGATCCTTTTTCTTTTATTACTCATCGTTCTCTTTTCTATTCTTTTTTTTTTATTCTCGTCCTGTCGTACCGCCTTGCCACCACTTCTCTCTTCCTTATTCCCTCCTTCTTCCTCGGCCCAGGTCGGTCCGATCGACGTTCTCTCCCTCTCTTTCCGTCTTATTTTTTCAACCTCGAAAGTCTCTCGCTTCCTCTTCACGCCTCCCTCCCAGCTCCCCGCTCGACCAATCTTTCGCAATCCTCTTAGGAAAATATCACCCCCTTCCCCCGGCTGCAAAGTGATGAAAAAGGAGACTCGTCGCCTCGTCCCCTTCCCCCTGTCCACACTTCGAGCCCTCCGTCAACCGTGAGATAGCGATAAAAAAGAAGCGAAAAAAAAATGAAAATGAATAAAAATAAGCCCCCTCCTCCTTATCCTCCCTTTCGCCCAGCCCAACTTCGCTCTATCTCGTACGAGTTAACGGTACTCGCTCGTTTCGTGGCCTTGTCGAGGAGTGAAATTCACCCGACGAGGGTCGTCACGTCGATAACACGTCGCGCGATCCACGTTCGTTGGGTCCGATCGATGAAAAGCGTGTTTCCTTGGGCAACCCCCCCCGCGAGGTCTCGTCTCGTCACGTATCTCCGATTTATGGAAAAAATTTGCGCGTATGAGCCACCACCCAAAAATACACGTGTCGTTTAGTCGGGTAACGAAAAAAAAAACAGATTTTTTTTCGAAAATCGTCACTCGCGTCTTTTCGCTCACGCTGCAAGAAATTTCCACGTCGAAAACGCGACGAGTTTTACAGTTCCTTCTTTTTTTCAAAATAAAAACGATTTATGATACACATGTATATGTATGTGTGTTTTTCTCTCCCGCGAAGCAACGTGTCCGCGAACTCACTCTCTCGTCATTAATTCACGTCGTTCGAAATCGATTTTTCACGCTCGATGTATCGGTTCTTATTGTAGAACGGTGTTTTTTTTTTGGTGCTCCTGCTTTTTTTCCTTCTTTTTATTCTTGCTCTCTTTCTTTCTTCGTCCGCTTTCAATTCGCACGGGTTTATCGCAATAACGATCGAGCGTCGTCGTCGTGTCGACAGCCGACAATCAAAGAACGCTTCGTACTTCGTTCCATTTCGTAATCAAAATTGTTACGATTCGTTCTGTTTTTTTGTTGTTTTTTTAATCTCGCGATTTTTCGTGTTTTTTTTAAAGCACACTTGCGATCAAAAGCTGTTGAATCATGAGCGGCGATTCAACGGACGCGACGGCTACGTGTACAGTTTCCGAAACGTTTTCAATGTCCGAGGGGGTAAAGAGTGGCCGGGGTTGTTAAAATAGAGGAGGAAACAGCACACCTGGGGGGCCTATTCGCCGATTCGACGCTAGGCCGATGTGCGGCGATCCTTTTTCCAAGCGGCGACCCTGGACCAGTCAATCTCGTACTGGTCGCTGATTAATCGTTCGCGTCCTTGGATCGTACCGGTCGATTAAACCTCCCTACACCCTCTCTTCAACCTCCCTTGACCGAAGCTCTTCTCCCCTTTTTTTCATTCTTCGTTACTTTCCCCAACCCTCTCTTCCTTAGTCGCATAGATTCTCTCTTCCTAATCGACTTGCCTCGGGCCACGTGCTTATTTTCTTTATTCACTCCCCCCTGCCGCCCCTTCTTCTCTCTTATTCCCACTGTCTTTCTCTCCTCCTTTCACCTAACGCAACATTTTCCTGTCTGCTTTTTCTTATCAGGACAGTTCGCCAAATTGCGCTCCAATCGTAAATAAATCAAGGTTTAAGAAATCTTCGTGAAATTAGGGAGTGATCTCTGTTTGTTCTTCTTCTTTTTTTTAATTTTTTGCCCGCTTCCTCTCGTCACCAGGAGGATATGCACCGTGGCGGGCTAGATCCTTTTCTGGCTATGGACGTTTCACACACTATCTCATTCCCTTTATCTACCTCGCTCGCTCGCTCGCTCTCACTCGTTGTCTCCCTAGCACGATTAAATAAGCGTTTGTTCACGTCTGTTGTTCCACCTATCGACTGGTGTGCACCCCCGTGTTTCGCACCGCGAACTAACGCAGAGAGCCACCCCCGCGAGAGACGCGCAAGCGTGACGGGCGAGCGCACGGTGGAGCGGCTTGTGTCGAAAACAAGACAACCCTCCCACCCCGATTCACCCTCTGACTTAACCCCTGAGCCATCCCATCTTCCTAGCGAACGCGAGAGTCGAAGTGATTATGTGTCCTCGTACGAGCTGTGGATAACGAGGCGCGCCCCTTAACCGCAAGAGTCGAAAGTGACTTTGGCGCGTGGCACCGATTTTTCATCCCAGATTTTATGAATTGTGGGCTAGGGGATGATGGGGGTGAACGAATGGTTTTTCAATCTTCGACTCACCGGTTTGGGTGCTGCTGTCGAAAAAGGTGCTGGATGTCTCCACTGTCATCGACGCGAACGTTCCGTCGGTTATTTGTGCCGAGCTATCTCTACGTCCTCTGTATCGCTGGACCTTCCCGGATTGCAACGGAAGAATAACAATACGATTAGTTTAGTGAAATTGGTGTTAAAGTTTAAGACGGTGGTTATTGTTAAATCGTACGTTTTGTGATTAATGGATATCGGTGGATTGCTAACGGAAAATGAAGATGCTGGCGGAAAAATACGAGCTCTAGATTGGAGATGACTTCGGTTGGTAAGTTAGAAGGATTTAGGAACTGCTGGAGCGAAAATTTTAAGGGAGACTTGGTTTGTTTGCTAAGTGGTGAAGAGCATCGTGTTATGGACGGTCGGTAAGGTCAAGGTACATTTTTCCAGTTTTAGTTAGTTAATCGATATTCTTCAGCCGACTCTTCTTCTTTCCGCCAGTGTCAATCGAAATACTCTACCCAATTTTGCTGCTTGAAAAATAGTTCGTTGGGTAAAGAGCATTTTCGACTCACCGTGTCGTCACTCTGGGAGCTCTGTCGGCGAAAGTTACGACATCGCATCATTTCCTCGGTAGTGCTCTGTCGTCGAAATCCACGGGAGATGAGGATCTCCTCGGTGGTTGATTGTCTTCTTATCGTCGGTGCGTGAGGGATCGTTCCTGGAGCACGAGCGCAGGGGCTCGGTTCTCTCGAAGAACATGTTGAGCTGTCCGGTGACCTGAATGATCGACATTGAAAGAAAATCGTTTATGGTTGATTCGAACCGTTGATGAATAAACACAGAATGTTCCGAGGGAACAACTAAGCTAAAGATTTACCTCGGTGGTCGACCGGCTATTGAAGTTGATTGTCTTCTCAAACGCGACTGTCGTCTCTGTCTTATCGGACTGTGATCGCGTTTGTCTACCGCATTTCTGTCGGGGCTGAGATGAGTTCTCGAGTCACGACGTCTCGGATAAGAAGCTGAGTCTGGGCTCAGCGAGTCCCTTCTCGCTTTTCGACCTGCGACAGGAAAATCGAATTACCGACCGTCGATACAAATGGTAATGAGCTTTCGCGTTAATTGGCGAACCTCCGTTATCGGGATCGGGTGACAATGTTGGCTGGCTTCCTCTTCTTCCCGAAGGTGGCAGCGACTCCTCTATCGTCGCCGCTTGTCTCGTCAGCCTTGATGCTTTATTTGGCGATATCTCTTTTCCCTTACCATAATAGCACTGCAATAAAACGACGTCCGATAAACGATGCTTAGAAACTCAACAAATGATAAGCACTCCATGGATTACCTGAGTCGTGGAGTCTCTTCTCGTACTGAGCAACGGATGAGTCGGTGTGTTATTGATGATCGGTGTACCGACTGGGCTGGAGCCGCCGGAAGTTGATGTGCCCGGTAGCGGAAGACTGTTGCCGGTCACGGGTGAGATGGTCGGCGGTGTGACCGATTGCATGACAATCGTTGGTGGATTGATCGAGTGTATCGAAGGCTCGAGCGTAAGATGTTTCGACGTTTCGGTGGTCGTAGTTTTGGTCTCGACTGCGAGTGTCATGGCGCTCTGTTGACCTTTATTATCCTGTTTATTATCAGTATGATTTTTCTGCGCCTCCACATGTTCCCTGTTGCAAATGAAAATAAGAGACAGTGGTAAGAAGTTCGAGTTCTCCTAGTATTAGGACGGTTCCTAAGTTCTCGCTGTTTTTCAATAGACAGTTCTATCAGAATTGCGTGCCTGTAGTTTAAGGTAGTAACACATGTATACAGAAATACTATAAGCAAGTTTGAATTTCAGTGTATGTCATTTCATCGAAGTCTAAACATTTTGTTCAATAGTGTGAAACATGTCGACCTCCGTGCCACGATTTTTTAATCACAAAAATCTGCATCTGAATCACACATAATTCTTGCTGAGACTTCCAGTGATCATGTTCTAGCAGAAACAATAGGCAGATATTGGTTTAGGCGCTTCAAAAATACTGATTGTGATGTTGAAGATAAAGAACGCTCTGGCGGACTGAAAAAGTTTGAAGACGAAGAATTGAACGCATTACTTCATGAAGACTTATGTCAGACGCTAGCTGAACTTACAAAATCACTAGGCGTTAATCGTATAACCGTTTCAAAACGTTTTGAAAACATCAGGAACGATTCAAAAGCAACATTGGATAAAGCATTAATTTTCAAGAAGAAACAGCGAGATCTTATTAAACGCCCTAACGTATCGACTAGCGTGGCATCGTCGTTATCGACCTCGCAGCCCCCGAGGCAGAGCTGTCGGTACTGGAAGCGCTAGGTCTCTGATCGTTACGATAATACTTGGTCGGTGTGATCGTTCCACCACCGTCCACCGAAACCTGCGACTGCCTGCGTCGATGATGACGACACTGATGAATTCTCTCGCCCGAGCTCGAGATCTGCCCGACGATCACCGAATCCCTTCGCGACTTGAAACTCTCGCCTGAGCCACGACGGGAGTTCTTCGATTCACCGGAACCTGCAAGAGATGAAACGGATTCGATTAAACCTTCCAATTCTTCAATTTAGTTTGACAGTCGAGGGGAATCGAAAAGTGGACAAGACTAGTTAAGGGTGTTTACCTCTTCGCGGAGTCGGTGATATGACCGTTGGCGGTTGTTGTGGCTGCACATGATCTCGCTTCGTCCAAAACTTCACGATATCATTTTTGAAGTCGCTTATCGTCGAGTCCCTTCGGGATTTCGAAGACATTTGACTCTTGATTCCACTGTCGACCGAGCTCTCGCGACGATTCTTCAGACTCGCCATGTGCGACGAGTCCGTGGTCGCTTGACGCGACCACGGAAATGATTTCGCTATGTCCGCCAGTGTCTCCCGTCTCGACAGCTTTCCCGCTCTCGCCGACTTGCTGGACACACCACCACCACCCCATTCTCTCACCATGTCCGTCAGTTGAGCCAGACTCGATCTTCTACGGCGTTGGTTCGTCGGAGATGGCTCCGTTGCCTCGTTCGGTGGTGAGATCGAGTCGATTTGAGCCGCGGAGTCTCTTCTTCTTGTTCCTGAAATTTGGTTCACCATAGAATTAGTACATTTCTGGCTGATCGTCGTGACGGAAATGGACAAAGTTTGACTGATTACTTCCATGCTGTCTACGAAGGAACGAGTACCTTTACAGAGATGGGAGAAATCAAAGTTTTCTATTATTATTATTTTGGACGTTAAATTTGAGCTGTAACATAAATTGGCAAATATTTAAACTACAGCCTTCTATATTTTCGCCAGAAAATTGGATATCGGAAAAGGGACAAGCTTATGTATGGTGGAAAGAAAGTTCAATGCAAAGTGTTCGACATCTGATTGATTCCAAGGATTATTACCGAGTCGTTGCTTGAGAGTGGACTCCTCGACCTGCTCCCTCACCAGATCGTCCCAGCCGTTTCCACCCTGCCATATCAAGCCCACCTGATGACTCAGGATCGGCAGATTGCACACGAAGCATATGGCCGTCATAGTTCTGAAACGAACATCGTTGGAAACGTATAATTTTGTTTCAATCTTATTATTATCATTTTTCTCTCTAAACGAAAGTTACGAAACACAGGTTTCATTCGTAGAGCAACGAAATTGTTCTATCCCGTTTCTCAATCACTATCAAATCTCGACTTCGTACATCGTGTCTCATATACACTACCGGCGGAAAGTTTCCGGACAAAAGTTGAAAACAGTGCCGGAACGTTTTTTATGCCATTTCACCGGCAGTTGGCCTAGCCCAATTTAACCAATGCCATTTTAAAGAGCATGGATTTTCCATCATTTTGGCTTTTTTAAAAAAAAATTACGATTTTTTTTACAATTGGCACGCAGTTTTGAAAACGACAATTTTTGGTCGTTTGTTTGTTCTTTTGGAAGTGGACCTCCTTTGCAGTAAACATTTTTTATCGAATTTCTTTCACCATACTCATCAAGGGGAAACTCTAAGCTTCAAGTTCATTTTTTAGAAAATTGTCTACGATTTTTTTTCTAAGATATGTCGTTTTTTGAGAAAAAATAGACAATTTGAAAATTGCTCCATAGGATGAAAACGATGAGGTTTACAACAAAACCTCAAAATGGCAAAAAGTTGTATTACTTCTTGCTGAGTTCAGGAGAATTTTTTCCGAAATTTTGTTTCCACCTATTTCCGGTCGTCTCGATTGATCTGAATACCATGAAAATATTATAATAGAATTAAATTTTTTACTTACATTGAAGAAACTTCGGCTTCGAAGAAACCTCCGAAGAGACCAAAGTTTAATATGTAAGTAAAAAAATTATTTCTATTATTTTTATAGTATTCGGATCAATCGAGCCGACCGGAAATAGGTGGAAAAAAAATTTCGGAACAAAAATCTGAAAAAATTCTTCTGAACTCAGCAAGAAGTAATACAACTTTTTCCCATCTTAAGATTTTGTTGTAAACCTCATTGTTTTCGTCCTATGGAGCAATTTTCAAATTGTCTATTTTTTCTCAAAAAACGACATACCTTTGAAAAAAAAAAATTGTAGACAATTTTCTAAAAATGAACTTGAAGCTTAGACTTCCCCCTTTATGAGTATGATGAAAGAAATGCGTTAAAAACATTTTACTGTAAAGGGGGGCCACTTGCAAAAGAACAAAAAAAACGACCAAAAATTGTCGTTTTCAAAACTGGGCGCCAATTGTAAAAAAAATCGTAAATTTTTTTAAAAAAAGCCACAACGAAGGCAAATCCCTGCTCTTTAAAATGGCGTTGGTTAAATTGGCCCAGGCCAACTACCGGCGAAATGGCATAAAAAACCGTTCCGGCGCTGTTTTCAACTTTTGTACGGAAACTTTGCGTCGGTAGTATATATATATATATATTAATATATATATAGAATCTCGTTTTAACGCCATAGGAGAAAAACGAGAGAGTGACATAGGTGCGTGTTTGAAATTTGAAAAGCAATCACTTAAGAATAACGTGAATCCAGGCCATGCTAAATAGGAATATTTCAGAGATAGTAACTCGGTCGGTAACGTAGTTTCGGTAACGCCGTTGTTAACCGGTCAGCGTGCGATCGATTGATAAAAAAATGGTCATTTGAAAGTCACCTTTCGTGTGCATCGTCGTTACCGACACCACGTTGAAACCGATTCACCAAGAGTACGGTGATCGAAAGATCTTAAGTATAATCTAGAGTAAAACTATTCTCAAAGCAAAAAGTTCATTCGCAACAAAAAAAAGAAAAGAAACAAGAACGGATCGAACGGAAAGGAAAATTTCGATATAGTAGTTGGTACAGATGGTAAACGAACATTATTAGAGTACGCAACGTAGATATATGAGATGATAATGCTCGCAACATGTCGCATGTGAGCCCACGAACGTTCATTCCATAAGCGTGTGGATGCAGAGAACTCTGAGAGATGGGTAGATTAACTAGAGCGAAGAGAAATTCTCGTTCAGCAGATATATATATATTTATATGTTATAATAGTAGTGAGTAAGTAAGTATAGTAAGTAGAGTAAGTAGAGTAAGTAGTGGTAGTAAATAGTTCAATGAATCTTAAAGAAATTTCGAACTCGTTTTACTTGCAGCAACGAGGTAGCTTTTTTGTTGTTATATAACGATATATAATTTTAATTTGTATTATGTATTTGAATGTTTGGTTGTTCGACCTGTAATGTCGAAGTCTGGGGCTCTGCAACGACATCGCATGGCAAGGGCCCGGCCGACCTGCAAAAGACACACACACGTTTTTTCGTAGCTTTCACACGTCTCGTACGGTTGAAAATTTTTGTTTTGTTTTATTCGTCATCATTTTTCTGTTTTTTTTTGTGTTTTCTTTTTTGTTTTGTTTTGTCTCGTGACGAGAATCCCTTTTTGCCTGGACAGTCACGTGAATTAAAAATATATAATCGTGTTTGACATACATTTGAGTCGTAGGCAGTAACAGCGAACTAACAAACAGCCATATATTTAAATAGATATTTATGTGTGGTTCATAATTTCTACGATATTTGTTTTCTCTGTTTTTTTTTATAGTTGCAGGGTCAATCATAATCACTTTTATCGATAAAAATGCATGATTTTCCTCTCTTTTTTTGTTTTTATAAATAATGTTTCAATAATATCAAGGGAATGATCGTTCCAAAAAAAGTCTTATCATCGGTCGGTAACAGAGCTTGCAGGGAGTCTCAAACTTAAAACGACGAACTTGCTTTACACGTTTATCCATGCGGGATAGAGCTTCAAAGCTTCGACGGAATGTTGGGGTTATCGACCGTGGGTAACTGGAGCATTTGCATTACCAACCGAGGGTCGGTAATGCAGGTCTCTGGAGACAGAAATATTTCTATGTTCCGGAAAAACCGAGACTCTCAACGCGGGAAAGGGAGCAAAAAAATCGTTTCATCTTCCCCCTAATTAATTTCCAAGCCGCCGTGCGGTCAGCATGGCGTTTTTCTGTCTCGCGATCGTCGAACAACATTTTCACGGTCGTTTTCTCGCCAACGTCGAATCTTTCCAAATTTCCATCGAACAAAAATCAAAAAGACACATTTTTTCCTACCTAATTCCTCGCCTATAATAATAATAATAATAATAAATAATAATAATAATAATTTCAAAAGTTTCAGAAACCAAAGGAACGAGAGACTTTCAGTTTATAAATGGCAATGGAGGATTCTCATGGGTAACTTTACCCATGAAACATTGCAACGATATTGATCTTCGGGGTTACAAAAATAAGGGAGAATAATGATATTGGCAAAAGGGGCCAAGACCCTCCCGTTAAAAGAAAACAAAGTGGAAATAAAAAAAAAGCGTAAAGCTCTCACTTCACGTCCCTACGTCCCTTGATCCTACGAAAACACACATGCACGCGCGCCCATCCAATTAACTTATCCATCGTTTCTCGTTCGACCGTACGGAACTTAACAATAAATGAAAAAAAGCAAAGGAAGACATCAACGAGACTTAAAAGTAAAATTGATAAAAAGAAAAATATTAAATCGACCGAACCGTGACTGGGAAGGAAAAAAGGAACCAAACAAAAATTAATCCCCGCGAATTCATTTCCCAGAGTGTGCGTTTAAAAAATTCATCAACTTTCTCGCCGAGGACCCGAGTGCAGCAAATGCCTAGTTTTATCGTCTCGTCTCCGTTGTTGCTGTTTTTTTGTTTCTCTTGCTCGCGTCAAAGTTTCTTCCGACTCTCTCGGAACGTCAAGCTGTCCGTCCCTCGAGTGTACGGGGGTCGACATTCATCCGTGCGAGTTGTTCCCGGGTTACTTTCCTTCTGGACGAAAAGACAACTCAACGTGGAGGAGAGGGAGATGAAAGAAAGAAGGAGGGAGACGCGGAGGAAGAAGAAAAAAAGTTTTTTTTTCCACCGAGAGAAAGAGAGGACTCTTTTGTCCAATTGGGAATTAGCCTTTCCCCTTGGAGAATCCTGAGGAGTATATTTTCTCGAACACACGCCCGGCGACCACAGGACGAGGATCTTGGACAAATGTGTCCTCGTCTTTTGTAGACTTTTTCTCAGTCGTCCTGCCTGCTTTTTGGCGTTACCGAAAACTTTTCCAACGTTTCGTCCCAAAGGACCGACCGTTTTTCCTCCTTTCCCATTTTCTCTCGCTTCTTTCTTCTTCCCGTTCTTCCTCCTCGCGCTTGGATTAACGTCTTTATCTTTCCTCGAACGTTTTCCCGTATAGTCAAGCAAAATCTACGCGTTTCACTTTATTCTATTTTTCCATCGTGTTTCCCTGACGTTTTCTATTTTCTGCCTGTTTTTTTTCCGTCGTTCTTTTTCATTTCGCAAAAACTCCTCTTATCTCCGTTTAAGCCTTCGCGTATACCTCAGCTTGGAAATAAACACGGGGAGATAAGATTGACCGTGAGAAACACGCGGGTAGAGAAAACGCCAGACAAGTTGGGAACTGCCCCCTCTTTTTTTCTTGATCCTCCACTGTTTTAACCTTTGGACGCTAAAGGACGAAAATGACCGTTGAGATGACTGCAAATTATTTCTTTTTCGTTGGATTTAACGTTACGAGAGCGTGAAACTGGTCTCCACCAGTTTTACGCTCTCGTAACGTTAAACTAGTTGGAGTCCTGTCACCCAGGATTTTGGGTTTTCCTAGGGACTTCCGGTTTCCTACCGCCACTCTCAACGACAACTTTCGATTTTCTCTCTCTCTCTCTCTCTCTCTCTCTCTTTCTCTCTCTCGTGTTTGCTGGGAATCCTGTTTCCTCATAATCCTGCGATTAACGCCCTGTCTTAACGACTTATATACGTATATACACGTGTCTTGACCGAAATCCTTGTTAATTCGCATTTATGACCTTGCGTTTCTCGTGGTCGTTGGATTTCGACGAATTATATTGTTAACTTTGTGATTTTGGGCTTACAGGTCCGATTTAATATTCATCCGTTTTGATATAATGCGAATTTGAAAATTTTCATAATTTGTTAGGGCGGGGGTTATATTGCATTTCAAATATTATTAACAATTTTCATTTCATTTTGAAAAGTTGGACGTTATGAAAAAATAGAATTATTCAAATTCGTGACTAAAATATCAGCTCGCTTTCCATATCGGTGTCGATAAAAATTTGTGACCTGAAAAAATAATAAATTCTAATGGAAAAAAACTTTATTTACCTTCCGAAGTGCGCAAACTACGAGAATTTTTTTTCAATCTATAAAGTTAACAACGTCGCATACTGATAACACGATGTATATAAATACCGGTTTTACAAAGAAGTGTTTTAGTCGCGACGACAAATTTTTAACAATGTTGAAAAACACGATTGTTCTACTCGTCGTTTTCTTCGTCTCGGTAAGTCCGTCGCACTAAAGATACCTATAGAACGAAAAATTCTATCCATTTTAATTCTTTAAATACTCGCACCCCACGTGTGAAAGAACAAAATAGCAGATTTTTTATTTTCAATTCGAATATTTTGGAATAACGCAATCGTACAATATTTTTTTCCTTTTTTGTTTTGTTATATCGAATGCATTTAAAAATGTTTCGCATCGAATTTCAGGCAACGAGCGCAAGTTTCACGCCGGAGCAGCAGACGCAGTGGCGTCGGACGATAAAATCGAAATATATCGACTATACAACAAATTATGTGACCGATTTATACAATGATACGAAAACTAAATATAACGACCTTTTTTTGGTTATTGCACCCACGGCAACGTCGTTCACCGAAAATAATAAGGACAAGATACAAAATATCACCATCCAAGTAAGATCGAAAGTGTGACGTATTAATATTTTTGTGTATCTTATTTAACAATTTCGAATAATTTTGGTACATCACTTATATCGAATTCGATTCAACGATAATGCATTAGGGGGGGGGGGGGGGGGGGGGGGGGTCTGGTTGAAATTTTCAAAAAAACGATTTTTTTCTTCATTTTCCAAAAGTATAATATCTTACGAGTATTTTCCTACTAATTGCATTTATAATCGGACCATTGTTCGCCGAAGTACATAACTTTGAACGAAGTCGTGTTAGAGCCATAGAAAGTATAGTAGGTAAAACTTTAAACTCGTTTTTGTCGAAACCATGTTTTCGAAGTCGGTGATCACTGTAACTCGAGAACGTCTATATCGATCTGGTTGAAAATTATATCCCTTCTTCTATATATAGTTGTCCTCCGGATGAACGAAGGATTTTTTTTTTGAACAATTTTTTTTTTTTTTATAGTAAAAAATGTAAGTGAAATTTTGGTCAAAACAACATTGTTGACTTTCAACGTCCGCCATTTTGTGAAAAATGGACATTTTTCAAAATCCTTCGTTCAACCGAAGCATTATATCATTAACTAAAAATCCCCCCCTGTTTTGTTGGTTTCCGATAATCCGTTGCAGCACGGGAGTGATCACCGCAAAATCCGTTTTTGTTTTGCAGCGTCTTTGGCCATTGATATATAACGGCTAATTTTTAAATATATTTCTTTCAAAAAATTATAATGCTTACATTAAATATATATCTTTTATACGGAAGAACTTTTGTTATCAATTATTTTATCGTTTGGCCAAAAAAAAATCGGAAAAAAGGCCTTTTTTACCATTCTAACTAGACCTCACTTCTTAAGGTAGTCCTATCGTTACAGCGTTTCCGTTAGATTTCACTAAAAATTTGCAGAAACGTTCTTTGATGTCATATGTATATGTGTGTAAAATTTCAGTGACCTTCATCGACTCAAAAATCACGATATTTATTCTTGAAAATCGACACTTTTTGCAATCTCCCATAAGAGCCCGTGTTAAATATCGCAACATTATACAACGAGTATCTCGATCATTTGGTCGATGAAGCCTGTTGAAATTTTGCACACATTTTTATATGACATCAAAGAAGCTTCGATTAGTTTTTATAACAAATCTTATGGAAAAAAAATTCATGATTTTGTTTATTATATAAAAAATAAACTTTCCGTAGGATCAATTTGAATTTTGAGTATGTTGTTCTTTAGTCGATTTGCAACGACTTTTCTTAATGAACTTTAACGCTTGGTCCACTTCCAATGTGAAAAAAACGGGAATAAATATTTAATCCCCCACCCAACGATAGGACTACCTTAATGTATTTTGTCTTGTAAAACGTATTTCTCATTTACATAAGGTACGTGGCAGGATGGAAAAAGATCCGAGGCTTGCCAATAACCCCAATTGCACAAAATACTACGCGGAACTTAAAGCCACCAGAAAGGCAGCTCAGGCTAATATAAGTAATTGTGCCGCCAACAATCTACTTTACGCTGCAAGCACGTTCACTCAGTTGAATGGAACAAAAGAAGCAGTGATACGACATATAGAAAATGTTGAAATGGGGTTCAATTTGTGCAGCCCCCCATATGTATTTGAAGAAATAGACCTTTACGATTGCGAATTTCAAGTGAGTACGATTTTATTGTCAGCGAAAAAAAAGCTGAATCGTTGAAAATATTGTTGAGCCTTTTCATTATCTATTTTCTTTTTTACACCAGTTGAGATGGTCGCTGCTTACAGTTCGCACCACCTTCGAACGAGACGCTAGCGGTACTCTACTGATTGTGGAACATGCGTTCAAGACTATACAGCGAAGCCTCGATCATTGCAGTGATGCATTTGGAGAAAAGAAATTCACCGAGCTCGCCGGCGCTATCGAGAAAAACTTCGACGCGTGCTTAAAACAAGCGGGGGAAGCAACGCATGATGGCGCAATTTCTCACGCATAAAATGTAATGGAACAGGGAATCTCTTTTAACATTGTTTTTCACGAAGCGTACGCCGATTTAATTTATTAGCGGTGAAATTAAATATCTTCTCTTTGTCGAAAAAAAGAATGTTGAAACTGTTAAAAATGTTTCCTAATAAATGTTCAAATGTATTGTTATGTGTTGCTTTTATTTTTCCTGAACTATCCTGTATAACCACAAACCAAAGAAACGGGATGGTTAAATATTTGTCATCAGTCTGCGAGCGATCAGAAAGAGAGAGCATAAAAGAGAATAGGGTTTTCACAAGAAAGTATTGGAGTGTCCCAATTTACCCTCTTAAGGATGGAATTTCAATAAATCGTTTCTTAATGGCTATCCATGTCGTTATAGGAATGCACTGTCAAAATTTTAGTCCTATTTCACCCCTTTCAAGTTTTATTTTCGTGACAAAAAGTAGTCTATGTTCGTGTCCAAGGTCCCATCTATCTCTATACTAAAATTCATCAAAATTGGTTCGGTGGCTTACGCATGAAATCATAACAGACAGACTGACAGAGCTACATTTATAATATTATTAGTATTATATATTAGTATATTAGTATTAGTGTTTGTATTAGTATTAATATACAGTCAACCCTGGGTGAGCGACAACTGTATAAGCGAAAAAACTCTACAAGTGAGAGTAATTGTCAGGTCCCATCATTTTAGCCCTCGAAAACCTCTAAAAGTGAGAATCGAGCATATTTACTATCTGTTACAATTTCGTGGAAGACAAAACAAATCGGAAAGACAGCTATAAGCTCGGCATGGGTAAATGAATCCCGGAGAAAGACGCTACCAGTTGCTAAGTATCAATCGCAAAGAAAGATTCGGCACGTCTTCAAAATATCAAAGCGAAAAATAAAAGCTTAAAAAAACTTAAAATTGTGCACGCGTTCGAGAACGGAAAACCAGGGAACACACGTACACCGACATTGTTCAGAATTGTGTGAACACGTTCACAGACAGAAATGACAGCGAAGATGAAGATGATCCAAACAGGATTTGGGATGCGGAAACGAGTATTCCAAAGAAGCAAGAGGCTGAGACGCACTGGAGACGCTTCATCGGTTTTTTGAATTTTCGGCGGTTGTTGATCAAACAATTTTCGATAAAATTTATGAAATTGAAAAACACGTATAAAATACGAAAACAGAAATGCAAACAAAAATTATCGGATTTCTTTAAGTATCAGTAGTATACTTATTATAATAATAATTAGTATAACAATATATATGTAATTGTTTTGTTTTTATGAAGAAGTATCGCTGCCAAATTCATGTAAGAAATGTATATATTACATATCTATCACTGTTCTTTGTATTTGTGTACACCTCTGTAAGCGAGAAAACCCGCTTCTACACGTCTATCAGTGAGAAACTCGATTAAGTGAAAAACCTCCAAGCGAGAAAAAGACTCCAGCCCTTGAACTCTCCCTCATCCAGGTTCGACTGTCTTAATATTAGTATGAATTGAATTTTAATTGACACGCGGGGCGAGAAATATAATTTAAATTTAAAAAGCCTTCCGGGTCTCGTTATACTAGAGCAACCTCTTATTAATGTCATCAAGACAATTGACTAATCAAGATGTTAAGAGTGACAATTATTGTCGCCATGACAAATCTATTGTCGTTTATATAATATTGTAATAAAATCGAATTAATCTCCAACCCACGTGCGGTAGATATAATAATAGTTCGATGCTTTAGTAGCTGTGAATACGTCCTTGCAGCCACGCGCGGTTCTCGACACGTGTGGTCGACAAATATGTAAGTTCGCGACTAAGGAATATTAACGGGCTTGCCATACCGTTCCGAAGCGTAAAAAATATATTCTTTTCTGATAAGACTGATAAGGCGATACAGAAAAACAGAACTATAAAAAAAATCCTAATCCTCTATGCGCAGTTACACCACGACAATAAATTCTCGGACGTATTGACGCATTTGCTTTGTCTTTCTTCTTGGCAACAAAAAAGTTTATGAAAAGTATACTCGGCTCATCGATTGACGGTCGCGAAGAAAATCAATGAAAGACTATTTCTAGTCCCGGGGGGGAAAATAAATTTTCCTAATGAATCTTTCCGGCTAATTACGCGCCACTCGACCATCCCGTTCATTTCGAGAATCGACACGGGGGAAACGAAAATCGTAGTTTCCTCGTTTTCCGATAAAAGATGATAAAAAATAAGTGAAAAATAACTGCGTAAAAGGAAAAAAAGAGGGATGATATTGAAACAGACATCTCGTTGCTGTAACTCGATTGGAAGAGAGCACCCGGAACGGTTCTCATTAGCACCGAGGCATCGAACATTATCTCGCTGTGTGAGTAATTGCTATTAAATATTTCTCGGTTAATGAAAAATGAAAAATTCTCATTAAATTGTAATCAAAATAAACGTTATTCTACCTTTGCGACATTAATATTAAGATTGATATATTTTTAAACATTTTTCATAATTATTCAGTCGATTGTAACTGTCAATTATTATTGAGAGGCAGAGCTACAAGCGACGAACGATTCGAAAACGCGTTTCATAATTTCTCCGGCACTGAGCAACCAATTGCGTTAAAATTTTGAGGGTATCTACAGAACTATGGCAAAAAGTGGCTCCAAATATTTTTTTTACAAAATTTTGACAATAGCCTTGGAGGCGACGTGTTAGGTCGAAAGTCCTTCTTTTTATGAAGTTCCTTCGTCTTTTTGAAATTTGGAGCGGATCAGCATGTGCTGATTTCCCCTTTGTCAATAAATAACTCTTCGGGTTGAGCCATAGAACACAAGAGTGCATTTTATTGGCTCGTGTGGGAAAAGCCTTGTCGGCATAAAAACCCACGTGAAAATGTGTCGATTACAAGATTTGTACACGATATATTAAGTTCGCGCTATCGTGATCGCAGGAGGTATTCGACATGATTTCGTAATTTATGAGTTTCGTTATTTTAACCAACAGGATCTTGGGCCGTGGCCGTCCTTTTGTACAAATAACGATTTTACGAGATCCGAGAATCACGGGCCGTTGCCGTTCTCGCGATCTATTTAATCACCCTTTGATAACCTCGTTGATTATCAAAACTTCGTGCTTTCATTTGGTCTGTCTAATGACAACTGACTCCTCTCTCCCTTTGTTTCGCGTACGCTTCCTAGTCGCCTCGTCAAGCGTTCCTCTTTTTCTATGAGCCCCAGTCTCACTTGTTTTTTCATCTTTTTCCTGAACTTAATCACGATAGCGCGGTACAACAAGTTATATACCTATTCACCAAACACGACGAGTGATTCGAAAACGCCATCCGTACGTTTTCCGACACTGAGCGTTAAAGTTTTGAGGGTATCTAGACAATTATAGCAACAATTTTGGAAAATTACAACGTTTAGTCACTTTTTGTCATAATTCTCTAGATGCCTTCAAAATTTGAACGCGATCGGTTGCTCAGTTTCGAAGAGAATACGATTCGAAAACGCGATTTGTAATTTCTCCGACACCGAGCAACCAATCGCATAAAAATTTTGATCGTATCTAAAGAATTATAGCAACAATTTTGGAAAATTATAACGTTTAGTCACTTTTTGTCATAATTCTCTAGATGCCTTCAAAATTTGAACGCGATCGGTTGCTCAGTTTCGAAGAGAATACGATTCGAAAACGCGATTTGTAATTTCTCCGGCACTGAGCAACCAATCGCGTTAAAATTTTGAGGGTATTTAGAGAATTATGGCAAAAAGTGGCTCTAAATGTTTTTTTTTCCAAAATTTTGACAATATCCTTGGAGGCGACGAGTGATTCGAAAACGCATCTGTACGTTTTCCGACACTGAGCATTAAAGTTTTGAGGGTATCTAGAGAATTATAGCAACAATTTTGGAAAATTATAACGTTTAGTCACTTTTTGTCATAATTCTCTAGATGCCTTCAAAATTTGAACGCGATCAGTTTCTCAGTTTCGAAGAAAATACGATTCGCATTTTAAAATCACTCGTTGCACTTCACACTGATTCTTACGTCTGAGATATTATTGTTCTTACTATCACTGTTATTATTATTATTATGATTATTATTATTATTATTATATTAGTATATATTTGAACGTCAAATGGAGAAAAAGAAATAACGAGTAAAATAAGGAGATCCGAGTTACAAGAGCTATTTCAGTGCCGCGTAGAAAATTCACAATCGTCAAAGTGGGATAAAAAATGAGAGGCGGACGACGGGCGTTGAATAATTCACGAACGTCAACGTCCATGTTCACGACGCGAGTCATCGTTTGAGATCCGAGATGGATCGAAATATGGGAGAATTCATGAACGAGGAACGAGTTAAAGTCTCTCTCTTTCGCTCTCGTTTACGCTTAGAAAAAGGCACAAGAGAGCCCTCCGACTGCGAAGGTCCCTCACGAGAGGTGCAACAAGTTGCACGATCGATTTTCTCGCTCCCAGCACCGAAGCTCGCCAGAACCAGAGGGGAAGGGAGTGTGTCTTCTCGTTGAATGATAAGAAACTAAACGATCCCCTGGAACGCTTTAAATTCTCATAGGAGGATTGGATAAGTGACATAAAACAGAAAAAATAAAAAAGAATCAACTTTTCACGATAAAAATACGTAAAGTGTCGTTTATCGAGAAAAATATTCAAGGATAAATTCCAAGCGAACGAAACGTTCTTTTTTCTTCAAATATCATGGCTCGATTTTTCATTTTATTATTATTCTTATTATTATTATTATTATTATATCATTCGCGAATTTATTCGATTCCCCATGTAATTATAAAAATATAAAAAAAATTAAAAAAAAATCCAAATAAAATTTAAAAAATAGCGTCGTTTCATTAAGAAAAGTATAACAAGCCTTATTAATATTTCTATTAATTTAATATTACAATTAATCACCGTGAAATTTACTATACGCCCAAACGTTGAATAATTCGGACGTTTACTTGAAAAATTCATAATTGATGAAGTTCTGGATAATCCAAGCGTACGCAAGCTCGTAAATTTTCATCAGTTTAAAAAAGCGAGCGAGTGAGAGAGACAGAGTGAATGGATAGAGAGACGTGTCACTTTTTCCACGAAGGTAAATTAGTGAGCTCTCGTTCAACAGAGGGAGATATTCACGTGTATACCTCGACGAGCCTAATCAAATTTCGCTTCAATTTCGGTACATCGACCCCCCCCCTTCCGCCCCTCTGCTCCGTCGCTCGACTTTACCGACGAAACTTTGCCATTACGACCCTGCGACGTCATGCCAAAGGTCTTCGTTCGCGCAAGTACGAGACCGATACGATTTATAGCTCTCCGTTGGCGAGCAAATCGGTAGCGACGTTGAGTTGGAGCATGAGAGAGGGAAAGAGAGAGGGTGGGAGGGTAGTTTAGGGCAAATGTCCGGAAAGTTCGGTTCAAGGTCCTTCGGGAACTTGGACCCCTTCTTGACTTGGAAAATTTCACGAAAACTGTTAGGTAGAGCCCCAGCGGTTGGCTTATTCGAGGAAGCATTGGGGCATAAGATACAAAGGGCGGATGAAAACACCTGGACGAATAGGGTGACTTTGAGTACTTAAACTCTCGTGGAAGATTCCCGGCCCGAAAAGCTCGTTTCTTCTTCCTTCGTACTGAATGCCTACCCTCCCCCCAAACCCCCACCGCAATCCCCATAACTCCGGAGGAATTTTCCCCGAGATATTTCAAAAGGGTTTTGATCGTTGGTGAAACGACTCCCGGCTTCGTCTCGCCCAAAGTAACCCGAGGTTATTCAGGAAAATCATAAACAAAGGATCATCCATAACAAAAAAAAAGAAAAAGAATTTCTAAAGGTCTTTTTGCCGACGTACTGAATATTTATGTCCGTATGCCACGAGCATTTCGTGGTCGTCGTCTACAACTTTGCGGATTTTATACCGGGTGTCCTATTTTAATATTGTACGTGTATAACGGGTGTCATTTTTGAGTTTGATGAAAGAAGACTGAACGGTCTGTTCTGGAGCGATGAATATAATACAGGGTGTCTCGTTTTAAAGGATGAAGGATATACCGGGTGTCCTGAGAAAAATAACGTTTATCAAAGTTGGTTGAAGGTTTTTGATAAATATTGTCGTTTTTTAATTATACGTCTACATTTTCGAGGATTTTATACCGGGTGTCCTATTTCACTATCGCACGTATATAAAGGGTGTCCCCCTTCGAGTATGATAAACGATGAACCGAACGTCTCTTTTAAGATTGATAAATAATGTTCAGGATGTCTCCTTAAAAACAAATTAAGAACATACCGGGTGTCCTGACAAAATAACATTAATAAGTTCATTGAAATATTTGTATTCATCACGTCACTATAAAATACATGGGAAAAATTTGATAAAACCATTGATTTTCATTTTTTAATACGAACCAAAAAAAACCTAATCTATCACGTGACTTGATTCTGTGATGCACAAAGTGAGATAAAGTTTAAATACGTCACGCTCTAGCAAATGCGACGTCGTTCACTCTATAGCGAGTGGTGAGAAAAAAAACATCGTGACAGAAAATCCTAAAATCAGGGTAAAGTCGTCGACGTTGAAGGTGGAGAAAGAAATTTATACGTTCGAGTCACGATCGTCCCGCGAGTCTGACGATTACGTTCTCGCGATTTCGTGTGTCTACACGACGAGAAATCTTTCATGAATTTGTAAGGACGTTGTGTGGGAAGAATTTCTACGCATCTATAAACTTCGAGACGAAAACCGCGCGGTATTCCGTCATCGTACACACAGGGGGTAAAAAACATCCCCTATTTTCGAATTCCATCCACGTTTTTCGCCCTTGGTGATAATTTTTTCTGAAAATTAAATATTCCCCCCCCCCCCCCTCTCTCAAATATTTAAAAAAACCGTGAATTTTGATTAACAAAAACTAATCAAACTAACTATCAAATTTTAAAGTTGCAGGTAAATCGAGACTGGCCGAGACATTTGATCCGATCAAATTTGACAAAAGGGTTCGACAGGCTTGCGCAGTGTGTTACCAATACGAAACTATAGTCACGTATTATAATATAGGTCACAAATCTATATACGTGTATATAGGCAACCTGTCGTATGCTGTATGAACCCCTAGCTGACAGGGATATTAGAGGCTTGGCCCTGGAGCTCGCCCTCTCCTTCCATTTGCTACCACTGCGCACACGATCACTACTCACTTCCTCGAAAACCTCCACTGCTTTGTACATGTATATATATCATCACAGAGGATCCGGTCAAATTGCAAATTGCAATTGGAAGTGGTAACGCGGTTAAGCAATCGTCTATAAAGTGTCAAATTACGCCACTAGATATTTACACGGGTCATATAAATAATAATAATAATAATATAATAGTAATAGTAGTATAATAATATAATAATATATTAATATAATAACATAGTAAAATATTAATATAATGATATAGTAATATATTAATATAATAACATAGTACTACATCGATATATTAATATAACGATATAGTGATATATTACTGGGTCATAATAATAATAATAATAATAATATAATAGTAATAGTAGTATAATAATATATTAATATAATAACATAGTAATATATTACTATATATTAATGTAATGATATAGTAATATATTAATATAATAACATAGTACTACATTAATATATTAATATAACGATATAGTAATATATTACTGTAATAATATATGAAGATATTAATATAATGATATAGTAATATAATAATATAATAAATTATAATAATAATATAATCATTATAATGATAACATACTATAATGTTCGAAAGATAACGTTGATTGAGCTCTTATCGTCATCTATTTTTATTATTATTGTTATCAGTATTATTATTTTTATAGCAGAGATGAACGTTGCCCACGCAAATTATTGCTAGAGTTAAAGTTTTTTCTGTCAAAAGGCAAAAAATGTGGCCGACTTTAATAGTATTCGATCGAGAAATATTTAACTATAAAAACGAGCATGGTTCTGTCATGCGAATGTGCATAACTCAGCTACTCTGTTTCCCCCGTTTGTGGATCACCGAGTTATTGAAAAATATTATTGGAGAATATGCGTTGCAACTCTTGAACGATATATATATATATATATATATATGCATCGAAAGAGAGAGAGAGAGTCACGTAGATAAGGAATCAGTAATGCTTTGTTCTCATTCGTTTCCCCAGAGAGACATATGCACAGGGGAGGAGAGACACAGGAGGCTGGGGGGAACCGAGAGCTTGAACATTTAAACAATGTCGAGGGGGTTGATACCTACCATGGAAAAACAGGCCAGTAGAACTGCACGTACAACGACAGAGACGTTGAGAAAGGGAGAGAGAGGGTGTGGACTCGAAGATAGAATAGCGAAGTAAATGAATGTTACATCCACATATGGGCTGAAGTCTCGTGACCCAACTACCATACGTCACAACATCCACCCTCCCTTGTATCCCTAAATTGATCAACGCCTCCCTGCCTATCAGTGAAGATAGTTTCGATTACGCCATATTAGCTGTGAACAATCGATTCGGCTTTAATCGAAACGGACCAATGTTCGACTCCCAACAGCTTTGTATCGAATAACAATATTTCCTCCAACAACAATACTTACGTTATTAAGCAATTTTTAATTTATAAGAGAAATTATCATTAGCTCTATTCTCGACTTAATTAAAACAAACAAAAGAAAAAAACAGTTCGTGACATATTTATCGATCAATCTTTCACAATGAACATATAATTTAATGTCAGGGGTTGAAAAAATTCGAAGAATTGAAAAATAGGGGTGTTTTTTTTTAAATTGAATACGTTAACTTTGTATTCCCGTTGGCTGATAATAAAGGTGAGAGATCGAAAAAAAGGTTTACGAAGAAAAAAAAGTCTTCGAATGAAGACGAGAACGAGCGTTTCCAGTAGAATAAGCGTCATGGGATCGCGATTAGTAGTTACAGTCGACCGTACGGTCAGACACGTTATTCGAGGCACGACAACCCGTGGCGCGAGTGAAAGAGACAGCGGAGCTGTTGAACACGATCGACAGTGGATAGGGACGCGGTGAGACCAGCCGTGATTAGTACCTATTGTCAATCTCGCCGTCGTTCTCTCCTCGTCCATTACTAATTCCTCTCTCTCTCACTCTCTCTCTCTCTCTTTGTCTCTCTCCCTCTCTTTCCTCACAATACTATATATATGCATTTCTCTAAACGTAGAGTGCGGGGGGTGGGGGGCATACTTCACTGAGCGAGTAGTGACGGTCCGTGTTGATCAGACGCGATTGCTCGGCAATTCTAAACCGTCATGTGACTATTATCCAACTCATTATTGTCGACTTGTCATATGACCAAACAAAGTCATATGACTGAAAGTCGTCATATAACCAATTTTTTTGGAATTGTCATATGACCGAAAATTATATCACTCAAAATCGCCCTACTATAATAATAATAATAATAATAATAATAACTATTATTGTTATATAATTATATTATTATATTATATTATAATAATATAATTATAATATAATAATATAATTATATTATAATAATATAATTATAATATAATAATATAATTATAATATAATAATATAATTATATTATATTATTTATTTTATTTTGTATATTATTATAATTATATTATATTATTACCTATATTACATTATATAATTATATTATTATATTATAATTATTACAATATAATTATATTATATTATTATATTACATTATGTAATTATATTATTATATTATAATTATATTGTTATATTATATTATATAAGTACATTATTGTATTATAATTATAATATAATAATATATTTAATATTTATATATTATTATTATTATTACTATTATGTTCATAAAAAGGTAATATTTCAGTCGAGAAAGCTCGGGCGAATTCCTTTCTCCTCCAAGGTAGAGAAATTAGTTTATAAATTGCATCTTGTAAAAGAAAATACTCGGTATTGTTCGAACGACAGTCCGGCAGCACCCGACGCTGCTTTTGGATCACTTTTGTACGTGAATCGTCGCGCTTCGGTGGTGTACGGGATGGAAATCCGCCGTGAATGAGAATGACATCGAGACAAAACCTCGTCGAGAATACGACCAAGATCGTCCCACCGTAACATCGAGTGAGTCTTTTTTTTTTACATTCTCCTCGTTTCCTCGTATCTCTTGTTCTCGCGACGTTTCAGCCCTCTCGCTCTCTCTCTCTCTCTCTCTCACTCTCTCCTTTCACTTCACTCCGTTACTTCTATATGTTTATGTGAAAAATTTCTTTTTGTTTTTTCTTTCCTCCTCGGGTTTTTTTTTTTTTTTTTTTTCATCGTACTGTCGTCCGCCCACATTTTTCTTATTCCCTTCTTTTCTCATTCGGCTAATGTTAGTCGGCACTTCGGCGAACGAGGAAAAACCCCCGCATATTTATACGACGCGTTATGAGCTTTTTCTTTTTTTTCCTTTCGCGCCCCGCGAAAAAATAATATACCTCGCTTCGTTCCGTGGCTTTTTGTCATTTTTCTTCTTCTTCTTTTTTGCACTTTCCTTCACCTCCTCCTCTCCTTCAGGACCAAACGTCCTCATTCTTTTTCTCTTTTTTTTTTGTTCATTTCACGTTTTTCAACCCTTATGGACGAGATAACACGTCTCTGGGGAACAAGGACATTATTATGCACGACTATGGAACTTTCGCTTCTTTTACACAAATTTCATTCGAACTTTGGGCAAAAAGGATATAAACAATTTCAATTTCGTCCTGTTGTAATAAGGGTGTAAGCTTAATCCTGGATGAGAAGAACAAGTTTTTTTTTCACAACGTCGCGTTTCCGTATGACGCAAATCAGTTTTATTTATGTATGTGGTTATAAGCCGGTTGAAAAAAAGAAAAAGGGATGGCGGGGAGGGGGAGGAGGGAGGAGGGGTGGAATGAAGAACGACTTTAAATATTTATAAAATATACGAGATTACGTCGACACCAGTATAAATTCGAAAACGTTGACGTCATTGAAGGAAATAATCCAAGAAAAATGTATGAAGGAAATAAATAAACGAATAATTTAAAAAAAAAAAGTAAAAATCAATTTGCAATGATAATTGCAATAATTGTAAATAATTAGAAGAAAATATTATTCAAAGAATTTATAGATTCTTGTTAATTAAACATTGTTAATTAGCAGGATTTAAAACCTAACGTAAAAATTTTATTCTCAAACGAATTTCCGTTATCTCCAAGTAATTACGAAAAATTTTACATTTTAGTTTGTTTCGTTTTTCTAATTCACGAGTCTTTTTTTCGATTTGTTTGCGGATTCGTGCGAGAGACAGTGTGAAGCTGTTGTGAAAAGATCTTGCGTGTCGCTTGAGAAGCTTCCCTCGAGTATATAAGGGTAGAAGATGAAATCCCTGTCAATCATTTTTTTCTTTCCTCCCTCTTGATCTCATGAATGTTCATGAATTTCTTGGAATATTTTCTTCGCAGTTGGCGAGTTATTAAGGTAGGGGAGGGGGTTTGGCTTTAACGAAAAGAGGAGTTTTGGTTCCAGACGAAATTGACTGGTTTCAAAGCCCTTCAATTCATCCCCTCTCTCTCTCTCTCTCTCTCTCTATCGCCCTCTCTCCCTCTCTTTCTCTCTCGCTCTCTCCCTCGTCATCTCATCGTGGTCGTATTTCGATTATCTGCGTGTATAGCAAGAGCTATTTTGAGGTATAACGATAGTAGTACACCCGGAGGATAAATTTCTATCTCGCTCCCTCTTTGTGACGTAAATACTGATGTCGGTCTCGTCACATGATCTCCGGCCCATACGCGACCCCCACTCCTTGCATATTGCTCCTCCTCTCTCTCTCTCTCTCTCTCCTCATATATATATCTCTAGATAGATAGATATATAGATATATAGATATATAGGTATATAGATATATAGATATATAGATATATAGATATATAGATATATAGATATATATAGATACATAGATATATAGATATATATATATATATAAATATATAGATATATAGATATATAGATATATAGATATATAGATAGATAGATATATAGATATATATAGATAGATAAATAGATAGATAAAGAGAGAGAGAGAGAGAGAGTCCAGACATTATATATATATAGGGTGAGTACTGGCTAGTTTATATATGAGGTCGCCCCTTCTTCGTGTTCTCAAAGGGAAAATCAATCTCTTATCGTGACGCCACCCATGGACTTTGTGAAAAAGAGGGGACGATAAGCCAGCATCTCTCTGTCTCTCTCTCTCTCTCTCAATCTCTCGCTCTCGTGTCACTATCTTTCTCACTTTGTTTTTCTTGGAATGAATTTTACAACTGAATTTCGTCCATGCATAAGCATTATATTCGAAATTGCATCGTACGTAGATGGAAATATATTTTATCGAGATAATATCTTAATAACGAATACAATTTAAGGAGATGCATCGTTATAAAAATTACATTTAAGGTGAATTCTCTTCATCGAAAAACAAAAGAAAAAAATTTATCGAATTGTTATAAAAAAATAAAATGTTTTTTATTGTTTTCTGGAAATTGATTGAACGTAATTTAGCTTTGAAAATTTCATCATTATCGATGAATCAATCAATCAATCAATTAAAATGAAGTAAAAAAGTATTCCATTTTATTATTATCATTATTATTATTCTCAAATTTTTTTTCTGTTTTCCACCCTTTAAAAAAATTGTATACAATTAGCTTTCGTGACTCAATTCTCAATGTAAGAGGAATTAGCGTTAAACGTGCGGATCGGTAGATAAATTGCTACCACTGTAAATTCCGGTAGGTTTACTGGTAATTAGTCGTGTACTAATTACAAAGTGGCGACTCGAGCATGAAAAGGGGGAAACGCGATGATCCGACTGTTTCAGTGTTTCTCACACGCGAGTGGCTAACGTAGGGTGAAAAATGATCCTGTCTCAGCGAACGTTACGAGAAATACCTTGAATTATGGAGACAGGAAAATAATAATAATAATAAGAAGAAGAAGAAGAAGAAGATGAAGGAAAGAGAAAGGAGAGAGAAAGGGAATAAATTTTGGAGTGAACAACAAGATCGAGAGACTCGAGACGGGGTTGAAAACCAAAGACAGGGTGAGATAAGACAAACTACGAAAAGGTTCTACAACGTCAGGCACTGAAAGGTCTCGTTCGACGAAAAATAATTAATTCAGGAGGTGAGAGACTAATCCAGTAGCGAATCCTCCCAAAATTTCGACCATCCCGAATTCAGCCCTTTTGTTGCGAGCTCGGAAAATGGGAAATGGGGTTGAAAGGCCGTTGCGCGACCTTCGTCGTTGCCATTCACGCTGACAGCTCACGAGAATAGTCGGAAATCGAAGCTTTTAGGGTGATAGGGAAAAAATAAAAAAAAATCCCCGCGAACACCTGAGAGCTTTTTCAACCCTCGTTATAAAAATTACTATGTTTTTAGGTACGTTTCTCTCAAGATGAAAAAAAATAATGAAAAGATATTTGGAATGAAATTTATAAAAATATTGTTTGTAATGAAAAGGAAATTTTAGTCATTTTTTTTATAAAATTTTCATACTTCTCTTGTTTCTTTTTTATTTTAAGGGCCAAGACAGAAAAAAATAAGAGATATTTACAGTTAAATTTATGAAAATATTATTTGCAAAGAAAAGGAATTGTATTAATTTTTTTTATAAAAGTTTCATGTTTTTCTCATTTTCTTTAATTTCATCACTTCCGGAAAAAGGGCCAAGATGGAAAAAACAAAAGAGATTTGCAGTCAAATTTACAAAAATATTAATTGCAAAGAAAGGGAATTTTATTAATGTTTTTTTTTAATTTCTTTATTTTTATCGTTTTCTTTAATTTCATCCCTTCTGAAAAAAGGGCCAACACAGAAAAAACAAAAGATAATTTGCAGTCAAATTTACAAAAATATTAATTGCAAAAAAAGGGAATTTTATTAATGTTTTTTTTAAATATCCTTATTTTTATCGTTTTCTTTAATTTCATCCCTTCCGGAAAAAGGGCCAAGATGGAAAAAATAAAAGACATTTGCAGTCAAATTTACAAAAATATTAATTGCAAAGAAAGGGAATTTTATTAATGTTTTTTTTTAATTTCTTTATTTTTATCGTTTTCTTTAATTTCATCCCTTCTGAAAAAAGGGCCAACACAGAAAAAACAAAAGGCAATTTGCACTCAAACTTACAAAAACATTATGTGCAAAAAAAGGAAATTTTATTAATGTTTTTTTTAAATATCCTTATTTTTATCGATTTCTTTAATTTCATCCCTTCTGGAAAAAGGGTCAACACAGAAAAAACAAAAGACAATTTGCACTCAAACTTACAAAAACATTATTTGCAAAAAAAGGAAATTTTATTAATCTTTTAACAAAAATTTCATATATTTCTCGTTTCTTCTTTGATTTCATCTCTTCCGTTGAATAAATAAAAATCTTGCAATAAATATATTCAAATCTCAAGAAAATTAACAATTCCTTCATACTTAAAAATTTTTTGACTTTTCACTCCCAACGTAATATCATTTTTTCTAAAAATTTAAATTTACCCCAAAGAAGAAAAAGAACCAATAAACTGAAGCAGGTGAAGAGAAAACCGGATGTGGCGAAATGTATGAAAGGGAAACATTGTGAAACTGCGTCTTTACTGACGTACCAGCACGTTTTTAAAAAATTTTTTTTTGTCGACTCTCGTATATAATCGTCGAAACTAGCCAGAAGTAATAAAAGCTGCCACGTGCCCTTTTCCATTATGAGACGCGCGATATCCCGTTCCTTTTTCTCATTCACGACGAATATTGCAAAACTTCCCTTTTTGCGGAACGTTTTTCGCTCTTGCGAAATTCTCTTTGCGCGGAATAACAAAAAAAAAACAAAACGAAAGAGGGAGGGTGTTTTCCCTTTTTCCTCTCGGTCGGGAACGAGAGAACGGAAGTTGAAATAAAATTAGTAAGCTTTTATTTCTGCTTTTTCAGTTAGTTATTTTTCTTTATTTCAGTTTTTTTTTTTTTTTTTTTTTCGTAATTTTCAGTTCGACAGTGCCAAACATTCTCATCCCTTAATTCACCCTTAGAAAATAGCGCGGGGATGCTCGTGGGTTGTTTACGTCAAATAGTTTCGAGCGTAACGAGAGGAAGTTCCGAGTGCGATCAATCAAACCGGCGGCGATTGACACCGATGAATCAAGCTCGCCTCGATACCGACGAACTTTTTGAATAGACGCGCGAGCAAGAAGATCCATCATTATTTCGATCGATCGAGCGGAAACAAAAAATACAAATGCTCTCAAAGCCGTGTCCTTCGTTCTATTTTATTTGTTAGAGCGACGGGACAAGCTTTACGCATCGCTTTTGATCGTCAATATTTTCAATAATAATTGGATAACTTTGGAAAAAAAATTATAACGAAATTGTTATACAGTGAAGAAAATATCGATAAATTTTTATTTTTTATTGGAAGATAAATTGTGATAAATAATTTTGATTTGAAATTCAGAATTTTGCTTCCCAATCATAATTATATTATTACTATTAATTATATTCTAACTTTTATAAAAAAATATTACCGAAATCGTTATACAGCGAATGAAATATCGATAAATTTTTTTTTTTCAGCTAAAGGTAAATTGTGATAAATAATTTGAATTTGAAATTTAGAATTTTGCTTCCCAGTCGTAATTATATTATTGCTATTAATTATACTCTAACTTTTGTAAACAAAATATTACCGAAATCGTTATACAGCGAATGAAATATCGATAAATTTTTATTTTTTTAGCTAAAGATAAATTGTGATAAATAATTAAAATTTGAAATTTAGAATTTTGCTTCCCAGTGGTAATTATATTATTATCATTAATTATACTCTAACTTTTGTAAAAAAATATTACCGAAATCGTTATACAGTGAAGAAAATATCGACAAATTTTTATTTTTTATCGAACGATAAATTGTGATAAATAATTTTGATTTGAAATTTAGAAGTTTGCTTCCCAGTTGTAATTATATTATTACTATTAATTATACCCTAACTTTGGAAAAAAATATTACCGAAATTGTTATACAGCGAATGAAATATCGATAAATTTTTATTTTTTTAGCTAAAGGTAAATTGTGATAAATAATTTGAATTTGAAATTTAGAATTTTGCTTCCCAGTCGTAATTAATATTGCTATTAATTATACTCTAACTTTTGTAAACAAAATATTACCGAAATCGTTATACAGCGAATGAAATATCGATAAATTTTTATTTTTTTAGCTAAAGATAAATTGTGATAAATAATTAAAATTTGAAATTTAGAGTTTTGCTTCCCAGTGGTAATTATATTATTATCATTAATTATACTCTAACTTTTGTAAAAAAATATTACCGAAATCGTTATACAGTGAAGAAAATATCGACAAATTTTTATTTTTTATCGCAAGATAAATTGTGATAAATAATTTTGATTTGGAATTTAGAATTTTGCTTCCCAGTCGTAATTATATTATTACTATTAATTATACTCTAACTTTTATAAAAAAAAAATATTACCGAAAACGTTACACAGCGAACAAAATATCGATAAACTTTTATTTTTATCAAACGATAAATAACGTTAATTAAAAATTTGCAATCTTTCCTGCGCATAGTAATTATAACGTCACTCGATAACCCTAAAACAAATATTACCTCCTGCCAAACGAGAATAAAATTATCAATAATTAATTTCCTTCGTTCATCAATCAATTTTTAATCCCCGATGTCCATAATCGACGTTAATTCATCGTTAAATCTAACCACGGATCGAAGGACAAGAAAATAAGGTGAAAAAAAAACAACTTTCCCTCCGCCTTCGAGTCGATTGGTCGTCTCGCTTTCGAACATACAAAAATAAAAAAAAAAATAAAAAAAATTGCAAATAAGCATAAAAAACGGCAGATCCGTCGACCGAGAATTTAATTACAACGCTTGCTCGGGCGAGCGAACGACGTATTTAACAATTTGTGATCGAGACCGTCCAGGGGGAAGGGGGAAGGGGGTGGCGAACGAGGAAACGGCGATACGCCCTCTCGCCTTGCTTCGAACCGAGGGTCAGGGCAAGTTTATATCTCGTTCGTTATACGCTTCACGCGCATCCGCATCCGTTTATACGGCGCGAGATAACGAGGGAAAATGGACAGAGATGTTCGTATGTGTTTAGCCCTTCAGCCTTCCGTCCGATTATTGTTGCAGTGTAATAATTTTGATTTCTCATTTTTTTTTTTTTTCATTTCTTTCCTCCGGACGTTTACGAGGCAACCGCTGCGAGGGCGATATTATACACGAAAGATCGGAAATAAGCATTAAAAATCGTCCGATGAGTTTCATCCCTTATTTTTACGGGAAGCAAATATTTGAATTTTCTTTTTTAAGCTCGATATACTCGGCTATAAAGTTGGAATTATTTACCAGGGAATATTGCAACGAGCTTAACCACTTTTTATGGACTTTGTTTTTCTTTTATGATTTTTTTTTAGGGGTGATTATTTCGGATCGGGGATGAAATTAATTGATAATTTGCGGGGGTTTTAATAACGTTGGAAATAATCCGCGATTGGACGAGTCAGGGAATCAACGAGGGATGCTAATTTGTGTTTAATGATAAAATAATTTTATTGATGGTACAAAGGGATGATTTTGTACGAATGGGGTGAAATATGAAGGATTTTGTAGTTTTTAATAATTTGAAGTAATTTCGAGAGTTGCCATTTATTTTATATTTTTTTTAATAATCTATAATAATTCTCTTATTTAATAATTTATAATTCATCCTCTATGTAGAAAATTTAAAGAAAAGTGTCACGAGGAAAAACAAAAATTGGCGCGGAATTTAAAAGGTTATTGATGGATTTATGAGTTTTTGGAACTTCCGGTGTAATAATTCTCCCGATTTTTCTGCAGTTTTTTTTTCCTCGCGTGGGAAGGAAAGCTGCCATTTACGAGAAATTAAAACATATTGGGTCTGTTAGTCGGGGTGAAATAAGGGATGAAAAATGAATCGTTGGAAATTTTAGTTAGCCAAATCTTTTTCCTTTTTTCGGCGAAACGCAACATTTTTATTACTCGAGGTCGAAACTCGAGTCGAGGCGAGAGATGACTCGTCTAGTTTTTGACACCCATGACAGCTGTGAATTTTTCACTCTCAGATAACTCGTAAAATCCCGCTAAACTTATTTAACGTTACATTCGCAAAATTATTCCTTTGACCATGTAAACTCGAGCTAAAAGTAAGTTATATTTACTTTTTCCAGTTTAAATCAAAATTAGTTATAAAAAATGCAATATTTTTAATCATCAATTCATCATAATTATCAATAATTATTTAATCAAATTCCTAGTAACATTTTTTTATTAACGTTCGGTCGATTTATTCCTATTTCTAATTTCATGTAACCTCGACCTGAAACTAAATCTTTTTTTCACTATAAACCAAAATCATCGATAACAAAAAAATTGAAATTTTTCAAATTCTCAATTCGTCACAATTATCAATAATTATTTAATTAAATCTTTAGTAAAATTTTTTTATAACATTCGGTCGATTTATTCTACTTTCTAATTTCATGTAACCTCGACCTAAAACTAAAGTGTTTTTTCACTAAACCAAAATCATCGATAACAAAAAAATTGAAATTTTTCAAATCCTCAATTCGTCACAATTATCAATAATTATTTAATCAAAGTCCTAGTAACATTTTTTTAAAACATTCGGTCGATTTATTCCAATTTCTAATTTCATGTAACCTCGACCTGAAACTAAATCTTTTTTTCACTATAAACCAAAATCATCGATAACAAAAAAATACCAATTTTTCAAATCCTCAATTCGTCACCAATTATCAAGAATTACTTAATCAAAGTCCTAAAACTGTTTTAATAACATTCGGTCGATTTATTCTAATTTCATGTAACCTCGACCTAAAACTAAATCCTTTTTTCACTTTAAACCAAAATCATCGATAACAAAAAAATAGCAATTTTTCAAATCCTCAATTCGTCACAATTATCAATAATTATTTAATCAAAGTCCTAGTAACATTTTTTTGTAACATTCGGCCCATTTATTCCAACTTCTTATCAACATAAATTGTATTAATTTATCAACGAGCCGTCATAGAACGTCTAATTTGACTAAAAGGTAATGTAGTGTCCCATGACACTGTACAATATTACAACCGTGAGTGAGATCTGTCAAGATCACTTATGAGCTCTTAACTCGAGGCGAGTTTCCCCTATAAACACACTCGCGTTATATACCTAACCGTACAATCACTGGATATACACCATGTACCTCGTACACCAAGTTGAAAGGAGCTTTGCCACACAAGCGTTTTGCCTCTTGTCATGGCAAAAACACATCCCACATACCTCCCTATCCAGGTATATACATAATATACAAACATACATTCACATATTTCTATATATGGGGCATTCCACGCGAAACTGGGTATCATTTAGTTTTTGCATCTCCGATTTTTTTGAACAACCTCCATGATTTTTGTCGAAAATATGGAAATTGAAAAAACGAAAAAAATACATCCCATCTTTACTTCATTATCTACTTAAGCTCAATATTTACGAAATAAATGACAGTTTCCTATAAAAAAATTTCTAGAAAATTGATTTCTACGTGTTTTTTGTAAATCAACAATTTATATTTAAAATTTGAAAATCTCATAGAAATACGGTTTAAAAATTGTGTTTGATATTTTAAAATCATAAATACGTTTAAAGAGAACAATTTAAAAAAAACGTCCCATTTGGCCATTTTTCACAAAGTTATGAACGTTTAGCGAAAAAGTAACATAATTTTTGAAAAATTGATATCTTGAAAACGGTTCGACAGAAAAAATTGAAAAAAATTGTATAGGCCTCTTTCAACCATTGTTAAAACCTAACAAATTTTCAAAAAAATCGGAGATGCAAAAGTTACATAATGTCCGATTCGACATGGACCGCCCCATATACGTTCTAGTATATTTACATACAAGACGCACACACCCCCATGCAAATATATTGAAGAACCTATATACACTTCCGACATAAACAGGGTGCATCTCCTCGCCCCCATTACCAAGAAATAATTAGATTTTCCATCATCGACAAAATTACCACGAGGCCAATTATACGCAGTATACGCGTCTCTTCTCCCTCCCACAAAACATTCCCATACGTAAACTTCGTCACCTAACTCTTCGTCCCTTCTCGTCCCTTTCCCTCCTACAATATAATACGTTCGAAAATTTTCTATATATACATAGACACGAATAACTCTGTGACAGAGCAATGTCGTGGCCACTCTGGAATTCGAGTAATAATTTCTGGCTCACTTGGTTACCATGAGACACACACACTGTGAGAGGGAGTGCGAATTGTTCAAGGAGAATTTAGTCGTGTGAGATATTATCCAGTCATCTGTGCCGAGTACCGAGTGAGAGACCTGTTCGTACCTCGAGATCTCTGTAGTGCCCAATTTAGTTGAGTTGGTTCCAGGAAGCTCTCTCTCCATATATATATATCCATATATCTATATATCTATCTATCCATATATCTATATATTTATATATCTATATATTTATATATCTATATATCCATATATCTATATATCTATATGGCCATATATCTATATATCTATATATCTACATATTTATATATCTTTATATTTATATATCTATATATCTATATATTTATATATTTATATATCTATGTATCTATATATCTATATATTTATCTAGATATTTATATATCTATATTTTTATATATTTATATATTTATATATCTATATATCCATATAGATATATATCTATATGGCCATATATCTATATATCTATATATCTACATATTTCTATATCTATATATTTATATATCTATATATTTATATATTTATATATCTATATTTTTATATATCTATATATTTATATACTTATATATTTATATATATCTGTATATTTATATATCTATATATATCTAGATATTTATATATCTATATAGAGATCTCTCTCCCTCTCTCACTTTGTATATATATATGGCTTGACTGTACCGGAGACTGCTGCAGAGCTTGAACCTTCAGTTTGAGGCTTCTCGACCCTTCACTTGCCTTGATGAATATTACTGGCTGCTTTATATACATATATATACGTATATACACCAATACGTGTATATATTCTCACCTATGTGGATATTACAGTGCGACACTATATTAACGTCGGACGATATATCCGGGTAATTATTCATCCTGATAATAAACAAGCCAACGGTGTAAATATCACGAGCTTAATGAGATAGCCGGACGACCGAGAGCTTTTTTCCTATCCTATCCTATCCTATCCTATCTCAATCCCCCCCCCCCCTCCCCTTTCCTATCTTCCACCACTCCAACGTTCTCTCTAGCGAAACTGTACGACTCATCTGGAACCGTTGGACGTAAATTGCGAATAGATCCCTGTCCAATTTGCGGCTAAGTGGCGAACTTAATAATCCTCGACTCGCTCGTTTCATCGACATACAATTAATTCACGACGAGGGCGATTATAAAAAAATGAAACGAACGGGCGTAATCGAGATTCGATAGAAATTGGCTCGATACTCGAACGCGAGATAGGATTTTATTTTTATTTTTTTTTCATTTGTTTTTATTTATTATTGTTATTAAGAATAGAAAAAAAATATTGAAAATTCTCGCGATCGGATCGAAGCTTTTTTTTCTTGCTTGAAATCTTCGTTCGGATTTGCCTTGATATTTTCGTTTTTTTTTTCTTCTTAAATGTTAGTACTCGTTAAAAAGTTTCGCGATCAGCGATTCCGTTGTGTCGATACGGATTGAATTTATATATTTGATTTATATTTATACGAGCTTTCCCTCGAAACTCTCGCGAGAATCTTTTGCAAACGCTCGTCGCAGTCGAAAACAGAAATTTAGGAGGAAGAGATTGTTTGATTTTTTTTCTTGTTTTTTTTTTTTTTCGTTGCAAATACTCGCGAATATTTTTGCAATCTTCTCAGCTCGCGATACGAATTGAAAATAACTTTTTGCCAATTATATTAAATTTTCATACTGGAATATTTCGAAAGTTTATTTTTTATTTTCTTATCGACGTTTATCGAGAATTATAAATCGTAGGAAAAATATTATTCGAGGTTTTATTTTCAAACAAATCATCGTTATAATTTTAATCGTCTTTTGTATTAATTAATTATTCATGATTAATAATCAAATTAATTTTATTAATTATTTTTTGTGAAAAAAAGTGGGGAGCAGGTTTTCTTTTTTACAAAATTGAATAAAATTGTGAATCAATTAATGAGATAAATAAATGAGTAGTATTGACAATAATATTGAATGTTACATTTATATCGGTATGTATGGGACGATGAAGGGGATGAGACAATATGCGGAGGAGCATTAAATGGATTGTCTCTCCTCTGATCGCATGAGCTAATTATCGCAGTACATAGGGTGGCGTGGGAACGATAAAGGACCACAAGCGTGAGCGGTTTGCGGTTTGGCGCGCTATCTATAATACACAACAAACACGATTTGCGTTGCAACTTATCTCTACCGAAACAACAAAACGGTTGCGAGAGTTTGAGCGAGACGAAAGCTCTCTCGACTTTGCCAGTCTGCCATCGCTTCGGGCTGAAAGGAAAACCACGAGCTTGCGGCACGCCGATTAAACCCTCGCGTTGGTTTCTTATCGATGCTCATGAGTTTCGCTCACTTTGATTAATTTTTGGTCATAAACGAAAGGGGAAAATTCGTTGAAAATACGAATTTGTGAAATTGGAGATTTTTCATTGACCTTGACAGGTGTGAAGGACACGAATTTTTATCGATGTTCATAAGTTTCACCCACTTTGATTAATTCTTGGTCATAAACGAAAGGGGAGAATTCGTTGAAAATACGAATTTGTGAAATTGGAGATTTTTCATTGACCTTGACAGGTGTGAAGGACACGAATTTTTATCGATGTTCATAAGTTTCGCCCACTTTGATTAATTTTCGGTCATAAACGAAAACGGAAAATTCGTTGAAAATGCGAATTTGTGAAATTGGAGATTTTTTATTGACCTTGACAGGTGTGAAGGACACGAATTTTTATCGATGTTCATAAGTTTCGCCCACTTTGATTAATTTTCGTCATAAACGAAAACGGAAAATTCGTTGAAAATGCGAATTTGTGAAATTTGAATTTTTTAATTGACCTTGACAGGTGTGAAGGACACGAATTTTTATCGATGTTCATAAGTTTCGCTCACTTTGATTAATTTTCGTTTATAAACAAAAACGGAAAATTCGTTGAAAATACAAATTTGTGAAATTTGAAATTTTTCATTGACCTTAGCAGGTGTGAAGGACACGAATTCTTATTGATACTCATGAGTTTCGCTCACTCTGATTAATTTTTGGTCATAAACGAAAACGGAAAATGCGTTGAAAATACAAATTAGTGAAATTTGAAATTTTTCATTGACCTTGGCAGGTGTGAAGGACACGAATTCTTATTGATACTTGTGAGTTTCGCTCACTTTGATTAATTTTCGGTCATAAACGAAAACGGAAAATTCGTTGAAAATACAAATTTGTGAAATTTGAAATTTTCATTGACCTTGGCAAGTGTGAAGGACACGAATTCTTATTGAGACTCATGAGTTTCGGTCACTTTGATTAATTTTCGGTCATAAACGAAAACGGAAAATGCGTTGAAAATACAAATTAGTGAAATTTGAAATTTTTAATTGACCTTGACAAGCGTAGAGGACACGAATAAAATTGATATCGACTTAAAAAAAATCGATCGATACGAAGAATTAATTAATTGAATAAAATTTGTTAAATAAACAGAATATTATTTTATCGATATTCGCGATTTAATTTTGTATCGAAGCGATTTATCAAACGTCAATTACGGCGTTGATGCGTTTACGTAGTTCCCCTCCTACTTTTCTCATCGATTTTTCAATTCGAGGGCGAAAGTGCGTGGGCCGTACTATAACGTCGAACCGTGAGAGAAAATACTCGTTCAGGAACGAGGAAAATCGAGACAAATACCCGAAAGCCCCCCAAGCACTTGCGGTGATTTTGTACGGTCTGCCTGGCAGTACGAAGGCCCGATACTATAACTCAATTTTACCTCCATTGGCAATCTAATAGCGAGGTATTGCGCCATTAGCCTCGCTGAGGGCGCTCCTCTCTCTCTCGCTCTCTCTCCCTTTCGTAGCGCCAACTTGCGAACATTTTTTTTCCACTCGTGCACGGCAGCACAACTAAATTGTTATTTGACATTATTTACCGTCAAACTATGTCTCGTAGATCACATTTTTGTTTCCCTTTTTCAAAATACTCGCACACTCTTTTATGATAAAATGAAATTTCTCAAATTTGATAAAAATAAAAAACAAAAAAGCTTTCTCATAAATTGAAATAAAAGTGAAATTGTCTATTAATTATTTCCAGATAATCGATTCAATCAATTAACGATCATTCTCATCGTTAAGAGTTAAAAACAATTAACGATAAAAAATTGACTTAAATTTCGATCTTCAAAATTAATTTTCGTCCTAAATAAATTAATTCAAAGTTTAAAAATTGAAATTCACTAACCCCTAGCTCATTAACAATCCTTACCATCGTTAAGAATTAAAAACAATTAACGATAAAAAATTGACTTAAATTTCGATCTTCAAAATTAATTTTCGTCCTAAATAAATTAATTCAAAGTTTAAAAATTGAAATTCACTAACCCCTAGCTCATTAACAATCCTTACCATCGTTAAGAATTAAGAACAATTAACGATACAAAATTGATCTAAATTTCGATCAACAAAATTAATTATCGTCCCAAATAAATTAACCCAAAGTTCAAAAATTGAAATTCACTAACCCTTAGCTCATTAACGATCCTTATCATCGTTAAGAATTAAAAACAATTAACGATAAAAAATTGACTTAAATTTCGATCTTCAAAATTAATTTTCGTCCTAAATAAATTAACCCAAAGTTCAAAAATTGAAATTCGCTAACCCCTAGCTCATTAACGATCCTTATCATCGTTAATAATTAAAAACAATTAACGATACAAAATTGCCCTAAATTTCGATCAACAAAATTAATTTTCGTCCCAAATAAACTAAACCAAAGTTCAAAAAATGAAATTTCCTAACCCCTAGCTCATTAACGATCCTTATCATCGTTAATAATTAAAAACAATTAACGATACAAAATTGCCCTAAATTTCGATCAACAAAATTAATTATCGTCCCAAATAAATTAACCCAAAGTTCAAAAATTGAAATTCCTTAACCCCTAGCTCATTAACGATCCTTATTATCATTAAAAATTAAAAACAATCAACGACAAAAAATTAACCCAATTTTCGATCAACAAAATTAAATATCCTCCCAAATAAATTAACCCAAAGTTCAAAAATAAAAATTCCCTAACCCCTAGCTCATTACCAATCATTATCATCCCCATCAATAAACAATTACCACCGTCACAAAATTCATTAAACAAAAAAGAAATTCATCAAATCTTCGAATATCAATAACCCTCGTATTTTTATACGTTTCCCCATTAGCCTCGATCGCTATAATTACGAGCTTTAAATACGTGATTTGATTCTCCTTCGTTAATTATGGAATTCCACCCGAATGAATAATTTCTCGTACAATGTGTGTCGCCACGGCGTTTCGTACATAATGACATTATCAATTCCATTATATATTCCGTTGTCGCAATCATGCGAGCCACGAACCATTCGGATCCGCGGATGGAATACGAAACTTTTGTTCCTACGTAAATTTCGACCCCGTGGGCTTTTCACCCCCCCCCCCCCCCCCCCCGCCCCTTCACCCCTTCAAAATTATATATTCCCTGTGGCACGTCGACCAATTTGATCGATGAATTTTCTCGCGCGATTGTATTTCACGCGTATCAATTAGTCGACGTTGGAAGACCAAAAAGCCTTTGAGGCACGATAAATACACCAACAATCGTACCAATGGAAAACGTCACGACCTGTTGAGCTTCGCCCAACATTTTCCTTCCAATTTTTCAAATTTTTTTTTGTTTTCCCTCGAGCTTTCCTCTTTCCCTTCTCGTCCTTGATAAACCTCCCAAAGACCAGCTCGAGTTAATCTTATTGGCTCTTATCGTTGTACAATAACGAAAGCTTTCGCGAGATCGTGCTTTCGTCGTTTGTTTTATGATCGTAAATTTTCGAGTGTAATACGAGAAGAATGTAACGAGACACGAAGGGTTTGCCTGTATGGTCTTGTCTGTACGACCAGGTAAATTTAGACAAGCGTATATACACGCTTGCCTCGAGGTGCTGAAGCAACCACCAAGCTTCCGTACCTACGTTGTTACGAAGCGGTTGTTACGTCGTATAAATTTTGTACGACCCGACGAAGTTGAGCTTTCTCTCCAACGTTTTCCGTCCAACCTGTTGAACTTTTACTGTTTTCACTTTTCCGATGGAAGAACGTTGACTCATCCCTTGTGACAACTCGCTACTCTCTATCTCTCTCTCACGTCTCGAGCTTTTTACTAACAGCTTCGTGACGTCTCTTGTCACTCTCTTTTCTTTAACTTTGGGAAATTTTGACGAGAAACGTCTGTTCGTGTGATAAATTTTGTAAATTAAATTGGGAGTGAGAGGAAAAGGGTGTTTTTATGTTAATAATTATGCAGGGTTTATAATAATAATTGTTAGATTTTTTTTTTAGGTTTGTTTGGGTTTAGTATTTTTGATAATTTTATCTGTGGATTAAAAATACTTTTAGTTTAATTTCAGTTAGTTATTTTTTGTCATTTTCTTTTCTTTAACTTTGTGAAATTTTGACGAGAAATGTCTGTTCGGGTGATAAATTTTGTAAATTAAATTGGGGGTGAGAGGAAAAGGGTGTTTTTATGTTACGGGATTTATATTAATAATTATACAGGATTTATAATAATAATTGTTAATTACGAATTCGTGGTAATGTTGATGAGACCATCCCCTAAAAATAATAAACTAATTTTAATGATATGAAAATCACAATATTAAAAATAATAGTCTTAAATCACAGTATTAAAAATAATAATATTAAAATCAAAATAATAATATTCACGATCTATTTATTACATTATCGCTATTTTTATTTATTATTAAATCTTTCATCAATAACGATTGCAATTTTTTTTCCGTCACACATTTGCGATATTTTTTCAGCATATTTAAATTATTATAAACTTTCTTTCTAAATGTTAAATTGTTAAACAAATGTCATCAAACCCATTAATTTTTTTATCTCATTAAACACAAGTCAAAATCCAAAAATAATAAGTACCATCCCCTAAAAAACACACATTCTCTCATTCAATTATAATAATGTTGACGATGATAAAACTAATAAAACTAATTTTAATAATATTAAAATCACAATATTAAAAATAATAATATTAACGATCTATTTATTACATTATCGCTTTATTTTTATTTATTATTAAATCTTTCATCAATAACGATTGCAATTTTTTTTCTGTCACATTTGCAATATTTTTTCATCATATTTAAATTATTATACACTTTCTTTCTAAATATTAAATTGTTAACCAAATGTCATCAAACCCATTAATTTGTTTATCTCATCAAACACAAGTAAAAATCCAAAAATAAAAAGTACCATCCCCTAAAAATAATAAAACTAATTTTAATGATATTAAAATCACAATATTAAAAATAACAATATTAAAATCAAAATAATAATATTAACGATCTATTTATTACATTATCGCTTTATTTTTATTTATTATTAAATCTTTCATCAATAACGATTGCAATTTTTTTTCTGTCACATTTGCAATATTTTTTCATCATATTTAAATTATTATACACTTTCTTTCTAAATATTAAATTGTTAACCAAATGTCATCAAACCCATTAATTTGTTTATCTCATCATACACAAGTCAAAATCCAAAAATAAAAAATACCATCCCCTAAAAATAATAAAACTAATTTTAATGATATTAAAATCACAATATTAAAAATAACAATATTAAAATCAAAATAATAATATTAACGATCTATTTATTACATTATCGCTTTATTTTTATTTATTATTAAATCTTTCATCAATAACGATTGCAATTTTTTTTTCTGTCACACATTTGCAGAATTTTTTCATCATATTTAAATTATTATACACTTTCTTTCTAAATATTAAATTGTTAACTAAACGTCATCAAACCCATTAATTTGTTTATCTCATCAAACACAAGTAAAAATCCAAAAATAAAAAATACCATCCCCTAAAGAACAGACATTCTCTCATTCGACCCTAATAATTTTGAGTACGTATAAAACGTAGCTACACGCGAGACATGTGCGCCCTTTCGAGGTCACGAGTACATTACTTTTTTTTTACAAAGCCCGTAATCCTTCCTCTCGCTCGCTGCAGCCAGAACAAGCTTGCTTTCTTTTTTTCTTTCTTCTTTTTTTTATATTGTCCCATCGCCAACCCCGCGCCCTTTCCGGACAGCCCTGATTGACTTCCGGTCGCTGGTACAAAAACCCCCCTGGCGAGCTCGCGCATGCGTGCTTCGTCCGGCGAAGGAACAGAACGAGCGAAAAGCTCCACGATTACACGAGCCGGATGCGAACGGAGCGACTCTATAGCGAGATCGATAATTTTTTTTTTATTTTTTTGTTCGTTTTGTTTCCTCGTTCAAAGCACGAATTCGTAAAGCAGTGAAAAGAAAAATAGGCAAAACTTTCGGTAAAAATTGTTTACGAAAGTTCAAAAAAAAATTTTTTTTTTAAATCTGGAATTTTGTTTTGTTATTTATTTATTTATTTTTTAATTTTTATTTTGTCGAGGGTGAAAAAAATCGAAGCTAGAAACGATCGGCTGAGATCGCGCACTGGAAAGAGATTTTTTTTATGCGCAACAATTTTTACGAGCGAGCTGCTTCTCTATTCGCTACGAGGCGCAACAGGCAACACGAGCCACGCTTGGCGAGATTTTCAAGATGACAAATGGACCCGACACAAAGATACGGAGCGTGGAATTCACTCCATTCGTTCTGCTCGTGGCATGAAAGAAAAGAAAAAAAACATGCATTTTCGCATAAATCACGAGAAAATTATGTCCAACCCTCGATTAATCGACTCAAAAAAAGAACAAAAATGAAGATTTCATCATTACGATTATTCTAAAATAAAAATGACTCTCGAAACAAAAACAATTTCAAAATGAAAAAAAATATTTCAACAAAATCAAATAACGTTCGATTAAAAAAAACTAAAATTTTTGAATAAATGAGAAGAAAATTAGGTCCAACCCTCGATTAATCGACTCAAAAAAAGGAAAAAATGATTTCATTATTACGATTATCCTAAAATAAAAATGATTCTCGAAACAAAAACAATTTTAAAATAAAAAAAAATTTTCGACAAAACCCAATAACGTTCGATTGAAATTTTAAAAAACTTAGATTTTCGCATAAATCACGAGAAAATTATGTCCAACCCTCGATTAATCGACTCAAAAGAAGAACAAAAATGAAGATTTCATAATTATGATTATCCTAAAATAAAAATGACTCTCGAAACAAAAACAATTTTAAAATAACAAAAAATTATCCCAGCCAAAATCAAATAACATTCCATCAAAAAAAAAGGCAAAAACAAAATCATAAATTTTTTCATCTCTAAAAATCATCAAACTTTTCCCATTCCTCTTTTGTTTAAACAAACAATATTTTTATTTATCCCAGAGCTTCTTGAAATTTCTCAGTTCGTGACAAAACGTTCGTCGTACGTGACACGTGCGTAGCGAGAATGAGAAAGTTCTCGTGTGAACCGGAAACGAGGATTTAGAGTAGGGTTTTGGGGTGGCAGCAAGGGGTGGGGGGTGGGGGGTTGCAAAGTTCGCAAAAAAACACAGACGATGATCGTCACGACACTAAATCGTAAACGTCTCAATGCGAATGCTCGTGCCACAACTCGCATCCCCCCCCCCCCCCCCCACCCCCTTCGTCTAAAGAAAAAAAGCTCGAAGAGCTTCTCGCTCCCTCGTTCATACAACCGGATCGATCGAAGCAAACACAGCAGGAGGCCCCCGGTGCGGTTGCTTCCCTCGGGGATAAGCCATCCCCGGGCTCACTCAATCTCACTCGCGACGATATTCTCTCCCTCTCTCTCTCTCTCTCTTTCACTTTTTTTTCTTTTTATGTCCTTTTCGCTCTCCCTCGTCCCCGTTTTTCGCCATTCGTGCACAAATTTTCCGGCATAACGGGCAACCACCCGTCGTTTCCAGCATTCGAAACGTCGATTCGTGCACGAAAAAATCCGTTTCGATTTAACGTACCGCACGACGAATGGAAATTATTCTGAGAAAAAAGCTCGCCCTCGGATTTATTTTTTTTCATCTTGTTTCGTAACTTTAAAGGGGATGAGGGGGGGGGGGTGAAGACGTTTGGTAGGAAAAAAGAAAAAAAAACGTATGAAAATGAGAGACACCACGGTTTTTGACTGGCAGATTCAACCAATGAAAAAAGAAAATATCTTTTGTAATAATTATGTCCCTACGACAGTTGAAAAAAATTTTTTAAACAAAATGGAAAACAAATTTACAAAAAAATTTTTTTTGTTAAAAATTCTGATTTTTTTTTTGCATAAACAGTATTCGTAATTTTTTTTGTTTCTCATCTTGTTTTGTAACGTGAACAAGAATAAGAGGGGTGGGGGCGAAGAAATTTGGTTGGTAGAACAAAAAAAAACGTAAAAAAAAAACGTTTTTTTCCGAAATTTTTTTTGTTTTCAAAATTTTGTTTTTATTGCAAATTCCTTTTTGTTTTTTGGCATAAATAATATTCGGAATTATTGTCTCGTTACGAAATATTAATCACACAGCGATACGGCTTTTTCTTATTTGCTAAACATTTATTTTTTTATTTTTTTTATTATCCACGAGATTTTATCTCACGCTTCCCTTCACCGAAGCTCGTTTTCGTAAATATCTTGACTCTGGTTCGGGCGACATAATATTTCCGAACTCGAGAAGTCCCGGTGCTCTCCCTATCTCTCGAGAAATGCACGCGCGCGAGTAATCTCTACGCTTGAAATAAATAAATATACGTGAAAACGAGAAAACGAAAAAACGAAAAACGTTAAACGAAATATAAAACTGAATATTCACAGTTTGGATAAGTCGCATAGCCAGATTTATTCCATTTATCGTCGACGTGGCGAATCTGTATTTTGGTTTTCCTCATTTTTCATTGTTTCCTGTTTTTATTTATTTATTTTTTCCATCGAATAAACCGTCATGAATTTTTATTCGACATCCATTCGACTATCAAATCGCTCATCGAACGTCCAAATTTATTTTTCCTTTCTGCCCACAAATTATTATTTTTTATTCGAACTTACCATCGGTCGGTAAAGCAGATCGGATCGGGACGAGAACGCGTTTAAGGAAATATTGGGTGGGATTTCTCGGTAAGAGCGTTCTGTAAAGCTCGATAAGTCGATCTCGTCTCCGTGGAGTCCAATTTATGTCATCGCGGTTTCTTATCCGACGTATTGCGAGAAATATCGATATATCGAAGCGATATCGACCGGACGACAGGACAAAAAGAGCGCGCTTACGATATGTAAATAACGATGAGAACGACGTCCCGAGGGAGATAAGTGGGAAGAGAAAGAACCGAGATAAAGAATGGACAAACGAAAAAAATATCCGATCTCATCGAGAATAAAAGAAAAAGCTCTTTGATTACACATCGATGAATTTCCTGACAATCGTTATCAGTCATGACAAAAAGACAAAATCCTTCGATCAAAAACCCACCGACATTATCATTTCCTTCCCCCATTGAATTAAATCCATCCCCATTTCGATAATAAAAAGTATCAAAAATTCTCATAAAATCGAAACGATTTTATCACAAAACGATAAATCGATTTTTAATAATTCGTAAGAGACGTCTTTTTTTTTTAATTTCACAACTTTTTCATCAAAAATTTGATTTCTTCCAGCCCAGTTTCCATTCTCCCCTCGTTCCTTTCTCGTCCCACCCTTCGAGGTGGTATCGTCGAGTTCGAGAAGAAAAAAAGTCCGAAAGCTTTCTAAGGGTGGTTCTTGGTTTGACACAAACGGCGAATAAGGGCTCGATCGTTCTATAGAATCACAACACGGCTTTACCACACTGCCATTGTCGTTCCTTCTCGTCCTTCCGATATTACAAACTAGCCAATGGGAACACCCGATCATCCCTTACGTTTCTGAACATCGATAGTTGACTATATATTTTTACATCCCTTATAAAAATATACAGATACGATCAAAAAAATAAAAAAACATCTGGACCAATGCCACATCGTGTTATTATTCCTCGAAATATTTTGGCAAAGGTGTGTAATGAGGGGGTTGTAAAAAAAAAAAAAAAAAAAAAAAGTGAAGAACATACCTGAGTATCCGCGCGGTGGTGATTCGACATCCAGCGAGTAACCGGCGCAGCCTCCCTCGCTCATCAGTATGCCGGAATCGAAAGACATCGATCAATCGGCCAAAACGCCTCCCCCTGGACCCGCCACACTGATCACCTCCTACACCCTCCCCCCCTCAAACACCCCGTGTCACTCTCCTCTACATACGGTCAGTCTCGTGTCGTCAGACGCTAAACGAAACACATCATAAAACATACAACGGGAACATCAATATAAAACATACATGGGGGGGGGGGGGGGGGCAGGGGGGGGGGGGACATTGAGATTGCTAACATCGAGGTGCAAGCAATGTTTTTTTTTTTTTTTTGTGGGGGTGAGTACGAGATGAAACGTAACAAGAAACACATGTATATGGGAGATGTAAATACTGGCAAATTGCAATGTTTACGAGTAAATATTAAATATGAGGACAGTCGAGTATTTTTTTTTTTTTTTTTATAAATAAACATCGATATTTATATAGGAATTGTAGAAACCACCCTTTTGCATTTGGGTAATACGACGATAGGGGTTTATAAGGGTTGACAATTTCTTTTTTTTTTTTTTTCTTTAAAGCAGAAGGTTTGTCAAACCTTGCCAACTACATTTGACAAATATTTTGTTTTTTGTTTTGTTTTTTAAATAAGGAAATTTGTCAAACCTTGCCAACCGTTGAGAAATTTTTCGTTTATTCTTAAAAATCAAGGATTCTTAAAACTCCAGGGTTGGCAAGGGTTGACAAATTTTTTTCTTTTCTTTTTTCTTAAAAACAACAAAATTTTGTTGAATTTATCAATCATTGCTAACCCAATTTTTTGTTTTTGAGAAAACAACAAAAAATTTGTCTTGCAAAAAAATATTTTTTTGCAAAATGCAGAAAATCGTTTTTTTTTTGCATTTTGCAAAAATCAATTCTGTCAACAAGACTTGACAATTTTTTTGTTTTCTCTTAGAAACAACTAAAATTATATTTGCAAAATGCAAAAAAAAAACAGAATTCCTGCATTTTTCAAAAAAAGATTTTTTATTTTTCTACTCCCCTGCACACGAGAATTGTTTATTAAGTGAGGGAAACGTGTACGTATAAGTCGAGGACCTCGAGGGCTTTACAAGCACCCTCGATAATTGTTTTATTATCGAGGTTACCTGCTCATAAAGCAACGCTCTAGGGGTGTGTTCATTTAGCTCGAAAAAAAAAAAAAAAAAAAAAAAAGCAAAAAAAACCTTTATTTATTTTTTTCCTACATTCCGCGCGAACGTCGGGGCTGGGCGTATCGAAAAATTGTTATCGCTAGGGGCGGACACGGAGTTCGACGAGCTTGATAAAACGATTGTAAACGTTGATTCAAAAATTCGATATAAAAAAAACGAAGTAGACCAGAAGAAGGGGGGGGGGGGGCATTATTAAAAATTTTGTGGTTTCGGTCTCTCGTAAAAACTAGTAGAAAAAAAAGAGCATTTTCACGTCGAATCGCACACAACGAACCATCAAATTTCACTCCATCACTTTTTCTATGAACGACAAATTTTGTTTTTGTTTTTTTTTTCCTCTTTCTTTTCTCTCTCGTCTTGGAGGAAATTTTTTTTTTTTTTGGTTGCCACATGAAGAAAGGCGTTCCTCGTATATTTTTCTTGGAAGCGATCGGAACGCGCGATTCCCTTTCTATGGCGTATTGCACGCCAACCTTCGTGCGAAAGCTTTCCAAAGAAAAAACAAAAAAAAAAACAAAAAAAGAAAAATGAGCGAAAAAAAATTTTTTCTACACGAATTTTCCAACAAACGCGAACAATTTTGTAATATTGTTAGAGAAAATCTAATTGTTTATACAGTTCGTCGGAGTGGGAATAAAATTTCGTATAAATTCATTTTTTAACTGAAATCCAGAAGAAAAAAAAAGCATTGAATTTTTTTTTGTTTTATTAAAATCCACCGACGATTTATATCCGAAACCAATAATCGATAAATTCGAGAGTAGAGAAACTCGCTATTCACCGTAATTAGCGGAAAAAGAAGCGATCTCGATGAAAACAAACGGAAAAAAAGGAAAACAAAAATTTTTTTAATAAAAAGTATTTTACCAATCCCGAATCGTTTTTGGTCAAAGAGGGAAAGCTCTGTCGTGGAGTTGGTTGGTGCATTCGGTCCTCGATTGAGCGAAAACGAAAGACCGATTTGCGGAGGAACTCATGCGTGGAAAATGAAAAAAATAAAAAGAGTTGTTTTTTTTTAAATATTTTATTTTCTACGAAAATGAATGCGAGTTTTTCCTGTACAACTCTAATAAGCCGATCGGTTTCATAGCTCGTCGACGAACCTCTTACAGAGTGGAATTCGAATCGTCGAAATAGCTAACGCGAGCCTTTCTAGGAAAGCTTTCCATACGTCGAGTTTTCGCGTTTCATCTTTTTCGCGTAATCCACCTCGGCTTTCCACGTAATTTTATTTTAATTTCTTTTTCCTCCCTAGTTATCCGATGGAAATTCGAACCTTTGATGGTCGTAACATTCGTAAACTTTACTGTTAATTTGCCAAATTTTTTCGTAATGAAAATGATAAAATTCCTTGGAAAATTTGTTGGAGAAAATTGTATTGGTTGGGAAAATTTTTATTGTACTTATGTACATTTGGAAAATTAAAATTGTTATTGTTTTCAAACATTGTTCGTTATTGTGTCTGGATCGTCATTGATTAGAGACAATTTTAATGAGAAAATTGTATTTCTTGGAAAAAGTTTTATTGTTCTAAAATTTGTTGTACTAAAATTTGGAAAATAAAAATTCTTATTGTTTTCAAAAATTGTTTGTTATAAAGCCTGCATCGTCGTTGATTGGAGAAAAAACAATTTTAATGAGAAAATTGTATTTATTGGGAAAATTTCTATTGTACTAAAATTTGTTGTACTAAAATTTGGAAAATAAAAATTATTATTGTTTTAAAAAATTGCTCGTTATAACATCTGGATCGTCGTTGACTGAAGAAAAAACAATTTTAATGAGAAAATTGTATTTCTTGGAAAAAATTTTATTGTTCTAAAATTTGTTGTACTAAAATTTGGCAAATCAAAATTCTTATTGTTTTCAAAAATAGTTTGTTATAAAGCCTGCATCGTCGTTGATTGGAGAAAAAACAATTTTAATGAGAAAATTGTATTTGTTGAGAAAATTTATATTGCACTAAAATTTATTGTACTACATTTTGGAAAATAAAAATTATTATTGTTTTAAAAAAATTGCTCGTTATAACATCTGGATCGTCGTTGACTGAAGAAAAAACAATTTTAATGAGAAAATTGTATTTCATGGAACAAATTTTATTCTACTAAAATTTGTTGTACTAAAATTTGGAAAATAAAAATTATTATTGTTTTAAAAAACTGCTTGTTATAACATTTGGATCCTCGTTGACTGAAGAAAAAACAATTTTAATGAGAAAATTGTATTTCATGGAAAAAATTTTATTCTACTAAAATTTGTAAAATAAAAATTGTTATCGTTTTCAAAGATACTTCGTTATAACATCTACGTCATCGTTGATACAACGTACGATCGTTATTTCATCTCGATATTGTTGCTATAAGGCCCATTATCGTTAATTTTCAAGAAACAATTTTATTCCCCAGTTTTCTCGTTCGCGAAGGATCGTAACGATAACTCGTTGAGAATTTTATCGATAAACCGAGCGAGGGAGGATAACGAGAAAGCTTGTGATGATGTAACTCCTCGAATCGAGAGTTATACATTTTTCTCGAGTAGCACGAGAGAAATCCTCGTATGTACGTCACATATAACTATACTACGTGTTCTCTGGCTCTCGATTCGATAAACGAGTAGAAACAAATAAACAACGAAAAAAAAAACAATAAAAATAAAAACGACTAAAACAAAGAAGAAGAAAAAATATGGCACGAAACTCGCGAGCGAGAGCACGGAAATTCTCGATTGTTCGATAAAAGTATCCACCGATATCTAAATCATCCCCTCACCCCTGCCATTATCGGTTTATCGAGTTATCTCAACGATAAACTCCGGTGTCGAAAGCAGACCTCGAATCGAATATTACCATTTTTCGTTCGTAAATAAAATTGAAAAAATATATAATTTTTTCTATTTCGCAGAATATTTATATTATCGATCTTTTATCGATCGCGATAAATCGAACGATCGTTAATTTTCATATGGCAAATATATTTGATGCGTGCGCTGAAATTGACACCCCCCATTCTCCTCCGGGGGATGATACGAGAACAAAGAGTAAAATAATTTACTCGACACTCCCCGTAAGGGAATTGGGGTCAAAATCGAGACACCTGTCACGACTATTGCTCGTTTGTCGAATTTCTCAAAATGAAAAAACAAAGCAAACGTTTTTTTCTAATCCCCCTGAGCACGAGTCAAATAACAAACAAAAATCAAAGAGATCCACGAAGTGAAAAAAGAATTTTTTTTTAATTCATTCGTTCACTGGGTTTTGATTTTTAGTCCCTGTTAAGAATTTTCTTCTCGTACTTTTCTCTATGTTGGCGTAAAAAAAAAAAATTCTCAAATTTTTCTAAAAAAAAAGTTCTGAAAATTTTCTAAAAAAAAATTCTGAAATTTTTCTAAAAAAAAATTCTGAAATTTTTCTAAAAAAAAAATTCTGAAATTTTTCTAAAAAAAATTTTTTTTTATTTTAGCTAGTGAAAGTTTTCACGTTGCACCTGGTTCGGTCGATACCTTGACAGTTACGGTTATTTACGATTAACGGCGATTCGCGAACAAATATCGTTAATACGTTCGAAACTAAAACAGTGGAAAAGGGGAAAATGCTGCAACGGTGTCGAGGGGAATAGGAAAGGTACGTTGGGAAACTTTGCGAACTATGATCCGGAGTTGAGAGAAAGAAAACGTTAAGCTCGTGGAAAATCTCTTTAGGGGGGTATTGAGAAATTGAGGGGGGGTGGGGAGTCTATAAAGCTTTACGAGCCTTTGTATCTTTTGTATTTGAATCTCCATCGAGTACGAGGAACGCGTGAAATTTCGAGAACTTTCTTAACCCAATGGTCCAACGTTAGTTCGTAAATATTTTAGCGATAAAGTGTATCTGTCTTTAGGTACATTGAAAGAAAAATCTAAACGTTGTACGTGCTTTTTGAGGAAAATAGAAAAAACAATTTACCAAAAATGAACTAAATTTTTGTAATTTATTTTTACAATTTAAAAAAAACTTTAATTACTTTTTGTAAATTCCAATATTTGGCTCATAGCTGATAAAATCTTGATAACGTTCGATTATTGCTAGGAATATTTAAAGACAAATATAAACGTTGTACGTATTTTCGAGAAAAATATAAAAAACAATTTACCAAAAATCAACTAAATTCTCATAAATTTTTTACGATTAAAAAAAAACTTTAATTACTTTTTGTAAATTCCAATATTTGGCTTGTAGCTAATAAAATCTTGATAACGTTTGATTGTTGCTAGGAATATTTAAAGACAAATATAAACGTTGTACGTATCTTCGAGAAAAATAGACAAAACAATTTACCAAAAATTAACTAACCTCTCATATTTTTTTTTAAATAAAAGAAAGCTGATTTACTTTTTGTAAATTCCAATATTTAGCTGATAGCTGATAAAATCTTGATAATGTTCGATTATCGCTAGGAATATTTAACGACAAACCTAAACATTGTCCGTATTTTCGAGAAAAATGGAAAAAACAATTTATCAAAAATGAACTAAACTCTCATAATTTTTTTACAATTAAAAAAAAAAAGATTTATTTAAATTTTGTAAATTCCAATATTTGCCTCATAGCTGATAAACTCTTGATAACGTTCGATTGTCAGTGACGTGACGAAATTCGAACGAGCGTACACCCAGCCTGTCAATGCTTTTATCTCATTTCAATTTTCCGCTAAATCATCAAAAATACGAATGAAAATTCCAATTAGCGTTCGTACAACCATACCAGTTGACACTCACTAGAAAATTCTGAACAGCTTTGACGAGAGTCGAATCAAGATCTGAGCAACGGCTCGAAATTCGTTATGAGGGCACGAAACGACCGGCCGATAATTAATCTCGCATCAAAGTGAAGCCCGTAACGTTCCATTTCGACGTCGCGTATAAAAAAAAAAAACGTACCCAAATTTTCAAAAACTGTCATTTTACCTCCGAAAAAATGTTTTTTCTTTAAATCGTTAAATTTAATATTAAAAAACTTTCGAAAATAGTATTTTAACTAACACAAACGTGCCTCCCCTTTCATTAAATCCTAACCATTCGACTAAATAACGTCGAGTTCGTTAATTAAATTTTTAATTCCATTTTTTGAGTGGCGAAACGTGACACGCTTCGCAAAATAAAAAAACAACCCCTACGAACTAACGAGAAACGAAAAAATGTGCGTGATCACGGGCTCTTTATGATAAAATCTTTACGCAGATTTTTTCGCGATAAGAAAAATATTCACCCCCCCTCCCCCACCCAAAAAAAGAGAAACAAAAAAAACAGATTTTCTTCAATTTTTATTAACTAAGATTCATCGAAAACGAGCTCGTTCGAATTTTTCAACGATCTCCTGCCAATCCATTCATATTCGCCTCGTAAATATAAATTTGCCCTTTTTTTGTTTATTTTTTACCTCGAGCCAAATTAAAAAATGGCTGGACAAAAAAAGGAAAGAAAAAAGAAGAAAATAAATAATTTAGGGGATGCGAGATTGCGGCAAACTCGACGCGTACGATCGATGAATATTTCTCGCTCTTCCCCGTGCTTGCGTCGTCGTCGACGTCGAGAAGGAAATGCGAGGGCGCGAAGAGTGAAGAGGCCTCGGAGAGCCCACTCGCTAACGAAAAAAAAAGGGGAGCGCGAGGTTTCTGCTCTTTTGCAACCCACGTTCTCGTCGCGAGTGAGCCAGCCTGCCCGGTAAAAGTTCGAGTTCGAAAGGTGCGCGCGCGCATGTGCACCCTAGTGACCGAGGTAAGAGATTCCCGCGTATAAATATCGAGCTTTCGCAGCGCCGCCCCCGGAGAGTACGAGATTTTTTTTTTGCCAACGAACTCTCGCGAACTCGACCCTAAAAAATTCCATCTGGTCGCGAAAGCACTTTGAGACATTCTCGACGAAAAAAAAGAAACAAGAAGAATTCACACGTGTCGATGGAACGAAGCTTCCACCCCTTGTTTTCTTCTTCTCGGTTCGCTGTCTATTCTCACCTCTTGTTTTTTTTTCAATTTTTTTCTTATTATTAAGAAATACATTAAGAGAACATTTTTTATTTTCGTGAAATTTTCAACCCTTAAAATTGTTTATGGGGTTTTTTGTTTTAATTTTTTTGACACTGAAGCTTTTTTTTCTAATTGTGATTTTAATCTTTTTTGTTTTTTGTGAATTGCATTTTTTGGAATTTAATGAAGAGTTTTGTGTACGTCATCACCGAAAATCTTGAATTAATTTATAAGGGTTGCAACGCGATAAGCAGATTTTTTCCTCGTCTCTCCCTGTCTCTTCCTATCTCTCTTTTCTCGATATAGAGAAGAAGATTGACCCGATTACTGGAAAGTGATTACCCCGGCCACGTAGGAAAGATTGCACACTAAAATTGTCTAGGGGTTGAATTTAATTTTTTTCTTCAAGTTTTCTTACACCCAAGCTTTTTTCTAACTATGATTCAAAATATCTTCTTAGCTTTTTCTAAATTACATTTCTGGAATTTGACGAAGAGTTTTGTGTACATCATCGCCAAAAATCTTGACTTAATTTACAACAGTTGCTCTCTCCCTCCTTTCTCGATATACAGGGTGATCTTCATAACCATTCTCAAACTTTATTTTAAGGTAGATGGAATCATTACAAACAAAAGTTGCAAATATACATAAGGGTTATTTTTAATAGTTTACGAGATATAAATATTTAAATTTGGTCCAATCACAGTGCGCCGAGAAGCGTTGGAGCCGCCCACTCCCCACCCTATCCGTAAAGATTGAACGATTTTTAAAATTTGATTGGACCAATTTAAAAAATTGATATCTCGTAAACTATTAAAAATATCCCCAATGTATATTTGCAATTTTTGTTTATAACGATCCCATCTACCTTAAAACAAAGTTTGAGAATATTTACGAAACTGACCCTGTATAGAAGAAGATTGACCCGATTACTCGAAAGTGATTACCCCGGCCACATAGGAAAGATCGGCCACACCGGAAGCCGGCGCAACAACCCTCGTAGAGCCTCTGGTTGCCTCTCCGATCGTCTCTCCCTCGCTCGTCTCCTTCTCTTTCTTCTTTCGCATCGCGAAGCCCCGTTGGCCCAGGAATTTAAGCTCGATCGATTTTCGATGTTCCATGGCCACAATATTAACCCACCTCGATCGAGTGTATCGATGTTCGTCCGAGGGTGCTTCCAGGGGAGGGGGATGAACAAAAAAGCGCCAACGAAAGCACGAATGAAGTAGAAAAAAAAGAAAGAGACAAAGAGAGAGAGAGATTTAGAGAGAGCTTTGTTTTCGATCCTCCTCATCCTTCGCCCATCCCTTAACCCTCGACACTCTCGTGAAATTTTCCCATCTTGTTTCCGCGTACACGAGACTGCGGGATTACCGATGAAAATATTTCGTGCGTGTCAAATACCACGAGCCACTTGTGACTGTCGCTCTCCCCCGAAAGCTCGCCAGATATGAAAAGGGACGAAAGAAAATTCTCGAAAAAAAAATGAAATCAAACAAACAACCAAAAAAAAAGCTCACCGAGATATCGCGAGCTTTTTTCATATCATTTTTACGCGCGAACTACTATCGCGAAAAACCTCTCCGTCGAGTTTTCAGCTCGTCCCTTTGACCGCGTTTATTCCACTTTTCCTTTCCATTTTTTTTTCTTCCATCGTCTCTCTCTCTCTCTCTCTCTCGTTTTCTCATTCTCTCGGCTATCCGATTCTCGGTATTTTTTTTACCACAACCCGGAACCTCTAGAAAAATTTTGCGGTACGTCACTCATGCAACCCTCTCTCGTCAAGGCTTATAACTAACTATGAAATTCTCCTTTTTATTCCTCTCCGTTCTACGTATTGTGCAAATTCCGCTCTGATGAAAATAATCGTGATATTATTATTTTCATAAGTTACTGCTTTTCTTTATTCATTTCGTTCCCTTTTTCTTCATTCAGAATTTTTCAATTCGCTCGACGTCGCGTCGAAACAGTTCAAACGAACCAAATTCCACGAACAGTGGAGTAAAAAAATATTTCAATTCTCAGAATTAAAAAAGAAAAGGTAAATCAAAAATTCGTTTTACCAATTCCGTATCGAAATTTCTTTTTCGTTTATTTTTTTTTTTATCAATTTTGCAAGAGAGACAGACAAACAGACAGACAGAGAGAGATTAACCGAGTGAATTTCGTTTGGTGGGATGGGAAGCACGATAGGAGGGAAAGAGAAGTAATAATACCATTGTGAGAACGAAGGGAGGATGTTGGTACGAGGGGGTTAGCGATGGTATGTGCTTTCGTACAGCCGACGCTTTCCGGCCGGAATCAACAGTTTGCTCTATCGATTGGTACGGGCGGCCCACATGCTTCCACGATTCGTACCAGTTTCGTCGCGCGTAGGCCAACGAAACCTGCGACACACAGCGATATCGTATCCCACCAACCCCCTAGATCGAGGGGTTGGTGTATATAGGAAAGTGCTACCGAAAATATTATAACTATATACGACATACACGTGTACTCATGTACGTGAAGAGGGTGAGCCACTAATACAGAGAATGACGATAGTGCTTTCGGTCGTTTCCACCCCCTTGCGTCCTTACTCCCTCTCCCTCTCTCTCTCTCTCTCTCATTCTCCCTTCACAAAACACGTGACCCACTCTCGCGATAACTACCACGATAAAAAAAAAGATATTAAAACCGCCTGTGGCACTTACGTTACTGTCCAACAGACTCGTATATTGTAACAAAGTTAAAGTTTTAGCCGGATTAAATAAATAATGCCGAACGAAAATTCAACCCTTAAGATACGATGAGAAATTTTATTATCTCGAGCCTCTTGGTGGGTATTTTTTGTTCGAGAGATAAAGGGGTTGTTTTACGATGATAATTAAAAGCGTTTTAAGTAAGGGACGTTATTACTGGGAGGAAATAATTCGAATAAATTTTGGGATGAAATGTAAATAAGGGTGGAGGAATAAAATTGTTGAAAAAGGAGAAAAAAAATGTTAAGCTGTAATATCGTTTATTTGCAAATTGATTAAATGAATTGTTTTAATATTCTAATCAATCTGGACTTCGATACGTCGCAACACTTCGAATATTGAATATAGGGGTGAGTTATAATCTGTGTTTGTCTTTTTTTTTGTTTTCAAATCGATTTCGCCCGATCTTTATCGTGGCTATGTGCCTGGTTGACGAGGGTCGTGACGAAGGATTTTCGCTCCTGAAACTTCAATAAAACAAAGGACGAAGGGGAAAGGAAGGACGAGAACAAAAACGTTGAGGATGGACATCGAGAGCCTCGAGGCTCTGGTTCCTACACCCTCTTTGCACGTAGGCCACGACGTTAAACCGCAGGATCATCGGGACGAGGAGACTAGAATGTAGGAGGAATGAGAAAGAAAGAGACAGAAATAGGGAGACAGAGAAGTTTCGAGAGGGAAAAGTTGATCGAGTTTGCGACTTGCCAAATCGAATCTCGCGCTAGGCTGGAACATCGAATGGTACTGGAAAGGGCAAAAAGGGGTGGGGGTGGTTCCATTTTGCCTCCCGGGTTTCGTTTTCCATAAAGAGAGACATGCAGAGAGAGAGAGAGAGAGAGAGAGAGAGAGAGAGAGAGTGAGAAGAGTGGGTGAGAGGCAGATAAAGAGGGTCAACAAAAAAGTGAGGCATTCGAACATGAGAAGAACGAGGGACGAAATTACAATGGGAGTGGCTGACGGAGAGGCGAGAGAGGATCGTTACGAATTTCCTGTATGTTCACGAGGAAACTGGAACGGCAACCCCTTCTTGAAGCTCGCACCCTTCTTTTTCTTGCCTCTTCTGCAGCTTTATCGTTTTATATATTACTTTTTCGCTTTGATATATATATATATATATATATGTGTAGATGTGTTGAAGGGATTCGAAATAACGTGATTTCCGCATTTCTTAACCGTTCGTCGAATATTTTATCTTGTTACCAATAAAACATATCGTTACGAATAATAATAATGATATTATTATATAATTATATAATATCACAATAATATTATACTATATTTATTATATTTATTATAATTATATTATTATATTTATTATAATTATATTATTATATAATATATTAATATTATATAATACCATTATAATTATATTATTATATAATATATTAATATTATATAATACAATTATAATTATATTATTATATAATATATTAATATTATATAATACCATTATAATTATAATATAATATAATATAATATAATATAATATAATATAATATAATATAATATAATATAATATAATATAATATAATATAATATAATATAATATAATATAACATAATATAATATAATATGTAATAATATTAATATATTATTATAATATTATAATATTGATATAATATATTAATATTATTATATATTATTATATATTATATTATATTATATTATGTTATATTGTATTATATTATATTATAATATTATAATATAATAATAATATAATATAATATAATAAAATTATAATATTACAATATAATAATAATATAACATAATATAATATAATATAATAAAATTATAATATTACAATATAATTATATATATATAGAGAACAGAAAATGTAAATATATTACTCAATATTGTTCGTGTTTCGTAGCAGGTCGTCGCTAACATCGATGAAACAGAAACTAATATCTAGTCGGGGAATCATTATGTCGTTAAGAAGGAAATCCTGGCTAGGGGGCTTCCCCCAGTTCATCCTAATTTCGTCGGAGTAGGAGACAGTGAGAGCTGGTAATTCTGGTGTAACAAGGGAGTTGAACATTGTACGTCAATTTGTAGGACGAGGGGAACTAAATGTTCCTCGTATACATCATCTTCCTCGAGTTCGGTTAGTCAACTGCTTTTCCCACCCTCTCTCTCTCTCTCTCTCTCTCTCTCTCTCTCTCTCTCTCTCTCTGTCTTATCCGAGTAATTTGTCTCGAAGGCGCTTCAGCGTCTTATTTTTCTCATTCCCGTCAAATCGTCGAGTGTTTACAACTTTGTCTGCCAAGAAAGAGAATAGAATTCGAGTAAACAGAAAAAAATAATTAATCAATTCTGTATTTAGTGAATTAATCAATTTAACTCTTTAACAAATTAATCAAGTTAATTGAATATAACATTTTTTTCATACTGCCTGACAATTTCTGTGCCGATTGTTCATATACAATACCGATAATGAGCGAACACAGAGGGCGAAAAATACAGAAGGTAATCGAATGTTTGAATCACGAATGACTGAAATATTTATTGAAAAACCAGCAGGTATGGAAAATATTCGACGCGATCAGATTAGCTATAGATTTCCTCACGAACTGTGAAGTGCAACGGAACGTAACGAGAACGTTAATGTGTTTTTTTTGTAATAGGTCCGTTTTACAGTTTTTAGCAAAACGGTATTTTTTTTTCATCAAGCCAATCGAATTTTTCATTATTTTGTGATAGAGAGATATTTTTTCCCGGAATGTTACAGAGTTGGGCGAAATACTCCAATTTTGTTTTCGTCGTTTTAAAAATATTTGGTTAAGGGAACAATCAAGAATAGCAACGTCACTGCCCGTCCAGGATTGAAGTAATTCAATTTTTTTCAAAATGGATGAAAATGTTTTTTTTTCGCCACTATTTCTTTTGTTACAATCATCACGTTCGCCGTGTACATTGCCCAGGTTAAAAGCATACACAGCGGACGTCCAATGTTACACTAAATGAAAACGTCTGTGTAGCGAGTTGAACGAATTTTTCAAAAAAAAAAGCATTAAAAAATAACAAACCCGTTTGAAACGTTACACAGAAATACTTCGATCCTTTTTCAGGATTCTATTTATACCCTTGGTTTTCCAACGGACTTGAATCGCGCGTTTAGATATAGCGAAATAACCGAGTGCAGTAGAAAAACCTAACAATAGTCAGACGCCTAGTAACAATTCAGTAGAAAAATCCTCTATGGTCAGACGGGGAAAACAATATTTGAAAGAAATTATGAAACAAGCTTCGACTTCGTTTTTTCGCGCCCGTTTCCCTGTAACCGAGCGCAGTAGAAAATCCTAACAATAGTCAGACGCTTAGTAACAAATCAGTAGAAAAATCCTCAATGGTCAGAAGGAGAAAAGAATAATTCAAAGAAATTATGAAACAAGCTTCGACCTGGTTTTTTTGCGTGCGTGTTTCCCCGTAACCGAGGATAGTAGAAAGCTTGACAACAGTCAGACGTACAGTGGCAAATCAGTAGAAAAATCCTCAATAGTCAGACAGAGAAAAAATATTTGAAAAAAATTATGAAACAAGCTTCGGCCTCGTTTTTTTCACGCGGGTTTCCCTGTAACCAAATGCAGTAGAAAACCCTAACAATAGTCAGACGCCCAGTGACAAATCAGTAGAAAAATCCTCAATGGTCAGACGGACAAAACAATATTTAAAAAAAATTATGAAACAAGCTTCGACCCCATTTTTTCGCGCCCAATGAATCCCGTTGCACCCGACGGGATGATAAGGGATGTATTTTGTTCACTCTCTAGCCGCTTGTCCTTTATCGATCCTTTTATTCCAGCTCGACGTCTCGTTGTATTCTTTTTTCTGCGCTGTAAACAGATTTTTACGATCTTCCCATACCCAACCATTTTCTCCATTCCACCCCTCTCTCGAACTACCTACCACCTTTCATATCATCCCCCAACCTCCTTCATCCCTCCTCCCATTTTTTATGTACACAGACGTGGAATATATTTCACAGCGATATTTCGCAGCGACAGAATCCGACCGAGCATACAGATGGACCCGATAAGTATCCACTGTAATTTCCGCTGTTGCATATACACGTACACACGAGTACCTGCACCGTAACGTACGTGGGACGTGTTTTTCAATAGTCGACGTTAGGTGAAGCTGAGAAAAAAACAAAATTTAAAAAAAAAAACCTTTTTTCATTTTTTCTTTGAATTCTCGCATACGCGCAACACCGATGCGAATGGTCGATGCACGAGTATTCGCGAACGCGAAGGGAATATTGCAAAACATCGATCACACGAATCTTTTACCCCTCCGGGCATATTTCCCTCTCACGTCGTACATTTTTTTCGCTCCTTTTATGCTCGCATTCCTCGCGATTATAATTCGTACCCGGAGCACATATAAATCGTCGCTCTTATCGATGCTGCTCGAGACATCGATATATTCGCCATCTTCAACCTTCACGTGCCCTCTACTCGCTCTTTCGAATTTCATCCCCTCTTGCACGCTTCCTCCTACACTCGACCGTTTCGGAATTAAATTCTTTTCTATTTGTCTATTTTTATTTCACGTTTCTGTAATTTTATTATTTATTAATATAAATAATAATTAAATATAAATATATTATAATTAAATATAAATATATTATAATAAATATAAATAATTAACAAATATAAAGAACAGAGAAATTGGATTTTGGGAAATTAAAAAAAAAGTTACATACAAAAAAAAGCTGTTCAAAGTTCAAAGTTTGACAAAATGTCTCGTAGTGTCGATAAAGATTTTTCTTATTTACTTATTTCCTTGACGATTAAAAGAAATGAGATATCGATGACAATTTTTATCGTAATAGCTCCTAGATAAAATAAACCTTAACCAGTAGCTGACAATATTTTTTACAATCCCCTGGACGATTTCATAATGTTAAAAAAAGAAATAAAAAACAGTAATAATGATAAATCTTCTCGTGTTCCAGCGAGATAAGAGTCTTATCGAAACGAGTAATCCGACGATAAGGCGCTGGTACCGCAATTTACGTACAAAAGAGAATCTTTTTTTTCCTCTTATTCCCTCCAACGTGTGTTTATTCCACGAGTGAAACGTTTCGGCTCGATAGTGAGCTGAGGCACACGAGCGTACGCGTCGAGTGGGTGAGAGATAGAGAGAAGAAAAAAAAAGCTTCGCCCCAGCACTTTCCAACCCCTGTCCGGGATTGGGTCTCGTGCTTCCCGATGCGTATCGCAATATTCCTGCGACATCCAGGGGGTTGCTACAGATCTCAACTTTCGCCCGATATCCAACGATCGCGAATAATTATCTCCACATAAAAAAAAAAGAAGAAGAAAAAAAAACAATTCTCAAAAATTTACAAAAATCGACCCAAACCTAAAATCACAAATTTCCTCCTTCGCGTGATTTCCTAGAATAAATTCGCTCGATCATCGAGAGGTACAACAAACAAAAAAAGTTTTTTTTCCAACTACCCTAATATAAATCAGCGAACGAAGGAAGTAGTTGGATGAACGAAAGCGTGATGGGCGAAAGGACAGTGCGATAAAACATGGGGGATGGGATAAACAGTGAAGACATAAATACAGTTATAGTCCGTAAAAGAAAGTATGTATATAAGAGTCGTGTTGGGGATGTGCTGGTTGCGCGAGGCCACGAGACAACTCGAGAAGCTCCCATATAGACCATCCCTTCCATATACTCTATTTAACGTATATATACATTATATATATAATATATATACACATCTATCTCTATCTCTCTCTATATATATATATATATATATATATATATATAGAGAGAGAGAGAGAGAGATGTGTATATATATTATATATATAATGTATATGTACGTTAAATATATATATATATATATATATATATATATATATATATATATAGAGAGAGAGAGAGAGAGAGAGAGAGAGAGAGGGAGAGAGGGGGGGGGGGGGGGGGAGAGAGAGAGAGACAGAGAGACAGAGGGAGAGAGAGAGAGATGTATGTATAGGGGATGATGGTCCAGTATCGCAGCGTATAGGGGAGGGTTATTCTCCGGTTGTGTCTATTTATACGATGGCCACTCAGGAAACTGTGGCGTGAGAGGACGTTGAGGAGCGTGAGCAACCGGTTACGCGGCTACCTGTTGGCTGCAGTACACTCGCTCTCGCTCTCTTCTGCTCGCTATCTATATACAAGGCAAAGCTTCACATGCACATGGAGAAAATTGTGCATCTATGTAAACGCGTGTATATAGATATAACAATCGATAGATTATGACGTGCTTTATATATGTATATGTATTGAACGAAGAGGGTGAAGAGTGGGGCGCCAGGCCGAGTCGCCAATGGACCAGAGGATAGTAGGCGTATATAGTGGCTTGTCCCATCGTCCAAACGGACACGGTATAGTAAACCTACGGACGTATGTCGAGGATGGAGAAGGGGGAGGAGAATAGGAGAGAGAGAGAGAGAGAGGGCGATAACTAGGTCAAGTCTCGAAAGTAGGTCAACACGGTGGTAGGAGAGAAACCCCGTGCCTTTAGCAATATCAAACCACCCCCGTATCGCATATATGTGTGTATGGGTGTCTATGTCCACCATCGACCATTTTCGCACGCTCTTGTCGAGTGAATGTGTACTTTTTCCTTCTCTGTCCTTCGCTATTCGCACTGAACTTTTGCCCCGCTTGTACTTCTTCTAGTCACGTCCATACGCGCAAGCTTTCGCGCGATTTTCATCCCCTGGTTTTATTTTTCATTCGTTCTCGCTCCATCCCTCCCTCCTCCTCCTCCGCCCCTTCTATCGTGACCCTACGTCTCGCTTCGTATCTTCTCGGTCCCAACACCCAATAGAGGTTTTCCATTCAGCTGGTAATACTCAACGGGCACGTCAAAGAAAGCTCTCGCGCATCCCCTGCTCGTCGGCGTACGGACGAGGAAACTCGTGTTAGGTGTGTGTAAGAGAGAGAGAGAGAGCCCTTAAGGGATCGACGGAAGGCTCGTTTCAACTCGTGATACTTTTCCTCTTCCCTCTTACTCTTACTCACCCTCTCTCTCTCTCTCTCACTCTCTCTCTCTTTTATTCTGTATACTTCCACGTCCCTTTCGTCGTTTTCTATTTCCTTTTACCCACCCTTTTTCCTCGACTTGTTTTTTTTACTTACTCTCGATGCTTCTCGCCTAGTGTGACGTTCTCGTAAACCATGGTGTTGTTGTTGTGTTTTTTTTTTATCGCGAACGTCCTTCCACTTGAGATATAACAAGCCCCTCTCTTCTTTTTTTTATATCGTTGTTTATCGTCCCTTCGAAGCTCTATTTTCTCGACTAATCTTGCGACATACGCACGAAGTACATTTGTAAGTATATAGCTGGATAAACAGGGCGTTAGATTCTCGAAGCTGTTTTTAGTCCTAGTTTTATCGCCGGGAGATCTTCGCTACGGTACCGGTGGCTGACGCGTCTGACTAGACGTTGACCTTTACTACTGTGCTCGCCAGATGGGACACGTTATCGCGACAACACGAGGTGCTGCGTTAAAATTCGAGACGTTTTAACACGAGTATGCTCTTTTTGTTAAACGTACCGTCCGCTCTCGTCTCTTACCCTCATTATTCTCATCCCCTAAATGTGTGATTACGAGTCGTCAACCCCCCAGAACCCAGCGAGATGAGACCGTATCATCGTCAAAGTTTCGTCGTACGTGCTCCTCGTCCTCGAGACCTTTTCGCTGCAATGGCAGTAAAATTGTACGTAGTCGACGTAAAACCCGGGGGTATTTATGCGAGAAGGCATAGGGGTTGGTACGGGCAATGAGAGCAAAGGGGTTGGCAAGAAGTCGTCGAGGTTAATGAAACCGAGGGAAAAGGTAGGTCCGAGCTTTGGGTTCTTCTCTCTCTCTCTAGGTCAATATTTACCTGAATGCGTGAATAGGGGAGGAAAAAATAGGGTGAGATAGTAAAAGAGAGGAATGGTCGGTTGCAAGGAAAACGTGGGATGAAAACGAGGGACTCGAGGTCACCGGGCTACCGCCATCAAGAATATCCGAACGATCCTTTCTCGACCTCGCGAGGTTACCTCCAACCGACTCCCTCTGTTTCATCCCTCTACGACCCCTGAAGAATTCGTTTCCAGTGACGCGATGCTTCAAGGACGCTTTCATAAACACATACACATACCAGATCGTTCGTACGAAGCCAATGTTACCGTGGTCTCTTTGAAATTTCCATGCGCGATTAAATCCACCCTTGCACCTCGTACACGACCCTCTCTCACTCATCGCACCCGGCACGTACATAAAACTACGTTCTATCTGCATGATTATTCCGTTGGATTCCAGGAAATTAATCAAATGCGAAATTCGATCGAAACGAGGGTGGAATTGTGTCGTTTGGTCAAACGCGAGAAGGGGGTAGATCAGGCACATCTTTCAAGTTGACATTGACACGAGAGTGTCGACGTGTCCAGGATATACATAATGCATGGATGTACATCGTGATGAAAGCTCGAGAGGGGTAGGCGGGTAAACTGGGCCAGGGTGTGGAGTTGGTCGCGACAGGTGAAGGGCGCAGGAAACTGGGCTTACGTATAGTTGTGCACGTGCAACTTTATCGAGGGGGTGAGAAGGGTTTGGTCGAGACAAGGACTCGATACAACGGGTGTAGGAACGTGGTAGCGAGAAATATTCCGACGCTCAAACTGTAACGTCGAACCGATAACAATGCCTACCCCATATATCTCACCCCCTTCCCCACCCCTCCACGATCCCTCAACTCCATTACGTTAAGCAATTCTCTTCCCCCTTCTCATGGTAAAATCTAAACATACATATATATATATATGGCTACAGCTTTATATATACAATGTACATACGCATTCACGAGCGATGATGGCGCGATGGCTATAGTTTCGAGGCTTCCAGCTGGGAAATTCTCTCTGACCGTGCAACAGCGGGCAATCACTAACGGTGAGTGCGGGAGCAACCGTTATACGAGTAATGCAAACGTGCTCGCTACACACGGGAGGTAGTAGGGAGCTACGAAACTACCCCCTCGATCTCCCTCTCTCTCTCTCCCTCTTTCTCTCTCTCTCCCTCTCTCTTTCTCTCTCTCTCCCTCTCTCCCTCTCTCTTCCGGGTTGGAGATTTGGCTTTGTCAAAGCTCACCGGAACGCTTTGACAACAGTGAAATATACGTATAACGAGCTTTCCCTCTCCGCTAACTCCCTCGTTCGTCCAGCTTTACTCCCCGTACGTAACGTTTTCCCCCAAAGCCAAAGCTTGTCGGTGCAATTCTAACGGCTGCCGTATGTCCTCGGAGGAAGTTCGAAGCCAATATTAGTCCTCGGAGAATGACTGGAGCGTATTCGATTGAGGAAAGGAGGAATGAGAGGATTCGAGATGAAAGCTGAGGGAGAAGGGGTATCGTTAGAATATTAGATAGCCCGATGCGTAATTACTCTCCCGAGAGCAACTGGTGATATCACGTAAACTGTGTCCAGCTTTGTCTCGTGGTTGAGGGTGGTTGTCTGATTAGGGCTGGTGTTGAAGCTAGTAGGAACTGTCAACGATGTGGTGGGGCCCTGGAAAGAGCTTTTGTAAATTGTCAACGTAAAAACAAGGTGCGAAGGAAGAAGATGGGGGTAGCAAAGTCGTAGGGGTTGTTATCGAGGAAACGGAAATCAGGAGAGCGAGCTCTTTATTCCATCCGGTGTTTGACGGTTACCTATTAGCAATTGGAGCGAGTAAAACCGGTATCGAGCGACGATACTAATTAACCTGGGACTGGTGGAACGATTCGTTGAGTCAACTCCCCAGTCCCGGATCCAGAGGGTTGGAAATCGCGAATCTCCGTCGTAGATCCGTTTCGTCGTCATTTCGCGAAAATTCCAGCTTGGTATAATCCGGACGAGGGTAGGGGGTAGGAAACGCGCGAGGTCGAAACTCGGAGGTGGTTGCGTCATCAAGGAAGCCAGAGGCTTCATCTCGCTTGTCGAATCTCTCACTTACTACAGACTCCGGTGGCAAAGTCGAGAGGGTGGATCAGGGGTCGGATTGTCTTCATCCCCCTCGTAACCTCACGCTGGGTTAGGAAAACCCGGTTGTGAGCTCGTAACGACCGGACATTTGTAAGCAATCAGTCACGGCTTGGCCACGCGTCGAAACAACTGGTCAGAGGTGTCGACGTGGCTGACCACACGTTTACTTGTATCACTGGATTTTGAGGATTTTCCTCAAAACGCCCCGGGACCGGGCTGTACGAAGAATTCTTCGTTAGTTTATCGATCTTGTAGAGATGGGAAACTGATTTTCGATAAGGACTAAACAATATTAAGAATCTCAACCCCCATTTTAATTTTGGTTCGTCACGTGACTCGTCAAACAACAGGCAAATATTAGCATCACTTTCGGGACTCGTGTAATTCCAGGGTGTCATGTTTATGGGGAAATATTTTCCTTTCGTTAACAGGGTGAAACACGTGGAACAATATTTACGCCGGACTATCCGGAACCTTGCAAGCTTCGTCAGAATGACGCTGCCTTTCTCTCCGGGCTTTTGCCTTATCACCCTCGCACGATTATCGACGACCCCGGAGATTACTGACATCAGGAAGCGCAACGATTGGTCTCTCCTCTCTCGCGCTCTTTCGTAAACCCCAACGGGGATAAAAATTAACCCCTGACTCCCATCGGGCTCATATCGGTCGGCGAGCTTCGATTTTGATACTGCCGAGGGGGAAAACATCCCTTCCATTCAAGCAAAATGAGAAGATCTGAGCAAACGGAAAAAATGTGAAAGAGGGTTTGGAAATTGTGTTGGTGCTGGCTCATGGCCGGCAAATGTTTATTTGATGACGAAATCTTGCTAAGGAAAATCTATTTTCTTTCCCCCGTCCCAAACTTCTTTTCCCTCGTCAGGCATTTGCAACGCATCTGTTCCATGTCTTTGTTAATGCAGAGGGGAAGCTACGGTTTACTTCAAGGAGACAAATGTATCGAGAATTTCTCATCCTCCAGTGCTTTGAACTTTTTTTTCCACCCTCGGGAAATTTCGTTACCTACTCTCACGAATTATGGAACTTCACTTTGAGGAACAATTTTCTTTTTCGACATCCCTTGTGTCAGGGGGTTGTTTTTTTTCTCATTGTTCACGATTTCTGTGTTTCTTGTTAGCTCGTGATTTGTTTATTGGATTTCACCGAGCTACTTTTTTACGTCGATGAACGACGACCCCTCATAGGTCGATCATTAACACCCCCTCTCGACAGATTGCATAATTACGTCATCGACTTTTCACCCCTTCGAAAATTTTCCAACTTTCTTTTTGTTTTTGATTCGTGACACTTCTTATAGCTTCTTCGAGACTGACTCTAGCTTTATCGCGTTCATCTTCGATCTTTCAAGTTCGAATCCAAAAAATCAACCCCTAAAAGCTTCGTGCAACCCCAAGTGCATTTTCGTTACATTCGTCCGGACTGCTTTTTACTAGCGAATGAAAACGAGATAGAGAAAATTGTGAGATTAATCTATTTTCATCGTTCCCGTTTCTTTTTTGCCGTTTTATTCGTTTCCAGAATGAAACGATTAAACGACCGGAGGGAGAGGCGATGCCAGTCGAAAGAGGTCTTTCGATTAAAATCCCCGTGTGGCTAGGCTCTCCCCACTCGTCGACGTCATTCGTCTACAAAGAGTCTATTAAAAAAGCCCGTTAAGCGAGTTTTCATGCAAACTCTTTTTTGAAATCAAATTGAAAATCGTGGCGCTTGGGAAACGATACTTTTTCCCTCATTCTTTCATAACACGTTGGCTCGACAATTTTCAATACGTTCGTCGGTACAAAATAAAAGAAATTACCCACGCCGATGTACGAGTCTCTCAATATTAATTTTCTATCGAATATTTACTCGACAAATTTATTTCAACCCCCTTCGATCATCCCTTAGACCTTATCCACCCTTCCAAATTGTCCCAAACTTTTCCACTACAATTTCTCAATTAAAAACAACCAACGAACGACAATCATGACGAAAAAAAATCATAAATTCTCATTCTTGTCACGAGATGGAAAATTCATGAAAATAATAAAAGAAGCAAGGTGAAAGAAAAGCTCGACAATTTTCAGTACGTTCGTCGGTATAAAATAAAAGAAATTACTCACGACGATGTACGAATCTCTCGATATTAATTTTCTATCGAATATTTACTCGATAATTTTATTTCAACCCCCTTCGATCATCCCTTAGACCTTATCCACCCTTCCAAATCGTCCCAAACTTTTCCACTAAAATTTCTCAATTAAAAACAACCAACGAACGACAATCATGACGAAAAAAAATCATAAATTCTCATTCTTGTCACGAGATGGAAAATTCATGAAAAAAATCAAAGAAGCAAGGTGAAAGAAAAGCTCGACAATTTTCAGTACGTTCGTCGGTATAAAATAAAAGAAATTACCCACGACGATGTACGAGTCTCTCAATATTAATTTTCTATCGAATATTTACTCGACAAATTTATTTCAACCTCCTTCGATCATCCCTTAGACCTTATCCACCCTTCCAAATCGTCCCAAACTTTCCCCACTAAAATTTCCCAATTAAAAACAACCAACGAACGACAATTAAAACGAAAAAAAAATCATAAATTCCCATTCTTGTCACGAGATGTAAAACTCATGTAAAAAAAGAAAACAAATAAACAAGACGAAAGAAAGAATTCGTAAACTCCGTTGTATCTTTTCGATTGGAGAGGATCACGTACGTGAGATTCGATCACAGTTTTCTCTCTCAATTTCTTCTCGCTGATGCTCGACGTCGAGAAACGTGCCTTGACTCAAGAAATACGACAGTTTCCCAAGGTAGCACGAATTTTCTCACACACACTCACACACACACACACACGCACCCATTCATGTTTTACAGCTCGACGATTTTTTTCTCATTTCGTGCAAGAACGTCTTCCAGTTTCTCGATATATCGAGAACCCGGGCTAAAGTGGCCGAAAAATGCATCCTCCCTCGTGTCTCTACGTTATATCCTTAGAAAAATACACGAACATGCAAGGGTGTAAGGGTGTATTGGTAAGCGTCGCGTCGAAGCGAAAAGAGTTTTATTGCAACAGGTGGCAGGTTGCGGCTTTCGCTCGGCAAGACCGGCGTCGGGTTTTGCTAAACGCGTTATATCTATGTAACCGAACCGTACCGTCTCCACCGGCTTAAGAAGCCATTCCGTCGTTCCACCGTTCGACCCCCGGCACAGCGCTTACGTCCCACGAGCAACGTGGGCGACCGAGATAGAGAACGGTGGTTTGGATTTTCGTTATCTAAGCGGTTTTAAAATTGTCCAATTCGTTGAATTTGTGAAATACTTCACGTATTTTTTGGAAAGTGATTTAATCCTTCCGGATTCGAGTAATTTCTCATTTTTTTTTTTTAGGAAGTTGTGGGAAATCGAGTGATTTCAAGATGTGCATTTTGAAATAGGCATGATTTTATTTAATTTATCGAACTATCGCGAATTTATTTTAGTTATATTTTAACATTACAGTAAACTCCCGTTTATCCGAAATCCGCTTTATCCGAACAAATTTTTACGCTATTTTCTTTCATTGTTCACAACTTTAAAAATATTGCCGCAACAAAAGTTTATCAAGCTAAAAAAACGAAAAAAAAACATTACAGAATTTTTTACCAAAAAATAATTCTAATGAAGCGTCCTAGAACTTCAACGTCCATAAGTTAAAAATTTATTGTTTTTTTACTTTCAAGTTTCCTTTGAGCAATCTCTAGTTTTGTTTCATAATTTTGTAGTTAATTTTTTCATTCGAAAGAGTAGGTAATAAAATTAAAACTACTGTTTTTTTCCCGCTGCGAAATAACGTGGATTTTTTCTGTAAGAACGAAAAATAAACGAGCTTTGTTATTCAGCATTTAAAAATATTGAGATTTCAATAATATTTTAGCGCCTTTTTAACGCGTCAACAAAAATTGTTCAGTCAAAAATATGCAGACTTATTCACAAGTATATCACTAGCATTCTACGTTCGCACGTTTTAGGATCATATTTCGCGGTATTGACGCAATTCGGGGTGTTTCGCGCGGGAAAAACAGGAGACTTCGGCTTATCCGAAATTTTCGTTATCCGAACCGACCACCGCCCGAACATTTCGGATAAACGGGAGTTTATTGTATATTTAGATTATATTGACCTCTGTTACGTCCTAGTAACATAATAGTTGCCCTATTTTTGACCTTAGCAAAGCTAATGAGTCTTGGGAAACGGGCTAATGGAGTTTGATCAGACGAATGAATTTTTGACAAACAAAATTAACTGATAGAATTGATTCTGTTTATTGAGTTGCAACTTTGTTACATGTTTCTAATCTCTGTTCGTATATTCTCCGTCGAGGATCGTTCTCAGGGATCCAAGATGGGTGTAAGAAATTAATTGTATATTCCAATTTGTGTAACAAATAATGGTTCTTGATGGGTTTCTGAGAGAACGTATGGCTCAGGAATTCCTCGGTGTAGTAACCGTGAGTTTTATCCCGTGAATACCCGTAATATTGAGCGGCAATTTTCCGCAGCTGGTTTTTGCGTCCCCCTGATCGGCGTTTCTTTCCCACTAGAATTTGAAATGAATTTTTGTCTATGGAGTCCCCAGAAGTTAGCAGGAATTTGGATTAATGTGTAAGGAAGGTATCCTCTGAGTTCGAGGTGGTCCTCGCAACTCCACGGATGATGGAAAGAATGAGCTCGCTGTTGTCCTCGCAACTCATTTGTTCTTTGGGGAATCTATCGAACTCGGGGTGGACCTCGCAGTTCGATGGGTTGTGTAGGAGGATGATCGAACTCGAGGTGGGCCTCGCAGTTCAATATGGAGTATTGGAGGATCGTCGAACTCGGGGTGGTCCACGCAATTCGACTTGTTGTTGAGAAGGAATTTTGAACTCGAGGTGGTCCTCGCAATTCAATAATTTGTGGGAGTCAGTTAGTAACTTACTCTTTTCTATTTTTCTTGGTTGGTTGAGTTGAGACTGGTAGAGCAGTACAGGGTTTTTGCTCTATCCAGGACTTTTACAATTTTGAAGACTTAAGAGAAACTTACAAGTTTGAATGTTGATGAAGAACTGATTTTTATGCTAAAATTCGGGCCTTATATACTAGGCTATCAACTATCTTTGTCTATTGCGTAGGGGTTGGAGAGGGTAGTTTACAAATTTCTTATTGGTCCAAAGTCTCCACCGTCTCCTACTCCTTACTTTTCCAATTCGGAGGAAAATTTATCCTTATCGTCTGTCCCCACTCTTGGGCCTGAGCATCTCTCCCCGCCGCGTTCATCCCCGAGTTAGGGTTGCGTCGTGCGTTGGCGTAAGGAGGGATGCTCGTATTTAAGGCGCGATGGTGGTTACGTTATGGGGATGTAACAAATGACGTATCGAATGAAACAGGAGGCTTACTTGTGAAACGCCATATTTCGTTCCGTCCAAGATCGAAATCTTCACTGGCGAGTGGGCCAACCGCGGCCGTGATACTTTCTTAGCGCATGTGACACCTGTACAGATACTCGGACTGTTAACTTCTTGCCCATGCTGGAAACAAAGTCGAGATTCTCCAGAAAATTATTCGAACTCTGCAACAACCTTGAACAACGCGAGCGATCAAAAAAGAATTATGTACTCACACAAGCTCCTTTGTATCCCTCCTGAATGCATTGCTGAGAGGAAGTCAGGGTCTCACGTGCTGTTGGTTAATGATCGATTAATTGTAAATGCGATTAATTTATTCAAATATTTCATGCACACTTTGTCAATCGCGGAACTTTTTGTCGGTTCTTCTATTACACGTTTTTCTTTAATTGCGGTTCGGTAATTAATTAATTAATTTAGGAAAAGCTTTCTTATTTTTGAGATTTTTCTTTTCGTCCTGAGATAAAATGGTGTTGAACAAATATTTTTACCGGACCGAAATAAAGTGAACCAATTGACAATAGATGCGAAATTCTTTGCATAAGTCGTTCATATTTACCTCCCAAAAACGCACCATCCCCATCCCTACACCGACTAGAGTCAAGCACAAGCCAAAAATGAATACAGCGTGCAGCATCTTGATCGCAATTTCAATCTGACCAAAATCTAAAAAAATAACATTATAAATTATGAAAATACGAAAGAAAATAAAGACGTGATTTTATTTTGCGGATCAACCTCATTCTTAACATCATGATTTTTAATTACTTGGTTAAAATTCCGAAGTTACACAATAAAATTATAAATTACTGCGATCGATGCAGTTGAACAAAATTAAGATTTAATGACGTTCAAATACCTGGATTAACTTCGACGAAATTTTTTTGCAATAACAAGGCAATTGAACGGTTCTAGTTGTGTAACTCGAGTGTGATTTGTGAAACAGCCTAGACGGTTTATATATCCACCGAAATCTCGTGAATCGTCGGGAAACGGGAATTTAATCATGCCTTCTACATATAATTTTTATTATTTACCGAATCAGGGAACAGAAAGGCACGAGGCAAAAGATTAAAAAAACAGTAACCCTAATCAGTTTTTCCGCCATCCTAGATAGCCGATATAGTTCCACGTGCGGTCAAACCAAGGTGAAATTTTTCAGTCATAACAAAAATCTTAAGACCACGTTAAGGGGCTATGCCAGTGTAATCCATGAAAAATTAGGAGATATTCGCGAATTTTTTTAAAAGTAAGTACTCGATAGAAAATTTTGAAGTTTTTTGGACATAATAAGGTATATTTTCAGCTATATTTTAAGATTTTTTTTTAAATAAAAATATTGAACAGTAACGGAGTTATGTGCTGTCTTCGGAGGTGCGAAAAAAAAAGTTCCCCAACTGCTGACACGATTCCAGCTGAATGAGTAGCCGAAACAAAAAAATTAAAAAAGGTTATTAAAGTTGAAGGTATTTCCTATACAATGACCTATGATTTTTGAAAAATATAAAAAATTAACAAAATGGCGTAGTTCTGAAAATAGTTTCGTTTTTTGGGGTAAAAAAATGGTCGTTTTGTTAATGCCAAATTGACAATTTTCAACGAATCAAAAAGATCGTAGGTCATTGTATAGTAAATATATTCAAGAATACTCAGTTTCAATTTGAAGTCGATCGGTCAATTTCCCTTCGAGTTATGATGTCAGCAATTTTGAAAAATGTCGTTTTGAGAGAAACGCGTTTAAAGTTTCAACTATTGATTCCGTCTATAGACAGATGAAGCGCAGATAACGCTGCCATTTTAAAACTATTCAAGATACGACCTTGCCGCTTTCACAGAATATTTTTGAAATTATAAACTATAGAATTAGCAAAAAAAAATCGATTTTTTTCAAGTGTCACACTGGTATAGTCCCTTAACATATAGACTATTGAACGAAAATGAATATTCGGCTACGAAAATATTCGAATGTTTTTAAACCGCAGGTAAGTATTATATAAATATATTAAGGCAAACGAAGTGTATTCGTGTAATTCAGCATTATTACGTATGGAAATAAACAGTCGTTATTATAAGAGGCGTAAGCCCGTTCATTCATTTCCCAAATAGTCCACTCTATTTATTTAATTTTTGCAGCCTTCGTTACGCATATTTTATATTAACAGTTTAAAATTTTTTTAACATTTTGGTAGTGAAATATCCTCCGCTCGCTTTTTCAAATCAAAATTTGTCATTTAGTTTCGCGCGAAGCGATTGAAAGTCGTAAATTTGACTTTGGTTTGACCGCACGTGCAAATATCTCAGCTAGACTCACGGAAAAAATAACTATACACACTTATGTTTTATCTTGTGTCTGTGTCTGCAGATATTAAAAACTACATTTAAAAAGCATGACATAAATTTTATTGTCGTCGGATGAGAAATAAGTTTCGATATATATAAGCTGGGCTACGGTATTTTACAAATCATACTCGAGTTACACAACTTTGACCGTTGAATTGATTTATAATTGCAAGATTTTTTCTTTGTAATTAATCCAGGCATTTGAATTTCATTGAATCTTAATTTTGTTCAACTTCATCGATGGCAGGAATTTATAATTTCATTGTGTAACTTTACAATTCCAAATTGAAGTTGCGATCAAGATGACCCGTGCCGTATTAGTTTTTGGCTTGTTCTTGAGTCTAGTTGGTGTAGGGATGGGCAATGATAACATTGAGGAGGTAAATATGAACGACATTCTATGTAAAGTATTTCGCAACTATTGTCAATTGGTACGCTTTATTGCGGTCATGTAAAGGTAATAAATAAATAATTACTAGTTTGCATATAATTGGAAGGATGAAGAAATGAAACTTAAAAAGCTTTTCCTAAATTAATTAAGCAATTACCAACCGGCAATTAAAGAAAAACATTTAATAGATTGACCGACGAAAAGTGCCGGGATTGACAAAGTGTGCATGAAATATTTGAATAAATTAATCGCATTTACAATTAATCGATCATTAACCAACAGCACGTGAGACCCTGACTTCCTCTCAGCAATGCATTCAGGAGGGATACAAAGGAGCTTGTGTGAGTACATAATTCTTTTTTGATCGCTCGCGTTGTTCAAGGTTGTTGCGGAGTTCGAATAATTTTCTGGAGAATCTCGACTTTGTTTCCAGCATGGGCAAGAAGTTAACAGTCCGAGTATCTGTACAGGTGTCACATGCGCTAAGAAAGTATCACGGCCGCGGTTGGCCCACTCGCCAGTGAAGATTTCGATCTTGGACGGAACGAAATGTGGCGTTTCACAAGTAAGCCTCCTGTTTCATTCGATACGTCATTTGTTACATCCCCATAACGTAACCACCATCGCGCCTTAAATACGAGCATCCCTCCTTACGCCAACGCACGACGCAACCCTAACTCGGGGATGAACGCGGCGGGGAGAGATGCTCAGGCCCAAGAGTGGGGACAGACGATAAGGATAAATTTTCCTCCGAATTGGAAAAGTAAGGAGTAGGAGACGGTGGAGACTTTGGACCAATAAGAAATTTGTAAACTACCCTCTCCAACCCCTACGCAATAGACAAAGATAGTTGATAGACTAGTATATAAGGCCCGAATTTTAGCATAAAAATCAGTTCTTCATCAACATTCAAACTTGTAAGCTTCTCTTAAGTCTTCAAAATTGTAAAAGTCCTGGATAGAGCAAAAACCCTGTACTGCTCTACCAGTCTCAACTCAACCAACCAAGAAAAATAGAAAAGAGTAAGTTACTAACTGACTCCCACAAATTATTGAATTGCGAGGACCACCTCGAGTTCAAAATTCCTTCTCAACAACAAGTCGAATTGCGTGGACCACCCCGAGTTCGACGATCCTCCAATACTCCATATTGAACTGCGAGGCCCACCTCGAGTTCGATCATCCTCCTACACAACCCATTGAACTGCGAGGTCCACCCCGAGTTCGATAGTTTCCCCAAAGAACAAATGAGTTGCGAGGACAACAGCGAGCTCATTCTTTCCATCATCCGTTGAGTTGCGAGGACCACCTCGAACTCAGAGGATACCTTCCTTACACATTAATCCAAATTCCTGCTAACTTCTGGGGACTCCATAGACAAAAATTCATTTCAAATTCTAGTGGGAAAGAAACGCCGATCAGGGGGACGCAAAAACCAGCTGCGGAAAATTGCCGCTCAATATTACGGGTATTCACGGGATAAAACTCACGGTTACTACACCGAGGAATTCCTGAGCCATACGTTCTCTCAGAAACCCATCAAGAACCATTATTTGTTACACAAATTGGAATATACAATTAATTTCTTACACCCATCTTGGATCCCTGAGAACGATCCTCGACGGAGAATATACGAACAGAGATTAGAAACATGTAACAAAGTTGCAACTCAATAAACAGAATTAATTCTATCAGTTAATTTTGTTTGTCAAAAATTCATTCATCTGATCAAACTCCATTAGCCCGTTTCCCAAGACTCATTAGCTTTGCTAAGGTCAAAAATAGGGCAACTATTATGTTACTAGGACGTAACACATTAGAACCTTTTTCCAACATAATAAGTTAATTGAATTATCGACTGACTCGTAAAGGGCTAACCACTTACTATCATCGTGACAACCGTATTTTTCACGGATGTAATCGTTGTATTTTAAATCCGAACCATTGTAATCTTGTAATATACGACAAATATTCACAAATGTATAAAAAGAAATGCACTATCGGAGTGCACGGGTCTCCGACAAAATGCGTGAACATTGATTGAAACGATAACCAGGCTGTCGATGTTCTAGATTTGTATCTCTGGAACATGTCAGCACGTCCCGTACGTGTTTTGTACATTACGAAGGGGTCCGACAAGGACCTTTATTTGCTTATAACAAAGTAATTTTCCACCTGACCACTTTTATATTGGGCTTACTTACAACGAGGAGAACCTGGATCCATCTTGGCGACGCCGACATCAGGGCCAATCGTTACTGAAGATGCCGATCAAATTCGAATGAATCGTTGTTTAACTGTAACTAAATATTGATGGAAATATAAATAAAAAGAAACAATCTTCAACACGAAGTCTTCGGTTTTTGTTATTTTTGTCTCGTAGTGATTCACCTATAGGATAAGCAATTTTTATGACCGAGCGAATATTGTATCGCATGAATAATATAAATATAACTTTTCCCCATTCGTTACAATCGTATTTATCCACTTTTACGGTTCCTAGACTCTCTGCTTGATTTCTACTTCTATTCAAAGCTGTCTCGAAGTCAATATAATGTCAGGATTCACGTATTAGAATTCTTCGTGTAAATCCAGTAGACACGATTTTAGAAAAAAATTCGATGAATTTAATAAAATTGTGCTTAGTTCAAAATATCAAGCGTATATGTAAATACGATGCACCTCTGACTGTAAGAAGTATGCGTAGAACTTTGAAACTCCGGATTTCGAAATTGAAATAAAAATATATTTCGTTGTTTCACCCCTGGTAATGGCAGAATTGCGAGGAAGTAAATGAGATTCAATTTGTGAAATACTTCACGTATTTTTTATAAAGTGATTTAATTCTTCACTGCGAAAGGTGTGAGCAGACCCGGGATCTGGTTTTAGGGGAAGTGTGGAGAAGGAAAGGCACAGTGAATGTGCGAAGGGTTCCGCAAATAAAAAGATGAAGACACAGTCGTTAACAAAATAAATAACAACGTTTAATGTTAAGGTTCACTAGGGCGCACAAGCGCGTAATGACAGCAGCATCACGCTCGCGACCGCGTGGCCGATAGACAAATTCCATGGAAAAAGCCGTTGTCGTTGAAATAGAAAAGCGTCAATAGATTCACCACAATCAATTAGAATAAGTAAAAGGATAGCCGGTCCGAAATAATAGTCCACAGAATCACGATAGAATCAATAGAAAGTATAGCCGAAGTCGAATTAAGTGTAAGAAGAACTATTTAGAAGCGCGTGTCGCAGATCCGTTTTCAATAGAAGCCGAACTCGAAGTGAAGACGCCGGAAATCGATCTCGCTGATCGATTGACAGGTGGAGGGAGATCTCGTCACGCGCGAGTACGACCGAGTCCAAGCGAGAGTCAAAGGCCGAGGCCTGCTGACCTCTCGCATGGACTCCCGACACTACCCGCGTTTCCGAACACTTGGAATAATTTCTCAATTTTTTTTAGGAACTGGTGGGTAATCGAGTGATTTCGAAATAGGCTTAACATGTTGAAATAAGCACGATTTTATTAAATTTATCGAACGTTTTGATACAATGGAGCCTACGGTAATTTCGCGAATTTATACTTTTAACTGTCACGAGGTCAACATAATTTTTTTACTTTCTTCAACAGATACGATTATACCGAATGCGGAGAAGTTATATATCTTGTTCAGGCGATAAAATATTCGCTCGGTCATAAAAATTGCTTATCCTATAGGTGAATCACTACGAGACAAAAATAAGAAAAACCGAAGACTTCCTGCTGAAGATTGTTTCTTTTTATTTATATTTCCATCGACGTTTAATTAGAGTTAAATAACAATCAATTCGAAATTGAATATTTTTTTTCATCTTCGGCAACTGATGGCGGCGTCGTCAAGATGGATCCAGGCTCTCTCCTCGTTGTAAGTAGGCCCATTATAAAGGTGGTCAGGTGGAAAATTACTTTGTTACCAGCAATTGTGGGTGTCCATGCTACCATATCCGGGACGAAAGTTCGTTACCGGGATTTGTATACAGGTCCCGTTCAAACAAATCTTGAACAAATACAGACTGGTTATCGTTTCAATTGACGTTTAAGCATTTTATCGGATACTCGTGCACTCCGATAGTGCATTTCGTTTTATTAATTAGTGAAAATTTGTCGAATATTTCAAGAATTCGATGGTTTGGATTAAAAAGCCCTTTACATGTTAGCCGATCATTCAATTAACTTATTATGTCGGAAAAAGCTTCGCAGAACGTATCGAGTGAAACACGATACTCACATTTGAAATGCCACAAACGGTTCCTGTTTCAACCGGAATCACAACTTGATCGTAGGTCGGAAATGTCGCGGGTCTTCCGCGTCTCTTCTTAGCGCATATCACACCTGAACAGACATTCGGAGTGTTCAGAGGTGAACTCTGGAAAGAACGGCGAGATCTTCGAATAAATTATTCAAACTCTGAAACAATCTTGAACAACGTAAGTGGTCAAACAAGAATTACTCACACAACACAGTCCAACGTATCCCTGAAAAATGCATTGCTGACCGGGAGTTGGGCACGACTGGGGCTGGTGTTTAATGATCGATTAATTGTAAACCCGATTAATTTATTCAAATATTTCACGCACATTTTGTCAATCGCGGAACTTTTTGTCGGTCGTTCTATTACATGTTTTTCGTTAATTGCGGTTCGGTAATTAATTAATTAATTTAGCCAAAGCGTTCTTATTTTTGAAATTTTTCTTTTCATCCTAAGATGAAATGATGTTGAACAAATACTTTTACAGGACCGAAATAAAGTGTACCAATAGACAATAGATGCGAAATTCTCTGCATAAGTCGTTCATATTTACCTGCCAAGAATTAGCATCCATTCCCACCCCTCCTACACCGACTAGAGTCAAGCACAAGCCAAAAATGAATACGGCGTGCGGCATCTTGATCGCAATTTCAACCTGACCAAAATCTAAAAAATAACGTTATAAATTATGAAAATACGAACGAAAATAAAGACGTGATTTTATTTTGCGGATCAACCTCATTCTTAATATCACGATTTTTAATTACTTGATTAAAATTGCAAAGTTACACAATAAAATTATAAATTCCTGCGATCGATGCAGTTGAACAAAATTAAGATTTAATGACGTTCGAATACCTGGATTAACTTCGAAAAAATTTTTTTGCAACAAGAAGGCAATTGAACGGTTATAGTTGTGTAACTCGAGTGTGATTTGTAAAACAGCCTAGGCGGTTTATATATCCACCGAAACCTCGTGAATCATCGGGAAACGGAAATTTTATCATGCCTTCTACATATAATTTTTATTATTTACTGAGTCAGGGATCAGAAAGGCACGAAGCAAAAGATTAAAAAAACAGTAAACGTAATCAGTTTTTCCGCCATCCTAGCTAGCCGATATAGTTCCACGTGCGGTCAAACCAAAGTCAAATTTTTTAGTCATAGCAACAATCTTAAGACCACGTTAATTATAGACTATTGAACGAAAATGAATATTTGGCTAGCGAAATATACGAAATTTTTTAAAACGCAGGTAAGTATAAAATATGTGTAACGAACGATGTTAGGCGATAGTGAAAAAAACAATGTTTACGTTTCGATTCTGGTCTGGATCCTCTTCAAAAATATATTTTATTAAGGCTTAGCAGTTAATTAGTTATCATTTTCGAGATGTATTCTTTTTTATTTTTTTTCTATTTTTTTAATACCGGTAACGGTTGAAGAATTATTCATGATGGAAGAGAGTGCCAGTTAAAAAGTCGAATGTATGGAGAATTGGTTGATTCATCCATTTCGTGTGTGAAGGCACGAGTATACTGGAAATCTAGCCAGGTATTATTCTGATAGAAATTCTCAGTAACGTTTCCGTGGATATGTTACAACTGTCAATTTCACGTACGAGAATAATTTTTCCGTTAAGATGTGAGAACGATCTCGATCAATGATACAGTTTCAAATCTGCGAACGTACTCACATAACGGACATCCACACGGTCACTCATAACATTCATCTGCTTATGTGTAACGAAGACCGCAAAGATTGAATAAAGAGACAAGCTTATTTGAGAAATGAACGAATGGGCTTATGCTTCTTGCGTGAAAAGAAAACGTAAAAAAGACACAACCCACTACAATGGACATATCAAGGCAAATGAAGTGTATTCGTGTAATTCAATATTCGTGTATTACGTATGGAAATAAATAGTTCTTATTAGCCCAGTCGAATTAGCTCAAAAAAGGGGCAAACCCGGAAAAAATCTTAAGTAGCAAATTTCCCTCGGAATTCGTTGGGGGGGGGGGGGGGGGGGGTCACTGACAGTCTAAATTTGGTTTTGCGTGGTATTCGATTCATTGCGTCTTCCGCCATCTTGATTTTAAGGGTTAATTTTTATTTATTGAATAACTCGTTTATTTTCAGTTTTACACGAAAAATAGTAATAACAAAAGGTGTTTGGAATTTAATTTCCTACGATTTTGGTTCTTATTTATTTTTTGGTAGTATCGATATTTTTCGATTTATACCTGAGAAGCGGTGAGGGTGAAGTCGAGTTAATTTTTTTCATTGTAAAAGTTATCCTGTGCGAAAAACTGATTATTTACACCCCTCTTTTCCTCTACCGTAAGCGCGCGTCCCAAGAATATGAACCTTACAAAAAAAACAAAATCGACATCATAATTGTATCAAATTAAATTTTCAACAAACCAAATTGTCATCAAATTTTTAACAACATTCAACAAATAAACAAAGAATAATACGAAAAAATCAATAATAAACGCGATAATGGGATATTTAGGTTCACCCTCACCGCTTCTCAAGTATAAATAAAAAAATATCGATCCTACTAAAAAATTGATAAGAACGAACATTGGAGAAAATTTAATTTCCAACAACTTCGGTTGTAACAAATTTTCGTGAAAAATTGAAAATAAACGTGATAATGCAATCATAATATTTTACTCTCCCCTCTTTTCGAGTATAACTCGAAAAATATCGATCCGACGAAAAAATTGATAAGAACCAAAATTGTAGAAAATTTTCTTCTAAACAACTTTGTTCATAACAATTTTTCATGTAAAATTGAAAATAAATAACTTTGTAATCAAACAACAATTCGCCCCCTCTTTTGGGGTATAAATCGGAAAATATCGATCCTAGGAAAAAATTAATAAGAACAAAAATCGTAGAAAAGTAAATTCCAAACAACTTTTGTTATTACTATTTTTCGTGTAAAACTGAAAATAAACGAGTTCTTCAATAAACAAAAATTAACCCTTAAAATCAAGATGGCGGAAGACGCAACGAATCGAATACCACGCAAAACCAAATTTAGGCTGCCAGTGACCCCCTTACCGAATTCCGAAGGAAAATTGCTACTTAAGATTTTTTCCGGGTCAAATGCTAATTCGACTGGGCTATATTACAAGAGGCGCAAGCTCGTTCGTTCATTTCCCAAATAGTCCCGTCTATTTGTTCAATTTTTGCAGCTTTCCTTACGCATAATTTATATTAACGGTTTAAGAAATTTTGAATATTTTGGTAGTGAAATATTATTTCCTTACTTTTTCGTTCAATAGTGAATATTAACGTGTTCTCAAAATGTTTCGTTTAGTTTCGCACGAAGCTATTGTAAATCGTAGAAATTTGACTTTGGTTTGACCGCACGTGCAAATACCTCAGCTTGACTCACGGAAAAAATAACTATAACGACTTGTGTTTTATCTTGTGTCTGCATCGGTACATACTAAAAACTACATTTAAAAGGCATGGTATAAATTTTATTGTCGTCGGATAAGAAATAAGAATCCGTATATAAGCTGGGCTACGGTATGTTACAAATCATTCTCGAGTTACACTACCTTGACTGTTGAATTGCTTTGTTATTGCAAGATTTTTTTCTTTGAAGTTAATCCAGGTATTTGAATTTCATTGAATCTTAATTTTGTTCGACTTCATCGGTTGCAGGAATTTATAATTTTATTGTGTAACTTTACGCATTTCAATCAAGTAATTAAAAATCGTGAAATTAACAATGAGGTTGATCTACAAAAAGATATCGCGTCGTTCTTTTCATTCGTATTTTCATAATTTATAACATTATTTTTCAGATCTTTATCAGATTGAAGTTGCGATCAAGATGCCCCACGTCGTATTCATTTTTGGCTTGTGCTTGAGTCTACTTGGTGTAGGGATGGGCTATGACACCGGTTGGGTGGTAAATATGAACGACAATCTATGTAGAGAATTTCGCAACTATTGTCACTTGGTGAACTTTATTTCGGTCATGTAAAGGTAATAAATAATTACTAGTTTGCATATAATTCGTGCAGTCTCTAGTACTTGTTCAACGCCATTTTGTCTCGGGATGAAAAGAAAAAAAAGTTAAAAATAAGAAACCCTTTCCTAATAGAACGACCGACGAAAAGTGTCGGGATTGACAAAGTGTGCGTAAAAGATTTGAATAAATTAATCGCATTTGCAATTAATCGATCATTCAATAACAGCCCTCAGTATCCATGACTCCCGCTCAGCAATGCATTTCTCACGGTTATCAAGGAACTTGTGTGAGTAATTCTTTTTTGACCGCTCGCGTTGTTCAAGATTGTTTCGGAGTTCGAATAATTTATTGGAGGATCTCGACTTTCTTTCCAGAGTGGGCAAAGCCTTATGAGTCCGAGTATCTGTTCAGGTGTGAGGTGCGCTAAGAAAGTCAACGGGCCGAGACCGCACTACTCGGCGGTGAGCATTTCCACCGTAGACGGAACGAAATGTGGCTATTCACATGTAAGTCTCCTGTTGTTCCGACATAATAAGTTAATTCAATAATCGGCTGACTCATTTACTATCATCGTGACAATCGTAATTTTCACGGATATAATCGTTGTATTTGTAATCCGAACCATTGCAATCTTGAAATATACGACAAATTTTCACAAATGTATAAAAATAAATGCACTGTCGGAGTGCATTAGTATCCAGCAAAAAGCGTGAACATCGATTAAAACGAGAACCATTCTGTCGATGTTCTAGGTTTGCGTCTGGGGGAGTTGTAAGAGCATCTCGCTATCGAAGTGTGTATCACCATACGGTTCGACGGCCAGTTTTCCTTGCACGTAACAAAATAATTTCCCACTGGGCCAGCTTTACACCGGGCATACTTACCTCAAGGAGAAACTGGATCCATCTTGGCGCCGCGGCAATCAGGATCAATCGTTGTCGAAGAAAAAAACAATAAATAAATTTATAAAAAAGAAATTCAAATTCGAATCGATCGCTGTTCAGCTGTAACTAAATGTTGATGGAAATATAAATAAAAAGAAACAACCTTCAACACGAAGTCTTCGGTTTTTGTTATTTTTGTCTCGTAGTGATTCACCTATAGGATAAGCAATTTTTATGACCGTGCGAATATTTTATCGCCTGAACAACAGATATAACTTCTCCGCAGTCGTTACAATCGTATCTGTCGACTTTTACGGTTCCTAGATACTACGTGCGTGATTCCTAGGTGTATTGAAAGCTGTCTCGAACTCAATATAATGTCAGGATTCACGTATTAGAATTCTTCGCGTAAATCCAGTAGACTCGATTTTAGAAAAAAATTCGATGAATTTAATAAAATTGTGCTTATTTCAAAATATCAAGCGTATATTTAAATACGATGCACCTCTGATTGTAAGAAGTATGCGTAGAACTTGGAAACTTCGGATTTCGAAATTGAAATAAAAATATATTTCGTTGTTTCACCCCTGCTAATGGCAGAATTGCGAGGAAGTAAATGAGATTTAATTTGTGAAATACTTCACGTATTTTTTATAAAGTGCTTTAATCCTTCGGGATTCGAGGAATTTCTTAATTTTTTTAGGCTTTGGTGGGTAATTGAGTGATTTCGAAATGGTTATTTTGAAATAAGCAGGATTTTATTAAATTTATCGACAGTTTTGATACAATGGAGCTTAATGAAATGCCACGAAGAATTTTAATACGGAGTTAGATTGTAGCAGCCATAAAAGTCGACAGATACGATTGTAAGGAATGCAGAAAGGTTGTATCTCTTGTTGAGACGAAATTGCTTATCCTATCGATGAATTACTACGAGATTACTACGACGTTTTTTTTTATTTATATTTTCATTAATGTTTAGTTACAGTTAAACAACAATGGATTCGGATTTGACAAGCTTCTTCGGCTACGATTGGTTCTGATGTCGGCGGCGCCATGATGGATTCAGGTTCTCGTCGTTGTAAGTACGCCCGTTATAAAAGTAGCCAGGTGGCAAATTACTTTGTTACTCGCAACGAAAGGTGGCCGTCGTACCATGTGCATTACGAAACTTCGTTATTGGGATCTTCATACAGGACCCGGATCTACAAACCTAGAACATTGACAGACTCGTTATCGTTTCATTCGACGTTCGCGCATTTTGTCCGATACTCGTGCACTCCGATAGTGCATTTCTTCTTATACGTTTCTGAAAATGTGTCGTATATTTCAAGATTGCAATGGTTCGGATTAAAAATATATGCAATAATTGCATTAGCCGATCGTTCAATTAACTTATTATGTCGGAAAAAGCTTCACACAACGTATCGAGTGAAACAAGAGACTCACATTTGAATGGCCACAAACCGTTCCTGTTTCGACCGAAATTTGCACTCTCTTGTACTTCGAATATTCAGCCGAGAATCCCCCGGGTGGCCTCCTAGCGCACGTCACACCTAAACAGACACCCGGACCGCGCGAAACTGAACTCTGGAAAGAACGGCGAGATCTTCAAATAAATTATTCGAACTCTGAAACAATCTTGAAGAACGTAAGTGGTCAAACAAGAATTACTCACAGAACATAATCCAACGAATCCCTTGTTAATGCATTGCTGACTGGGAGTTGGGATCGTTGGGGCTGGTGTTTAATGATCGATTAATTGTAAACGCCATTAATTTATTCAAACATTTCACGCACACTTTGTCAATCGCAGAACTTTTTGTCGATCGTTCTATTACATGTTTTTTTTTATTGCAGTTCGGAAATGAATTAATTAATTTAGGAAAAGCTTTCTTATTTTTGAGATTTTTCTTTTCATCCTGAGATAAAATGGTGTTGAACAAATACTTTTACAGGACCGAAATAAAGTGTACCAATTGACAATAGATGCGAAATTCTCTGCATAAGTCGTTCATATTTACCTCCCAAATACACTCCAACCCCATCCCTACACCGACTAGAGTCAAGCACAAGCTAAAAATGAATACGGCCTGCGGCATCTTGATCGCAACTTCAACCTGACCAAATTTTAAAAAATAACGTTATAAATTATGAAAATACGAACGAAAAAAAGAAGTGACTTCATGTTAAGGATCAACCTCATTCTTAATGTCACGATTTTTAATTACTTGGTTGAAATTGCAAAGTTATACAATAAAATTAGAAATTCCTGCGATCGATGCAGTTGAACAAAATTAAGATTTAATGACGTTCGAATACCTGGATTAACTTCGAAGAAAATTTTTTGCAATAACAAGGCAATTGAACGGTTATAGTTGTGTAACTCGAGTGTGATTTATAAAGCAGCCTAGGCGGTTTATATATCCACCGAAATCTCGCGAATCATCGGGAAATGGAAATTTTATCATGCCTTCTACATATAATTTTTATTATTTACTGAGTCAGGGATCAGAAAGGCACGAGGCAGCTAGCCGATATAGTTCCACGTTCGGTCAAACCAAAGTCAAATTTTCAGTAAAAAAAAATCTTAAGAACACGTTAAGACTATTGAATGAAAATGAATATTTGGCTACCAAAATATTCGAAATTTTTTAAACCGCAGGTAAGTATAAATATATTAAGGCAAACGAAGTGTATTCGTGTAATGCAGCATTATTACATATGGAAATAAATAGTCGTTATTATAAGAGGCATAAGCCCGTTCGTTCATTTCCCAAATAGTCCACTTTATTTATTCAATTTTTGCAGCCTTCCCTACGCATATTTTATATTAACGATTTAAGAAATTTTGAATATTTTGATAGTGAAATATCCTCCGCTCACTTTTTCAAATCAAAATTTGTCATTTAGTTTCGCGCGAAGCGATTGAAAGTCGTACAAATTTGACTTTGGTTTGACCGCACGTGCAAATATCTCAGCTAGACTCACGGAAAAAATAACTATAAACACTTATGTTTTATCTTGTGTTTGCGTCGGCACACACTAAAAACTACATTTAAAAAGCATGACATAAATTTTATTGTCGTCGGATAAGAAATAAGTTTCGACATATAAGCTGGGCTTCGGTATTTTACAAATCACACTCGAGTTACACAACTTTGACCGATGAATTGCTTTGTTATTGCAAGATCTTTTCTTTGTAATTAATCTAGGCATTTGAATTTCATTGAATCTTAATTTTGTTCAACTTCATCGATTGCAGGAGTTTATAATTTCATTGTCTAACTTTACAATTCCAAATTGAAGTTGCGATCAAGATGACCCGTGCGGTATTAATTTTTGGCTTGTGCTTGAGTCTAATTGGTGTAGGGATGGGGATGGAGTGTATTTGGCCGGTAAATATAAACGACTTATGCAGAGAATTTCGCATCTATTGTCAATTGATACACTTTATTTCGGTCCTGTAAAAGTATTTGTTCAACGCCATTTTATCTCAGGATGAAGAGAAAAACCTCAAAATTAAGAAAGCTTTTCCTAAATTAATTAAGCAATTACCAAACGGCAATTAAAGAAAAACATTTAATAAAACGACCGACAAAAAAAGCCGGGATTGACAAAGTGTGCGTGAAATATTTGAATAAATTAATCGCATTTACAATTAATCGATCATTAACCAACAGCACGTGAGACCCGTGACTCCCTCCGAGCAATGCATTCAGGCGGGATACAAAGGAGCTTGTGTGAGTACATAATTCTTTTATGATCGCTCGCGTTGTTCAAGGCTGTTGCAGAGTTCGAATAATTCATTGGAGGATCTTGACTTTGTTTTCAGCGTGGACAAGAGCTTACCAGTCCGAGTTTATGTACAGGTGTCACATGCGCTAAGAAAGTATCACGGGGGCAGTTGGGCTACTCGCCAGAGAGGCTTTCGATCTTGGAAGGAACGAAATGTGGCGTTTCACACGTAAGCCTCCTGTTTCATTCGATACGTTATTTGAACCTTTTCCCAACATAATAAGTCAATTGAATAACCGGCTGACTCGTAAAGAGGTGACCACTTACTATCATCGTGACAACCGTAATTTTCGCGAATCTATTCATTTTGTATTTTTAATCTGAACCATTGCAATCTTGAAATATACGACAAATTTTCAGAAATGTATAAAAAGAAATGCACTATCGAAATGCACGAGTATCCAACAAAATGCGTGAACATCGATTGAAACGATAACCAGTCTGTCGATGTTCTAGATGTGTATCTCTGGGAGATGTAAGCACTTCCGGCGAATTTTTTGGAAAACAGAAGTGGGTTCGAGACAGACCTTTATTTGCTTATAACAAAGTAATTTTCCACCCGACCACTTTTATATTGGGCCTACTTACAACGAGGAGAACCTGGATCCATCTTGGCGACGCCGACATCAGGGCCAATCGTTACTGAAGATGCCGATCAAATTCGAATGAATCGTTGTTTAACTGTAACTAAATATTGATAGAAATATAAATAAAAAGAAACAATCTTCAACACGGTCTTCGGTTTTTCTTATTTTTGTCTCGTAGTGATTCACCAATAGGATAAGCAATTTTTATGACTGAGTGAATATTTTATCGCCTGAACAACAGATATAACCCGCATTTGTTACAATCGTATCTGTCGACTTTTACGGCTCCTAGACTCTACGTGCGTAATTTCTAGTTCTATTTAAAGCTGTCTCGAGGTCAATATAATGTCAGTATACCCGAGTCGAAATTTTTACCCTCCAGTAGCCTCCGTTCACGCCAAATGTAAACTTTCTGCCACTCTGGAGGTTGAACGGAGGAGTCTGGCTATAGCCAGACCCCTTATTCATCACATAACGAATGAAAAAAAAAGAACAATAATTCTTCGAACGAACAAACAATGTTTTAATTAATTTTCATTTTGTCGTTTTTCGAGATTCTACGAAATGTTATTAATCATTCTTTCCAGATCTTTCTCCAAATCTTTAACCAATAAAGCTCACAATTTCCCTTCCACCCTTCGATCAAAAAATTATTGCTTTTTTTTCTTCCTTCTTTTTTTACCATCACCATTTACTCTCGTTCCCCCAAAACGTAAATTCATTCTTCCATTAAACTGGGAACACTGTTTAATGGAAAAAAATTCATATCGTGGGTTAATTATGGAAATATAAAGCAACCCCTCGCCGAAAGAGATCGTGCTCTCGGCGGATGGAACCGAAGCTTTAAAACGTTCCAAAGAGTTTTCTACCATGGCGTCGTTGGAAGGGAGAATCATCGACGATAACCAACGCGAGGGTGAAAAACGTACCCCTCCGGGGAAATTTTCTCTCGGATATCGCACCAATTTCTCTCTCTCTCTCTCCCTCTTTCTCTCTCTGTCTTTTTCTCGCTCGAGGGAAAAGCTGTTGTCGAGGATGATAAGCAAAGAGACGAAGAGGGCAAAGGCACAACGTTATCTCGTTCTCGTACGCGCAAACAGCATTCGCTCATTGCCGATCGCAAGATCGTCCCATTTTGCTTTTCTCGTTGTCTACGATTAATTCACGGTTGCGTTTACACTCTCTCGTAAATTCATGAGAATCTGGACGAATCTGCTCGTTCGCAGAAACGTGGACGATAAAAAGGAATGCGCCATTAATCTTACGATGTAAATTTTCAGAGGTTTACCAATGTCACGAAGGGTACGTACTTATCGGTTGAGAATCCAAATTCGAACTTTATCGAGCTTCAATTTTTTACAATTCTGATAATTTTCTAACAAGACGTCATCGCTAATTATGACAAATTAAATTTTTCAATGAAATATTCTTAATTAATTATTTGATATAAAATTTGTTTTATTTGTCGAATTAAATGAAACAAATATTTTATTATCGTCAATAATAATTAATCGCAGAGAATTTTTTTTTTCAATTAAAAAAGCAAATAATTAATAATTGCTCTAATTATTCGTAATTCCGTGTCAAATATTATTTAATCGTGTCGTTAACAATCTCGTTCCCTCGTTCGTTGCTCGATAGATCGCGTTTCCTATAAGAAACCTGAGCTAAGAGTTTCGTTGGATTTTCACTCGGTGCGAATTCTCAAGTTTTAAGCAAAGTTTATTACGGTTCTACTCAGCCGTGCGCCAGTTTCAATATAACATTAGCATTAGACTCTCTTAATTAATCACGTTAATCCAAATAACAAAGTGACGCTCGGCGTATCAGGAACAAACTCTGGAGCAAACTCCCACAAGGTAAGGGATGATAAAGGGGTCGGGGGGTGAGTTTTACAGCTTTACCGGAATAATATCGTCCTGCCAAGGGAAATTTCGTCCTTCGTCCTTAAACGAACGAAACAATCGTGGCAGACATTTAATTTCCGTCTTAACAAATCGAAAAAAAAACAACGAAATGCTAAAAGATAACAATAAAAAAAATTACGATTAAAAATTGAAATTAAAAATACAATTTTTTTCCGCTATTTTCGCGTTTGCTATATTTAGCTCCTTGTTTTGTTTCATCCCCAATATTTCACGAAACTCGGATTTTCTCGTTTCTTTCTCGTCTTTTCTTTGTTTGATAATATTTTTCGTCTGGCAAAATTGTTTCACGACGAAACGTGAGAATCGTGAGTGATACTTTGGAACGCAAGGCACTCGTGATAATTTTCTCCTCGCTGAATTCAGGGTTTGATTGAAAGGAGACGGGAATAAATCGTGTCTTTCGTGTTTCTCGTTGAACGAGACGTAAGAGTACCAATCGTAGCGCGAAGTACCTTTCGAGGGAAACTTCGAGAAAGGAGTTTATCCAGGACCTCTTCTATTCGCGCGAATTATCTTCCGCGAATTTCCAATCACGATTTCAAACACGTAGTCGTGTTGGAACAATCGATGTTTGTGAAATTACTGATCCCCCTCCCTTTATATATATACAGGGTGAATTTCATAAATTGTAACAGACTTTATTATAAGGTAGATGGGATCATTGCAAACAAAAGTTGCTAATATACATTGGGAATATTTCTAATAGTTTACGAGATATAAATGTTTAAAGTTGGTCCAATCAGAACACGCCGAGAAGCGTTGGAGCCGCCCACTCCCCGCCCTAGCAACTAATGCCCGAGAAATAAAAATGACTGCGTAATAATATAATAAATAAAATTGACTGCTCTGAATTTTGCAACTCCAAATGTAACGTCCTACACTGTGCTATCTCTACGGCTAGAGCGAAAAGTGGGCGTCTCCAACGCCTCTCGGCGCGCTCTGATTGGTCCAACTTTAAACATTCATAGCTCGTAAACTATTAAAAATATTCCAAATGTATATTTACAACTTTTGTTTGTAATGAGCTCATCTATCTTTTAGAATAAAGTTTAAGACACCTTATGAAATTCACCCTGTATATAGAGAGAGAGAGAATGAGAAGAAATATACAGAGTGAATTTCATAAGATGTAACAGACTTTGTTCTAAGGTAGATGAGATCATTACGAACAAAAATTGCAAATATACATTAGGGATATTTTTAATAGTTTATGAGATATAAATGTTTAAAGTTGGTCCAATCAGGGCGCATTGAGGAGCATTGGAGCCGCCCACTCCTCGCCCTAGCAGTCAATACCCGAGAAATGAAAATGACTGGGTAATAATATACAATAATAAATAAAATTGACTGCTCTAAATTTTGCAACTCCAAATGTAACGCCCTACGCTGTGCTATTTCTACGGCTAGGGCGGGAGTGGGCGGCTCCAACGCTTCTCGGCGCGCTCTGATTGGACCAACTTAAAAAATTTATATCTCGCAAACTATTGCAAATATCCCCAATGTATATTTGCAACTTTTGTTTGTAATGATCCCATCTACCTTAGAATATAGTCTGTTACAGGTTATGAAATTCACCCTGTATATACCCGATTTCCTCTCTTTCTCTGTTTCTCTCTCCCTCTCAGATATATATGTGTGTGTATCAGCTAGCACTTACGCTCATTCGTCTCCGTTCCGGGTTTCTCGCCTAATGGTTTACGAACAATCTATTCCAAATCACGAAACTTCGAATTGTTCTCACACAAACTCTTCGATTCGATTATTCGTGCAATCTTATTCGATTCAATTTCCTAAACGATGAACGAAACAACAACAAAAAATCACATTTTCCCTGAATGTCTAACTCATTCCTAAATATTCTTCCGATATTTTCACCAACCGTTAGAATTAATATCGATTATCATTAAAACATTATTCTTTTCGTAATATATCTCGCCTTCGTTGAAAATCCAAGAATTAATTAATTTTTATTCAAACCATTCGCTATTACAAAATGACAAAACGAAGCGAAGAAAAAAATCTGTTCAACCTATCGTACCTCGAGGGGAGTGCTTTTGTCCTTGCGTATCCCGAAACATAATGTTGGTGTTTCAATGAAACGAGGAAATGATCCATACCACGATTTTATTTATAATTAGGATTATGTATGAATCGCAATGGTGAAATCATAATGCCGCCAATAAACATTCGTGTATCGTCATGGATAAATCAATCGACGAAATTTCCATACAATCCTTAAATATATATATATACATATAATCATCGATAAGCACAGAAAGCTATAATCAGTTACGGATGCCAGCCGCAGGTACATGAATATTTCCGACATTAATCCCGGCTCATTGAATTAAAGCGATGGTGGAGTGAAATATGTGTGTGTATGTGTGTAAGAGAAAGAGAGAGATGAGGGAGATACAGGTGGAAATGGCGGGAGGGCGGGAGGGGAGGAGGGGGTTGGAGATGAACCAGCCTGCAGCAAGTGCAACCCATTGGAGCTTCTCATATGCACACTGGTGTTTGTGTTGTTCGTTGTTAAATCCATCGCCCATCCTTAACCCACCCTCTCTCTCACCCCCTCTCCCACCCTCCCTCTCTCACTCTCTGCCTCTGCCTGTCTGTCTTTCTCTCTCTCTCCCCCTCCCCTCTCTCTCTCTCCTATTTGAACTATGTGCATACTTGGCTCAGACAGAAAGAGGCAGAGAGAAAGAAAATGTCAGATGAGGGGTGGTTCCAGGGAGGAAGGGATGAACCAACCTGCAACAAGTTTGAACCATTGGAGCTTCTCATGGGCAGACTGATGTTTAGGTTTTTCGTTGTTAAACTCACCGTTCACTTTTTTCCTCCTCTCTCTTCGTCACTCTCTCTCTCTCTCTCTCTCTCTCTCTCTCTCTCTCTCTCTCTCTCTCTCTCTCTGTCTTCCTCCCTCTCTCTCTCTCTCTCCCTCTGGATCAAGTATACACATAGTTCAAATGCATGAACGCAAATAGTTAGCTAGCTCGTTTCAAACATACTCGCATCGCTCGTTGCCATAACGATCCGTTTTCATCGAAGGGCACGAGCGCGTTTCGCGTCGAATTACGCGGGATATGGAAAAGCATCGTTTTACACGCATGTACCGGGAGAGAGCGCCCCCCCCCCCCCCCCACACCATGAAACCCCTTTGCCATCTCATCATGATGGTCGTCGCACCAATCGTATCAACTACGTATGATATGGAGAGGCAATAAACGCCAGTAACAAGAGCCACGCACTCGGCACAAATGCGATGAAGTCCTCGAAAATGATGCGAAATAGCTCATTATATACATCGTTGCCAACGGGTGTAGACTCGTCTCTCGATAGAATCTCGTGTATTTCCGGGCGTTATTAAGTAGCCAATTTGGAATTTGCGACGATCGAACGATTACGATAAACGAGAATTCACGCGTAAAATGTTCATTTTACGAAAACAAAATAGTTTGTTTTGGGTTTTATGGGTTTTTGGGAGTTTTGAAAATCGTCGTTGATTATAGTTTTGGAAAATAATTCGTGGGATATTTGTATTTGTGAAAGAGAGTTGAGAATTTTTGTACTTTTCTTTGTTTGTTTCAGTTTAAAATTTTTATTTTTATTTTGAAAGATCTTAATTTTTACATTTTTTGTACATTTTTTGTACATTTTTTGTACGTTGGTACACACGCGATACGAGCGAAAGTATCCAATTTGGAATTTGCGACGATCGAACGATTACGATAAACGAGAATTCGCGCGTAAAATATTCATTTTACGAAAACAAAATGGTTTGTTTTGGGTTTTTTGGGTTTTTGAGAGTTTTGAAAATCGTCGTTGATCATAATTTTGGGAAATAATTCGTGGGATATTTGTATTTGTGAAAGAGAATTGAGAATTTTTGTACTTTTCTTTGTTTGTTTCAGTTTAAAAATTTTATTTTTTATTTTGAAAGATCTTAGTTTTTACATTTTTTTTATCAGAGATTTGAAAATATTCGTATTTTTAATGTCTTTTTATAAAATATTTGCAATTTTTTATTTATTTATTCGTTTTTACGAGAGATTATTGAAATTTTTTCTAAAAAGAAACATTATTGAAATATCTTTTCTTCTTTGTTTTATGTTTTTTTTTCTCATATATTTTATATTTTCTCCACATTTGTAAAATATTCCTACTTACAATCCATGTTTGGCAAATATTTTTAATATTTCGTTTATTTTTCCATCGTGCCTTTATCAAAAAGTTTGCGAGACATTTGTATTTACGAATTACAATTACGAACTTTAAATATCTTTATTTATTAATTTTGTCTTTTCTTCTTTCAATTATATTTTTTCTTTAAATTTCAAAATTCACCTTTCTCACATTTTACAATGAAAAATCAAAAAATATTTTTCTTCAAAATATTTTCAATTCTTTTTGCTTACCCACATACGTCTTTTCACTCCATAGAAAAATTCCCATAATTCCCACGAGCCACGTACATTAAAGCCACGTTTCTTGTCACCATCGTAAATAATACCAACCACTCGGAGAAAAACGTGAGCGTTAAGTTTTTGGAGCGTACGTCGAGGGACAAAAAATTGTTCATGAAATGGAGAAAGAAAGAACAAACAAAAACAAACTAAAAAAAAAACAACAACGTGTCCATAGTTTTTATATCACGATTGCGCCAGCTTGAGTGTGGCAAAAAATAAAAGCTTTTTTTTTGTCGTGACTATCCTCGCCACGAAGGTCTCACCTTGCATCGCACGAGGGGCGTGGGATGAAAATACGTGGTCGACACGTCGTATATATCACGCGAGAGTTCCATGCGTGTGTGATGGAACGACATTTTTTTTGTTTTTTTTTTTTATTTTTATTTTTCATCCATGTAAAAAAAGCATCTGCTCGAAACGAGGTAACGGTACGAATTGTAAAAGAGCAAACAAAAATTTATCCTCAAATATTTGATATATGTGGGAATTCAGGTATTTCGAAAAAATTTTGCATCGTCACGTTTTCAAATTTGTCGTATCTTGTCAAATTTGTATTTGACTGGAAGGACAACTCCTGTGAATGATAATGATCGCTAGCTGCTCGTGTGTGAAATTAACGCAATTGTTTCATATTCGTTAAATTTATTATTTTTTTGTTTAATTAATATTTTATCGTATGAGTTTGTAAAAAACTTATGTAAAAAGTTATGCAAATAAAAATGGTTTATGTATATATTTTTTTTATCGTATGGACGATAATTATGGGAAATTTTATGAAAATTTTTTAATAAGCATTGATAAGCTGGAGGGAGGAATAATCCGATGAAAAATACATCCTCTCGTTAATTGAAGATAGAAACGAGCGATTTTTCTTTCCCGGAGTTTCATCGCTGAAGTATAAATTACTGTTACGAAGTTTTTAAAAGAAGTCGAGAAAGGGTAGAAGAGATTTAACGCTCTTCGTTACGAATTTATTTTTATTTTCCTTTCGCTATCAGGCTTCGTTTTACAAAAGTTTAGACGATGCAATAATAATGATAATAATAATAGATTCGTTTCTTAACTCTGATAACGAAAACAATAGCAAAATCGGTTTTAAGTTTATCTTGCAAATTTTGATCTATCCATTTTAATCCAACGTTATTTTTAAGCAACGTTATTCATTAAGAGTCAGTGTTACGTATGCTGAGTCATTCGAAAATGCGATTCGTACACTCTTCGAAACTGAGCAACCAATCGCATTCAAATTTTGAAGGCATCTAGATAACTATGACAAAAAGTCACTAAACGTTGTATTTTTTCAAAATTGTTGTTATAATTCTCTAGATGACCTCAAAACTTTAACGTTCAGTTCTGGAGAAAGTATGGATGGCGTTTTCGAATCACTCGTCGCCTGCAACGGTATACTCAAAATTTTGGAAAACAAATATTTAGAGCCAGTTTTTACCATAATTCTCTAGATAACCTCAAAATTTTAACGCGATCGGTTGCTCAGTGCCGGAGAAATTACGAATCGCGTTTTCGTATCGTATTCTCTTCGAAACTGAGCAACGGATCGCCTTAAAATTTTGAAGACATCTAGAGAATTATGGCAAAAAGTGACTAAACGTTGTATTTTTTCAAAATTGTTGTTATAATTCTCTAGATAACCTCAAAACTTTAACGTTCAGTTCTGGAGAAAGTACGGATGGCGTTTTCGAATCACTCGTCGCCTGCAATGGTATACTCAAAATTTTGGAAAACAAATATTTAGAGCCAGTTTTTACCATAATTCTCTAGATAACCTCAAAATTTTAACGCGATCGGTTGCTCAGTGCCGGAGAAATTACGAATCGCGTTTTCGAATCGTGTTTTCTTCGAAACTGAGCAACCGATCGCGTTCAAATTTTGAAGGCATCTAGGGAATTATGACAAAAAGTGACTAAAGGTTGTATTTTTTCAAAATTGTTGTTATAATTCTTTAGATAACCTCAAAACTTTAACGTTCAGTTCTGGAGAAAGTATGGATGGCGTTTTCGAATCACTCGTCGCCTGCAACGGTATACTCAAAATTTTGGAAAACAAATATTTAGAGCCAGTTTTTACCATAATTCTCTAGATAACCTCAAAATTTTAACGCGATCGGTTGCTCAGTGCCGGAGAAATTACGAATCGCGTTTTCGAATCGTGTTTTCTTCGAAACTGAGCAACCGATCGCGTTCAAATTTTGAAGGCATCTAGGGAATTATGACAAAAAGTGACTAAAGGTTGTATTTTTTCAAAATTGTTGTTATAATTCTTTAGATAACCTCAAAACTTTAACGTTCAGTTCTGGAGAAAGTATGGATGGCGTTTTCGAATCACTCGTCGCCTGCAACGGTATACTCAAAATTTTGGAAAACAAATATTTAGAGCCAGTTTTTACCATAATTCTCTAGATAACCTCAAAATTTTAACGCGATCGGTTGCTCAGTGCCGGAGAAATTACGAATCGCGTTTTCGAATCGTGTTTTCTTCGAAACTGAGCAACCGATCGCGTTCAAATTTTGAAGGCATCTAGGGAATTATGACAAAAAGTGACTAAAGGTTGTATTTTTTCAAAATTGTTGTTATAATTCTTTAGATAACCTCAAAACTTTAACGTTCAGTTCTGGAGAAAGTATGGATGGCGTTTTCGAATCACTCGTCGCCTGCAACGGTATACTCAAAATTTTGGAAAACAAATATTTAGAGCCAGTTTTTACCATAATTCTCTAGATAACCTCAAAATTTTAACGCGATCGGTTGCTCAGTGCCGGAGAAATTACGAATCGCGTTTTCGTATCGTATTCTCTTCGAAACTGAGCAACGGATCGCCTTAAAATTTTGAAGACATCTAGAGAATTATGGCAAAAAGTGACTAAACGTTGTATTTTTTCAAAATTGTTGTTATAATTCTCTAGATAACCTCAAAACTTTAACGTTCAGTTCTGGAGAAAGTACGGATGGCATTTTCGAATCACTCGTCGCCGGCAACGCTATACTCAAAATTTTGGAAAACAAATATTTAGAGCCACTTTTTACCATAATTCTCTAGATAACCTCAAAATTTTAACGCGATTGGTTGCTCAGTCTCGGAGAAATTACGAATCGCGTTTTCGAATCGTATTTTCTTTGAAACTGAGCAACCGATCGCGTTCAAATTTTGAAGGCATCTAGGGAATTATGGCAAAAAGTGACTAAACATTGTATTTTTTCAAAATTGTTGTTATAATTCTCTAAATACCCTCAAAACTTTAACGTTCATTAGCGGAGAAATAACGAATCGCGTTTTTTAATTTCCCTTTTTTCTTGCCTAGTTTCAAACATTTCTCAGAGCTGTCTAGAGACTTTTCGACGATCTTTGAATCGAAGAGGTCACGAGAGAAAGAACGATTTATACATTATTAACAAATACGAAAGGAAATGGCCGAAGGACGAGGAAATTTGCGGTATTAATTTCAATAAGCTGGCTTCATTTTACGAAAGTTTCGACGATGCAATAATAACGATAATAATAATACATCCATTCTTAACTCCGACAATGAAAATCATAGCAAAATCGGCTTTAAATTTATCTCATAAATCTGTATCTCTCTATTTTAATCCAAGCAACGTTATTCATTAAATATTACAATTCACTTCTCCCTTTTTTGTTCCCTCGTTTCAAATATTTCTAAGACCTGTCTCGAGACTTTACGAAGCTCTTTGAGTCGAAGAGGTCACGAGAGAAAGAACGATTTATACATTATTAACAAATACGAAAGGAAATGGCCGAAGAACGAGGAAACAATGTTGTACTTTCGATTAAAGCTTAATGAGAATTCGTACAAAGTGAGATAGAAAAAAACAAAACGACAAACCTAAAGAAGGTCGTAGGGTGAACAAAGCGTGAAAGGGTGATAAATATAGAGGACCTATTTAGTTTATCGTACCTCGTCATTCCTTTTGGGAAATTGGAGAAATTGCGACCTTACAAGTTTGAGGTTACCTGAAAGGGTTGAATTTTCCTCCCTTATATTTTTCGGAAGGGAAAGGGCTTGAGACAAACAGAGACGAACATTATCGTAGGAAGTACAAACCCTCCAAAGAGCGTCCTTCTTACTACTTCCCTTTTCAGAAAACGTCTCGCACCCTTTTCCCTGCTTTCGAGTCTCACTGCCATTTCCATTCCTTTCCAACGACCCATCGCTTACGATGCAAGAAATTTGTTTACACGTCGCGAGATTTTTTACAATTTTTCTTTCTCATGTTCCGGGTATTTCCTTCCCCTTACGACGTGCCTCGAGCTATCTACTTATTTTTATACCTTACTAACGGTATCAATATCAAAGGGAAAGAGTTCCGGGAACGCGTTCCTTTTGACAAATTGGGTGTACGGTTACACGTCTTGCAAAAGGGCGCAACGATTTTCATCCCTCGTTACATTATTTTGCTTCTCGACAATAAAAAAAATCGACTAATCGATAAGAAATATCGAATCTCGATTTTTTGTATCGATTTATAATTTTGTTTATTATCGAATCAAAATTAATTCACAATTTGAATTAATTCACTGGTGAAAAATAATTAAATCTTAGTGATCGAAAAAATTGGCGATTTCTCTTGTTAAATCGTTGATAAAAAATGTTTTGAGAAATTTAATTGAATTTTTGGCGTGATTAAAAAAAAAATTAATCAACTTCGATATCGTTAATTCAAATTCTTTTTAATAGAAGGCTGACAGGACTAGGCAGCGTGGGAAGATTCGAACGATAGGAGCGAAGTCCAAGCTCATGAATGGAATAAAAAGTTTATTATAACGCGACGAATCATTCGATCGAATATTGCGACGATAAGCGTTCCAAACGCGAATCCCGCCTCGGTTTATCACGAGGAAGTTATCAAGTGCGTGATTTTTATTTATATTTTCTCACTTTTAATTAATTTCTTTGTGAAATTTTAATAATTCTGCATGACATTTGTCTTCGTATTTTTATTTATATTTTCTCGGTTTTAATTAATTTCTTTCGTGGACTCTTATTAATTTTTTATTAATTTTCTGTTCGTGTTGTAACGTCATACATGATTCTAAAATTGTGAAAAAAGTATTTTTAGAACTCGTCGTTGAAATTCACTTTTCAAAAAATTGTAATTTTTGTTTTTAATTGAAGTTTTTTTTTATAGAAAATGTGCTATAGAAGATATTTTCTTTAATAACAAACCTGTAAATCGTGTTTATTTTATAAAATAATTTTAATACGTTACAATATTTAAAGAATTCGTCGCCGTAATTCATTTTTTAAAAAACTTTTATTTTTTTCTTCCCATCAATTTTATTATTTATCTCAATAAAATGTCGTGTAAAAATATATTTTCAGCAATAACAAACCCGAAAATCGTGTTTATTTTATGAAGCAATTTTAATTAGTTTCAATATTTCAAGAAAACTTCGTTTTTTTTTAAATCTTTCTTTTTTTCTTCCCATCAATTTTATTATTTATCTCAATAAAATGTCTTATAAAAAATATTTCTGCTAATAACAAACCCAAAAATCGTCTTTCTTTTATGACATAATTTTAATTCATTTCAATATTTGAAAAAATATTCGTCTTTTTAAAAATTTTAATTTTTTCTTCCCATCAATTTTAGTGTTTATCTCAATAAAATGTTATGTAAAAAAATATTTCTGCCAACAATAAATCCAAAAATCGTCTTTCTTTTATGACATAATTTTAATACCTTTCAATATTTGAAAAAATCTTCGTCTTTTTAAAAATTTTAATCTTTTCTTCCCCTCAATTTTATTGTTTATCTCAATAAAATGTTACGTAAAAAAATATTTCTGCCAACAATAAATCCAAAAATCGTCTTTCTTTTATGACATAATTTTAATACCTTTCAATATTTGAAAAAATCTTCGTCTTTTTAAAAATTTTAATTTTTTCTTCCCCTCAATTTTATTGTTTATCTCAATAAAATGTTCTGTAAAAAAATATTTCCGCCAACAACGAACCCGAAAATCGTCTTTCTTTTATCACAATTTTAATACGTTTCAATATTTGGATGAAAACGAGAGAGATTGAAGCTTTTTTTTATTTACATCAAATTTGCGACGTTCAGGAGCAAGTAGTACGAGTCAACGTACGTCTCGACTAATATCTCGGTTCAGTAATGCGTAGCAGGTACAAATATATATACCTAGGACTTCTTAATACATATACAAGGATATGCAAAAGCTCATGGTGAAACCAATGAATAGACCGTACAGCCAAAGAGAGAAAGAGAGAGAGAGAACGAGTTTCTCATCCCGCCCAGTGCCTTGGCATTTATCGGATTTCACGGAAATTCTCGAAAACTCACTCGTCCCGCACCACTCGTACCATCCTCGACGAGAAACTTCCGACTACGACGAAGGAAACGAGATCCTTGGCTGGAGTCGATACGTAGCCGACCCCCGTATACTGAATACAACGGTAAATTTTCTTCGATTAACGTCGTACCTACATAGCCCAACCGGAAACTTAAGAAATAGAGAAATATATTTTCGTAAAAACGTGTACAAAAAAATTTCCCCAGAGCTTTTTTGCCTCGTGCAAGGCAAAATCAATTTTGCTTTTTTTCAATTATTTTTTCTCGCATGGTTCTTATCAACACACAGCGTTATCAGGCTGATAAATCAAACCAAAAATCAAAATCCTGCAAATTTAGTGCGAAAAGAAATTCAATCTTTAATCGAATAAAATATTTCTAACAAATCAAAAAAATAAGAAAAAAAAAAAATTCAGACACGTATTGTTTATCGTGATTAATTTAATTGTCAAAAAAAAACAGTTGCAAAATTTCATATCTCGAAATATTTTTTTCGATGCGAATAATACGAATAATAAAAATAATCTTCAGTTGAATCAAAACACAGTTTTACCAGACTGATAAATCAAACCAAAAATCAAAATCCCACAAACTTGGTGTGAAAAGAAATTCAATCTTTAATCGAATAAAATATTTCTAACAAATCAAAAAAATCAAAAAAATCCGAAATTCACACACGTATTGTTTATCCTGATTAATTTAATTCTCATAAAAGAAAACAGTTGCAGAATTTCATATCTCGAAATATTTTTCTCGATGCGAATAATACGAATAATAAAAATAATCTTCAGTTGAATCAAAACACAGTTTTACCAGACTGATAAATCAAACCAAAAATCAAAATCCCACAAACTTGGTGTGAAAAGAAATTCAATCTTTAATCGAATAAAATATTTCTAACAAATCAAAAAAATCAAAAAAATCAGAAATTCACACGCGTATTGTTTATCGTGATCAATTTAATTCTCAAAAAAAAACAGTTGCAGAATTTCATATCTCGAAATATTTTCCTCGATGCGAATAATACGAATAATAAAAATAGAATTCAGTTGAATTTTGTATAAATGAAAAAGCGCGCAATCAAACGCGATATCCAGGGGGGAGGGGGAGGGGGGATGACAGGGATATTTTTGACGTACGTTGCCAGCTGATAATCAAGAAGCTCTTTGTTCGAGGACACCAGTGTTACGGAAAATGTATGGACAATACGAGAGTGGTCCTCGATTACGGTTCGTGTTTTTTTTTCCATTCTTTTTTTTGTAATCCAATACCTCGCTGCACGGTTCACACCATGACGGATCAGTGAGCGTATATATAAACTTTTTGTGCTGGATCGAGAGTTACGCCCGGGTGTACGATCAAAAAAATCAATGAGACGCGGATCGATGAGAAAATGGTGGCACGAGTTTGAGAGAGAGAGAAAAATCGTAAACGAGCGAGGAGAGAGAGAGAGAGAGAGAGAGAGAGAGGAGATGGAACGATCTGATGCTCGACCATTGTTGAAAAGCTCTTGGGTAATACGAGCTTTCTTCGAGAGCGATATAGTGAGAAGACAGAGAGTGAAAGGAAACAGTTGAAAGGAAGAGAGAGAGAGAGAGAGAGAGAGAAATAAAAGTATCGAGGACTCTCGATAGACCGAAACGAGAGGAAAAGGGAGGGGTTGTTAAAAATCGATTCGAATTTCAACCACCCCCTTGGGCAAAAGCTTTTTAGCCCATTCAGAAAAATGAATATAAAATTTGTTGGCGATAAATAAAAATAATGCAATTTTTGTATTTTAAAAATTTGTTTAAACAAAATTTGAGCTTGCATGATATTTTGTAAAATTTGTACTCGTTATTATATTTCTTATTTTTAACCCGGAGGAGAATTTTTATTCGAAATTTGTCGAAGTTTTTTGAATGGAAATAATTTTTTTTTTATATAAATTCTGACGTAATTTAAATAAAAACAATGTGAGAAAACTGTCGACGAAGTATCTGGGTCATGTCGAGTGTGTTTTGCCAACAGGGGCGAAACTTTTTTTTTTTTGCTTTACGAACGTGAATGTAAAATTCGTTTACAATGTAACAAAGAAAATCTCTGTTTTTATATTTACAACATTTTTTCGGTAATTAATTTCCAGTCTGGTAAAGTATTTTATAGAATATTTATACATTTGGTTTTTTTGTTTGTTTGTTTTAAATCATGATGTAAATTTTTAATCGAAATTGTCGAATTTTGCTCGAGGAAGATATTTTTTTTTTAATAAACACAGTGTGAAGAAAAAATGGGAAAATTGATCGACGAAACAGTTGGTTCGTGTCGAGTGGGTTTTAACGGCAGGGGGTAGCGAATCAATTCGATTCTGAGGATAGCCACGATTAGATAGTAGCTATTGACAGAAGCATCGAAACTCTGTCCACCGCTAAACACGAAAGAGAGAGAGAGAGAGAGAGAGAGAGAGAGAGAGGAAGGGAGAGGGCGGGGGAGGGTGGGGGGAGACTCGTTAACCCCAACAGCACGTGTTTCGCGCCACCCCAGGCGTACTTCTCCGTGGTGTACGGGATGGATTGGCACACCAGTGACTGGAAACGAGGTCAAACGGTGAATGAAAGGACGATTCTACGATTCGATGGACAAAGGCCAAAGCGTGATGATACGACCAAATCTCCTAAAATAAATTATTCTTCCATGACTGTTTACATATATTCGTTGATAAACAGGTCGGGAGGGGGGGGGGGGGGGGGGGGAATATCAAATTATAGATCGAACTAGATATTTTTTTAATCGAGCCAGGTCGTGATTTTATTTATTTTCTTTTTTTTTTATGGTGATGGAAAAATATAGATTTTTGGTCAAAATAAGGTTTTTTTTTATTGGGAAATTTAAGTATGATTTTTATTGGAATTATATTTTGTTTTAAATTCGAGCTGAAGTATGGTTTTTATTGGAATAAGATTTTTTTCAAATTTGAGCTGAAATATGGTTTTTACTTGAGTAAGATTTTTTCTCAAATCTGAGCTAAACCACGATTTTAACTTAAGTAAGATTTTTTCCCAAAGCTGAGCTAAACTTTGATTTTTACTCGAATAATATTTTTTCTCAAATCTGAGCTGAACTTTGATTTTTACTTGAATAATATTTTTTCTCAAATCTGATCTGAACTTTGATTTTTATTCGAATAAGATTTGTTCTCAAATTTGAGCTAAACGACGATTTTAACTTAAGTCGAATTTTTTCTCAAATCTGAGCTGAACTTCGATTTTTACTTGAATAATATTTTTTCTCAAATCTGAGCTGAACTTTGATTTTTATTCGAATAAGATTTCTTCTCAAATTTGAGCTAAACCACGATTTTAACTCAAGTAAGATTTTTTCCAAATCTGAGCTAAACTTTGATTTTTACTCGAATAACACTTTTTTCTCAAATCTGAGCTAAACCGTGATTTTTACTTGAATAATACTTTTTCTCAAATCTGAGCTCAACTTTGATTTTTATTCGAATAAGATTTGTTCTCAAATTTGAGCTAAACCACGATTTTAACTTAAGTCGAATTTTTTCCCAAATCTAAGCTAAACTTTGATTTTTACTCGAATAATATTTTTTCTCAAATCTGAGCTGAACTTCGATTTTTACTTGAATAATATTTTTTCTCAAATCTGAGCTGAACTTCGATTTTTACTCGAATAAGATTTATTTTTAAATTTGAGCTAAACCGCGATTTTAACTCAAGTAAGATTGTTTCCCAAATCTGAGCTAAACTTTCATTTTAACTCAAATAACACTTTTTTCCCAAATCTGAGCCACACTTTGATTTTAACTCAAATAACATTTTTTCTCAAATCTGAGCTCAGCTACCATTTTCATTCGAACAAAACTCTCAAATCTAAGTCGAACTGCTATTTTTACCCAAATAAAATTCGTTTCTCAAATCTGACCTAAACTACAATTTTTATACAAATAAAATTATTTCCCAAATCCGAGCTGAACCACAACTTTTACTCCAATAACATTTTATCTCAAATCTAAGCTAAACTACAATTTTTATTCCAACAGACAAAAGCTTTTCCACCATCAAAAAATTCGTACACATTTACAAATAAAAACTCAATTTTGCAAACTAAAAGTTTCACGACCGAGCCAATCTTCCATTTTTCTCGTACAATTTTCATGTTTCAAGTTTCCTCGTTGCACAATCGATTCCTGTTTGGTTGTGTCGGTATTCATATCACACGTGTGTGTGTGTGTGTGTGTGTGTGTGTGTGTGTGTGTGTGTGTGTGTGTGTGTGTGTGTGTGTGTGTGTCGTTTCTGAGTTGATCGTTGTCGTCTCGGTTTACCGAAGAACTCTCGATATCGTTTGTACCTATATCGTAGAAACGAGCAACGAACTAACGTATACAAGCTGTATATATGTTTATTTATGCAAAAAAAAGTACGGGCATACGTCAAGTTACCATTTCTCTTTGATTAAAAGTCGAGGCAATTTCGCGAGTTGAATCGCTCAAATTTTAAAAGTTTCAGTATGCGTTTTCGTACGTATAGGTATAATATCATCGCGAACTTTAATGAGGAATCAAGCGCGGTACGATGGCAAATCCAATTTTTGAAGTTTTTTTATTTTCTTCTCCCGTTATCGATAAATAATATTTCATCGAAAAAATATTCGACGCGAAGATACTCGTGTATCGAAGAAACGTGGTTTTTTTTATCTCTGTTATCAATGGAAAGAATGTATTTGAATAATTTATTATTTATTATTAAAAATAATATGATTTTATAAATTGTAGGAATATTTCTTTATAATTAAACAAATTGAAATAATTCTTCGATTAAAATAATATTTTTTATCTCTGTTATCAATGGAAAGAATATGTTTGAATAATTTATTTTTTATTATTAAAAATAGTATGATTTTATAAATTGTAGGATTCTTTTTTTATAATTAAACAAATTGCAATAATTCTTCGATTAAAATAATATTTTTTATCTCTGTTATCAATGGAAAGAATATGTTTGAATAATTTATTATTTATTATTAAAAATAATATGATTTTATAAATCGTAGGAATATTTTTTTATAATTAAAGAAATTGCAATAATTCTTCGATTAAAATAATATTTTTTATCTCTGTTATTAATGGAAAGAATATATTTGAATAATTTATTTTTTATTATTAAATATAATATTATTTTATAAATTATAGGATCATTTATTTATAATTGAAGAAATTGCAATAATTCTTCGATTAAAATAATATTTTTTATCTCTGTTATCAATGGAAAGAATATATTTTTATAATTTATTTTTTATTATTAAAAAAATATGATTTTATAAATTGTAGGATTATTTTTTTATAATTAAAGAAATTGCAATAATTCTTCGATTAAAATAATATTTTGAGTAAACAATGATTTTTATCTCTCTTATCAATAGAACAAATGTATTTGTATAATTTATTTTTTATAATAAAAAATAATATGATTTTATAAATTGTACAAATATCTTTCCTATCGTTTAAAAAACTACAACAATTCTTCGATTAAAATAATATTTTTATCTCTGATACAAAAAAAACAACATATATTCTCATAATTTATTTTTTATAATTAAAAATAATATGATTTTACAATTTATCGAAATATCTTTTTTATAATTAATCAAATAATAAGCAACGCTTATTATCAAAACAATATTACTACATAAAATTCCTCGTTCATACAAAATCCCATTTTTATCTCTCTTATCAATAAAAAAAAATATTTTCATTTCTATAATTAAACAAAATTTCAATAATTCTTCGATCAAAATAATATTCTGACCAAGCAACGATTTTTATCAGAACAATATTGCTACATGAAAATCATTCATACAAAAGCGCATTTTTATCTCTGTTATCAGCAAAAAAAAAATATTTTATATAATTAAAAACAATACAATTTTACAATTTATCGAAATATCTTTTTTAACAATTAAAACAAATTTCATTAATCCTTCGATTAAAATAATATTTTTCCTAATCAATATTGACCAACTCGCCAACAAGCTAGTCTTATTTAAAAAAGCAAAAAAAAAAAATTCAATTTAAACGATCGTTCACCCCTCCAGTGTATCGGACTCTCGCGAATAATTTCGTTCCCGCGGATCGTTTCCTTCTCGTCGTAAAAAATTTACGACGGCCTAACGACAACCTTCCCATTTGCATAGTCGACCCCGGAGCTTGATTTTTTATGGATGACTTACGATTTATCATCAATTAACAAGGGTCGCGAAAGTGGCCCGTTGCTCATTGCTAAATAACGACGACTATAAAATGAACTTGCGACGAGAGCTTCATTACTCTTACACCAACCCCTCGTTTATATCGTCGATTTCCTCGACACGTAGCACTCGCAAAGTCTGCTCGCAAAAGTCTTTCATCCCCTACCCCTACGGCAAAGGGAAAATTCAATAATAAAAAAAAAAAAAAAAAAAAAAAAAAGTTCACGAAAAGCTCGATCGTCTCGAAAAGAATTCTGGTTGTACCCGAGGGAATTCTTGGAAGAATTGAAATGAGCGGGAAAAGAAACTGGGCGTGAAGATGAAAAAAAATGGGGGTGGTAGAATAATACGTAGGGGATGAAAAATGTCCCGATCATCTTCAATCTTTCTTTTCTTTTAATCGCGAAACTCCTCCCTCTTAGCCCGCCTTCTTTAATTATAATTACTGTTTTATCAAGCGTTATGCCACGTTTCTTTGTCCATATTTTCAGCCCAACCCTTCTCACAATTTTTCTTTTTTTTTTGCCCTCGATCGTTAGTTTTATTTTTTAATACTTGCGGTAATCAAAAATTGTTTTCATTATTTGTTGATAATTTGGATCAATTTGAATTGTTTATAAAAATTGGACTAGAGCGAGATTTATAATAGTGAGATCGAGGATATTTTTTTCACCCTCCTAATAATTACGACTCGTTTTAATTATTTATTGATAACTTTAACCAACTCGAGTTATTTTCGAAAATTGGGCAAGAGCGAGATTTATAAATTTTTGTTTCAATGTGTTAAACGAACTTCTGGGATTAAAGATATTTTTTCACCCTTCCAATAATTAAAACTCATTTTCATTATTTATTGATAACTTTAATTAACTCGAATCGTTTTCAAAAATTGGCCAAAACCAAGATTTATAAATTTTTGTTTCAACATGTAGAACGAACTCGTGGGATCAACAAAAAATTTTCACCCTCCCAATAATTAACACTCATTTTCATTATTTATTGATAACTTTAATTAACTCGAATCGTTTCCAAAAATTGGACAAAACCAAGATTTATAAATTTTTGTTTCAACATGTTGAACGAACTCGTGGGATCAACAATATTTTTTCACCCTCCCAATAATTAACACTCATTTTCATTATTTATTGATAACTTTAATTAACTTGAATCGTTTCCAAAAATTGGACAAAACCAAGATTTATAAATTTTTGTTTTAGCATGTTAAACGAACCCGTGGGATCAACAATATTTTTTCACCCTCTCAATAATTACGACCCATTTTCATTATTTATTAATAATTTGAACCAACTCGAATTGTTTCCAAAAATTGGACAAGAGCGAAATTAATAAATCTTTGTTTCAACATGTTGAACGATCTCCTGGGATCGACGTATACAGTAACGATATTATGTACATAGCCACTGTTATATAAACAACCCTCGTTAACCACCGACAAGGGAGGTTTATCCAACAATCCGATAAACATCAAATTTCGAACCGCACCGCATTCACGAAAACGATTCGTAAATCATCGATAACATTTTTCGTTGTTCGGCTCGATTCCTCGATTTATTCACCCCTAAATAATTCCAACCCTCCTGTATTTCCGTCACAATGAAGAACAATATTTAATCACGCCATTCTCAACAAACGTATTTTCCTCGGGTACGAAATTCGCCACAAAAAAACGAACAAAACAAAAAATTTAATAATTCAAACTTACCAAAAAAAAAATCAAAAATCATCCCCTAAGGCAAAAATTGCTCAACAATAAATATCCGCGCGTTGTAAAAAAAAATTTGCTACTATAATAATCGATAGCGATCCCTCGATCATCCCTTATTTTCCTGATCGTAAGAAATTATTTTCTAAAGTTCACAATCCTCGGACGAATCAAGACTTCGTACACACTGTCATAAATCCTGGAATATTCGTAAAAAAAAAACAGCTAAAATTTTCCACAAAAGAAAAAAGAACATTTATCGACATAAACTCAAAAAAAAACGTTAGAAACATATTTAAAATGTCAAAAATTTGCAATCTTTCGAAACTTTGCTCGATATCTCCCGTTTATCTCGATAATCGATCTCGATCCCTCGATCATCTATTATTTTCTTAATCGTAAGAAATTATTTTCAAACGTTCACAATCCTCGGACGAATCGACACTTCGTACACACTGTCATAAATCCTTAAAAATATTTCCAAAAAAAGAAAAAAAAATTAACAAACATTTAAAAAAAAAAAAAAAAAACCTTACAAACATCTTTAAAACACCAAAAATTTGCAATCTTTCGAAACTTTGCTCGATATCTCCCGTTTACCTCGATCCCTCGATCATCCCTTATTTTCCTAATCGTAAGAAGTTATTTTCAAACGTTCACAATCCTCGAACGAATCGACACTTCGTACACACTGTGATAAATCCTTAAAGATATTTCCAAAAAAAAAGAAAATAAATCAACAAAAAATTTCCAAAAAAAAATCTTACAAACATCTTTAAAATATCAAAAATTTGCAATTTTTCGAAACTTTGCTAAATCCCTCGATCATCCCTTATTTTCTTAATCCTAAGAAATTATTTTCAAACGTTCACAATCCTCGGACGAATCAACACTTCGTACACACTGTGATAAATCCTGAAATATTTCCAAAAAAAAAAAACAAAAAAAAAAACACCAAAAATTTTCCAAAAAACAAAAACAACCATTTATCGACACAAAACCAAAAACAAAAAAAAACGTACAAACATATTTAAATCTATACGAATATACATACGTGTTGTCCGTGAATCTCGATTATTTTTTGGTCAAGTGGAAGAGAGTGGAGAACGAAGTTGAATGAATGTTGGATTTACTCACGATTGTGCGGCGCGTATTGGTGGTGCGGCAGGACTGATTCGTTCTAGGTAAAGTCCGCGGCCTCGTGAACGCGCCGCGAGATCGGCGCTCCAGTTGGCGAACCGGGGCTGTGTGTTAGTGAGAGTGAAAGAGAGAGAGAGAGCGAGAGAAAGACAACGACAGTAAGAGTGAAAGAGAGAGAGAGAGAGAGAGAAAGAGAGAGAGAGAGAGTGAGAGAAGGGGAGGTAAGAGAGGGGTTGTTTGAGGGGTGGGGGTTGAAAAGGAAGGGTAGAAGGAGGGGATGGCATCGAGAGACGCATGCGCCTCAGTGCGTACCGTCTCCACCACCCCCAACCCTCCTAAACTACCCCTTACCGTTTCAACCCCTACCCTATTACCCCTCGTTTTACTACCCTCCTTGCGGCTGTGTTCCTCCTCATCTCGCGGCAATACGCATCGTCTCGTATCATTCCCATATATATATATACCTACACACACCCTTGGGGAAAAAAAGAGGCCTGTGGTGTTGAGCTTTTCGAGGGAGGTTTTTTCTTCCCTCTGGTTTACCGTGTTGCCGACGAAGGGACGAGGAGGAGGGATGAAAAGAAGCGAGTGCTTGTACCGGTATGAAGTTAGACCGCGGATATACTCGTGGATTTTCATCTTTCTTTTTTTCGATGAGCCACCCTACTTTCTCGAGCCCCAAGCAACCCCCAATCTCGTACTGGGTATAGGTGCGTCGTGGAGAAAGAAATTGAGAGGGGTGAGGTGTTAGGGAGGAATGGGGGAGGGGAGGGGTGCTACCACCACTATCATCACACATCTGGGAGAATAATGTTTCTTTTTTTTTTCATTTATTTCGTGTATACACACACATACACACCCTTATTACACATTGTGGGATTCTTGGTGGTCTGTCTCAATCTTGAGATCGGGGGGGGGGGGGGTACATACGTATCTGTGTATGTGTATGTGGAAGGAGGCGCGAGGTTCGATGCTTGAAAAATCCGCGATGTTGTAAATAAAAATGTATGCTGGGTCTATCGGCTTTCGGATGGCGAGGGGAGGGGAGAGAGGGTTGAGGAATGAGGAGAACAAAAAATTGTTGTCTCTTCCCTCGCTTCTTCCTCATCATCTTTGGGACGGTGGTTCGTCGCGCGATGTGAAATTTTTCCTGTTTTTTTTTCGGATTAGAAGTAGGATTGGCGAGTTACTGATGAAGGGAGGGGGTGAATGATAATGGTGAGAAAGGGAGGAGCGAGAAATTCGGAGAACGTCTCGTTCCTTTCGTATAATATTAATAATAATAATAATAATAATAAATTAATATTTATAATATTAATCATAATTATTTATATAATAATTATTTCTCGCAATAATAATAATAATAATAATAATAATTTTATATTCGGTTCGGGGTTAATTATAATGATGATAATTATTATTATTAATATTATTTCTCGAAATAATAATAATAATAATTTTATTATTATGAGTACAAAATTATTATTATTATCAATATAAAATAATAATAATAAAACTATTATTATTATTAATATAAAATTATAATAATAAACTTATTATTATTATTAATATAAAATCATAATAAAATAATAATTATTATTAATTCGAGAAATAATATTAATAATAATGATTATCACTATAATTAATTTATTATATTATAACAATTATTATTATTTATAATTAATTAAATATTATTATCAATAATATAATAAACAATTGATTTATCATTAACAACGACAAATAACATAATAAATAAATAATCCTTATCATTATCTTCATCACTATTATTAATATTTTCATTTCGACGTTAAAACTAAGAAAAAACTAATAACGTGGTACAGTCGAAAACAAAACAAAAAAAAATGAAATAAAAGATTCAAAAAAAAAGGAAAGAATCAAGTAGCGACTTACGTTTGGAAGATTTCCACTAACTTTTCCATGACGTTCTTACGATCAAGACATTCCGACGATCTCCAAGGGTGGATTGGTGTTGGAGGGAGGAGGAAGGGGGGGGGGGGGGGGCAAAGAAAAAAAGCACACGGTTAGCCTATAGGTAAAAAAAGCAGCATATGGGAATGTAATATATCGGAGAATACACTGTACCGGATTCCCGGGAAATCCAGGTCGCCCTGCGGCGAGAAACTTGAGAACCGGAGTACCTTTTTTTTCGTCTCTCTCTCTCTCTCTCTCTCTCTCTCTCTCTCTTCCTCCGTTTCGCTCAGTTTAGCTCACAGAGAGCGTCGATTCAATATAAAAACGATTTGCGGGAATATCGCTTTCCGGACCATCGTGACAGGGAAAGGGAGCTAGAACTAAGAGGGGGAGGGGAGGGGAGGGGGGAAGGAGTGCTTCTCGTGACCTTGAGCCTCAACCACCCTTCGTAACGTCACGAAGACTTCGCTCGAGCACGAAAAGCGGAGGACAAGATAAGATTTTGATTGAGGTAGAATCCGTTGATAGAATACAATCATTTTTCGTTCGCTATGTGTCGTATCCAAATTGACCAAAAAAAAAAAAAAAAAACAAAAACAAAAACAAAAATATCAAAATTAAATTCTGTAAGAGAAGAATAATTTATCGTTAGTGAAAAGTTACCCCGATGTCTGCTTCTTGGTTTTTTTTTCTTTCTTTTTTATTGTCTGAACGAGAAATCTCATTAGTACGAGGAAAATTGATATCTCTCAGTATTGTCGATGCAAATTTTAACGATGGCTATTTGTTTATTTTTTATTTTATTATTTTTTTTTTATTATTGTAACAGTCGTTTCCGTTAGATTTTACTGAAAATTTGCGGAAACGTTGTTCGATGTCGTACGTACTAGTGTGTACAATTTTCAAAGAATTTTATCGACTCAAGAATCGTGATATTTATTTATTCTTGAAAAATCGTCGATTTTTCGCAATTTTTCATGAGAACTCTGTGTTAAATGTCGCAAAATTATACAACGAGTATCACGATTATTGGATCGATGAAGCCTGTTGAAATTTTTCACACATTTTTATACAACAACGAAGAAGTGTGTAAAATTTTCAGAGAATTTTATCGACTCAAGAATCGTGATATTTATTTATTCTTGAAAAATCGTCGATTTTTCGCAATTTTTCATGAAAACTCTGTGTTAAATATCGCAAAATTATACGAGTATCACGATTATTCGATCGATGAAGCCTGTTGAAATTTTGCACACATTTTTATACGACAACAAAGAAGCTTCGATTAGTTTTTATAACAAAATCTTACGGAAAAAAAAAATTCATGATTTTGTTTATTGTATAACGAATAAACTTTACGTAGGATCGATTTGAATTTTGAGTATGTTGTTATTTAGTCGATTTGCAAGAACTTTTCTTAACGAACTTAAACGCTCGGTCCACTTGGAATGTGAGAAAAAATGGGAATAAAATTTTAATCCCCCCCCCCCCCCCCCCCCCCTCGCCATTGAGTTTGAAATTTTGTAATAGGATGAGCAAATGTGTATTCGTTGATTTGCAAGTTATAATACGATAACGAATTTTCGTAACCACGACGTGGCACGTGTGATCCTTGATGATCCACGTACGTCGTATGATGGCGTATCAGATGTGTGTATATGTTTCGGTTGGGGGTTAATTGAACGTGGCAAACTCTAACGAGTGGGTGTTAAGTGGACTGATGGCTGGCGAAACCTCAGTACGAAATGTTACCACTTACACGTACCATCAATTTGCGTTTGGCAGAGTGTTGGAAATGGTATTAGCATTCTCCGCATATGTACATATTATGTTTATTTGTTTATTTATTTATCCGTCTATCTGTTTATGTGTCAATCTGTATATCTATCTATTTAATTATTTAGGTAATTAACCATGTATCTACATATATGTTTATCTAATTATTAATCTATGTATCTCGTTGTTTATTTATTTATTTATTTATTCAGTTATTTATTTATTTATTTATTTATTTTTTCAGTTATTTATTTATTTATTTATTTATTTTTTCAATTATTTATTTATTTATTAATTTATTTATTTATTCATTTATTTATTTATTTATTTATTTATTCATTTATTTATTTATTTATTTATTTATTTATTTATTTATTTATTTATTTATTTATTTATTTATTTATTTATTTATTTATTTATTTATTTATTTATTTATTTATTTATTTATTTATTTATTTATTTATTTATTTATTTATTTATTTATTTATTTATTTATTTATTTACTTATTTATTTATTTATTTACTTATTTACTTATTTATTTATTTATTTATTTATTTATTTATTTATTTATTTATTTATTTATTTATTTATTTATTTATTCATTTATTCTATTATTCATTTATTTATTTATTCAGTTATTCATTTAGTCATTTATTCATTTATCCACTTATTCATTTATTCATTCATTTATTGATTTATTCATTTATCCACTTATTCATTTATTCATTCATTTATTGATTTATTCATTTATTTATTCATTTATTTATTTGTTTATTTATGTATCTATTTACTTTATTCTATTTTTTAAGGAGCTCCTGTTGACAAAGTACTAAGACTTCGATGAGAAAAAAAATTAATTTAATTGACAAAACTCATTATTGACGTAATTAATTATAAAAAAAAATATTTTGTTAGACGAAAAGTTAATTTTTTTCCCCTCGCGCCTCTGACAATACTTGCAACAATACGTAAATTCAAAGCTCATGGAGCGACGATAAATACGATTTAAAACTCGCGGGCATGATCTCTGTTCACGTAACATGAATAAGAGATAGTGGCGGGGGTGGGGGGCGTAGAAATTGAAAGGATGGAGTGAGCGTGAGCGCCAGGAGAAAGCTGGTACTTTCGTAAACCCATTTGCATGCAAATATTCATGATGGAACGGCATGACTGTTTTGCGGCCAAATTGAAAATCCCTTGTGCGAACAATACAGCTTTGCATAAATCTGTATCGAGAACACGGAAGATTCGATCTACTATCAATCTCTCTCTTTATATATATATATATATATATAGATATAATTTATGGTCAATCAAACTATGTACAATCTTTCAGAAATTCTTGTTTCTTATTCAATAATAATTTTAAAATATAATTTATATGAAAAAAAAATAATAATAAATTAATACCAACATAATGTTTATTTTTATCAAATAATTTTAATTTTAATTAATTCTAACATCCTGTATACGATTAATTAATTAACACGTTCATTTTAAATAAAAATTACATAATTAATAAACAATGTTAATTTTTTTTAAATAATTTCAATTTTGATTAATCGCAACACCTTGTATACAATTAAATAATTAATACGTTCGTTATCAATAAAAAAATTATATGATAAATATCGTTTATTAAAAAACAATATTAACTTTTTTCATATAATTTTAATTTTAATTAATCGCAATATCTTGCATACAATTAATTAATTAATACATTCTAAATATCGTTGATAAATAATCGTGCAAAGTAAAACATTCTTAAATAATTCAATAACAACGTAAAACTTCGCACTTTTCTACGCATAAATAACATGACATTTCTTTTTTGTTTTTTTATTTAAAAAAATGGTCCAGAGTTTCCCTACGTTCCATTATCGTTTCATTCACGTCCCCTTCCCGACTATATTTGACTCCGAGCAACACGTAGCAAAATTCAATATACAAATATATATATATCGTGAGTGAATCGTCAAACTCGCCCATTTCAGGAATGGCGGTAAGCGTGGAAAACTCGGTACCTCGATTAAAAAGTTACAATAGCCCTTTAGCTCGTGAATTTTTCACGATCCTTCCATCCACCCTTTTCCCTTCCATCCCTCTTCTTCGCCGAGAGACCATTACGTCCGAGCTTCGCGTCCCTAACTCTCTCTCTCTTTCTTTCTCTCTCTCTCTCTCTCTCTCTCTCTCTCTCTCTCTCTCTTTTTCTCTTTCTCTCGTCTCTCGGGCCATTTCTTCTTTCCCCAATGCTTCAACTGCCACGCGGACAATTAAGAGGAAAAAGTATGAAAGACGGATTTGTAACGTGGGTGTGAAAAAGGAAAAAAAAAAGAAGGAACAGGCAAGAGTCGAGGGAAGAAAGTCCTTGAAAATAACTTCGTGGAAAACTGGATCTAATTATATTTCCAACGTTCGAATCGGTCTACTCGAATACTTTATTTTTGTACCGATAAATTTAAATTTTATTAATTTTATAAAAAAAAAATTCTTTCTTTACCTCCGAACTTTTATTTTCCTGCGAGCTTTTGGAAATTGTTTTTCAATTTTTTAAAGGGACATACTTTTCTTCTTACTTTTTCACTTTTTGTTAAAGCTTTTTAACTTTTTGAGTTCAACTCAGCAAGAATACTTTATTTTTGTACCGACAAATTTAAATTTTAATAATTTTATAAAAAAAAAAAAACAATTATCTTTCTTTTTCTCCGAACTTTTATTTTCCTACGAGCTTTTGGAAATTGTTTTTCAATTTTTTAAATGGACATAGGTTTCTTCTTACTTTTTCACTTTTTTTAAAGCTTTTTAACTTTTTGAGTTCAACTCAGCAAAAATACTTTATTTTTGTACCCACAAATTTAAATTTTTATAATTTTATTAAAAAAAACAATTTTCTTTCTTTTTCTCCGAACTTTTATTTTCCTACGAGCTTTTGGAAATTGTTTTTCAATTTTTTAAATGGACATACGTTTCTTCTTACTTTTTCACTTTTTTTTAAAGCTTTTTAACTTTTTGAGTTCAACTCAGCAAAAATACTTTATTTTTGTACCGACAAATTTTTATTTTAATAATTTTATAAAAAAAAAAACAATTTTCTTTCTTTTTCTCCGAACTTTTAGTTTCCTACGAGCTTTTGGAAATTGTTTCTCAATTTTTTAAAGGAACATACTTTTCTTCTTACTTTCTCACTTTTTTTAATATAAATATAATTACGATCCTGATGCGAGGAGGGTGGGGGCAGGAAGGGGGAGGTTGGGTTCAACTCGACAAAAATACTTTATTGTTGTACCCACAAATTTAAGTTTTAATAATTTTATACAAAAAAAACAAATTGTTTTCCTTTTCTCCGAGCTTTTATTTTCCTGCGAGCTTTTAGGAATCGTTTTTCAATTTTTGATACGGACATACGTTTCTTTTTTTTAAATATAAATATAAATATAATTACGATCCTGATGCCAGGAGGGTAGAGGTAGGAGGGGAAGGATGAATTCAACTCGACAAAAATACTTTATTTTTGTACCCACAAATTTAAGTTTTAATAATTTTATACAAAAAAAATCAAATTGTTTTCCTTTTCTCCGAGCTTTTAGGAATCGTTTTTCAATTTTTGATACGGACATACGTTTCTTCTTACTTTTTAAAAAATATAAATATAAATATAATTACGATCTTGATGCGAGAAGGGTGGGGGTAGGAGAGGGGAGGTTGAGCTTTGAAAGCTTTCTGGGCCGACGAGACTCTTTCTGCAGTCTTACGGCCTCGGAAATGGGTAACGATTGCCCGGCATCATGGGAGATTTTAATAAGGGAGACTCGCTGAGAGAGAGAGTGAGAGAGGGAGGGAAGAAGAAGGGAGAGGAGAAGTGAACGAGGGTGAGCTTATTCATATCCTCGGGTTGTACGATGCGCATGCGCGAGAAAGCCACCTGTAGCCCAGCTTCCAATCAATACATCATGGCACATCGTGGTGGCCGTCAGGTAGCAACGGATAAGAACACATTCTCCCCTCCCACCCTTTCCGTAACATATAGATACGCGTAGGTAAAATATACAAACGAATAAAATTCCTGGTACGACCAGATTTTGTTCCAGAGGAAAACAAATTTTTTTTTTAAACGTCTCGAATACCTTGAGAATATTTTTTTCTTTCTCGATAAAATCGAGGGACTCTTTTATCGTCGATACTGAAAGCAAATTCTCACCTGGATAAAAATAAATCACGTTTTTCCAGATTTTGCAATTTTTGTTTGATTTTTTGTAAATTGGCAATTTTTTTTTGCATTGTTTTTTTTTTAGTTTTAACGTGACTTTTAGCATTATACGATTTTTGTTAATAAACAACTGTTAAAAAATTGTTGTTTATTAAAAAAAACACATCAGCTTTATAAATATTTTATCGCAAAAAATTTAATCGATAAAGGGGATGAAATTATGGAGAAACGTTACATGGGAGATTCGTCGATGATAAAATAAAAACTTTCACCAAGAATTATTGTTTCCTGGCGTGACCTTGATTTTTGAAAATCTGTAATAATTCACAAAAAAATAATTTTTTTTCAATTGTTACGACGAAGTTAAGAATAAAATTGCAACATTTCCAGTGAAACAAGTGGATGAAGGACGAGATAGGAACAATTTCGTACGTACAAAATGAAAAAGTTCAGGTAGTAGCACAATTAAAAAACAAAAAACTGAAATACTTTACAAAAAAAAAAATTTTTTTCAATTGTTACGACGAAGTTAAAAATAAAATTGCAACATTTCCAATGAAACAAGTGGCTAAAGCATGCGATAGGAATAACTTCGTACGTGGAAATGACTGAAATAAAAATCTCGCGACGAAGAGGAATAAAAACAGAATAATAATAATAATAATAATAATAATAATAAAATTATTAAATTCGTATAGTAATTCCTCGAATCGGTGTTTCCGAGCCAACCGTGGATCCAGTTATCATGATTGAGCTTAATGAGTTCGAAGAAAAGTCTCCCACGTCCTTCCACCTCCCCCCCCCCCTCCCTTCTCCTTTTCCACCCCTCTCCTGGTTTATTAATCCTGACCGTCTTGACGGAAAGAAACTTTCGCGCCAACTTCCTGATCGTACTACTCCGCAATGCTCGTCTACGAACGAAAATTGTGTCGAATGAAACAATGGAGTCGGAATTAATAAAGCTGAAAAAAAGACCAAAAAGAAATTTTCCAAATTTCCATCGCAACGTGACAATTTTTCATCTATCTCCTCGTTTCGCGTCATAAGCAAGAATTTTTCATTACGTCAAATTATTTTTCGACGAAAAAAAAATCAAATTACAAAAATGAATGAAAAAAAAAAGAAAAATTCATTTATTAAAATTAAAAATAAAATTCTCATTTTCCAAAAAATATCGAAAATTTTCCATTATTCTACATTTTTTTGCGATGTCCTCTTCCGCAGGAATAAATTTTCATCAAACTTTACCAAAACTATTCTTTTTATTTCGACGACAAGAAAATCGTCGTCGATAAAATTAAGATTAATGAAATAAACAGAAAAAAAAACAAACAAAACAAAACAAAACAAAAATGCCAAATTTACATTCACCAAATTTCTCCATCCTAACGAAATTTCCTGCGTCGAACACATCTCGTCGTTGCGGAAATTAGATTTCGCGAAAACTTTGCCAACGTCTATTAGCCGCAACGTCTGTTCCCGCTTCTCTCTACGTCATAGGCCCCATATATATATACATATACAGGGTGAATTTCATAAAATGTCTAAGACTTTATTTTAAGGTAGATTAGATCGTTACAAACAAAAGTTGCAAATACACATTACGGATATTATTAATAGTTTACGAGATATAAATGTTTAAAGTTGGTCCAATCAGAGCGCGCCGAGAAGCGTTGGACCCGCCCACTCCCGCTCTAGACGTAGAGATAGCACAGTGTAGGGCGTTACATTTGGGGTTGCAAAATTCAGAGCAGTCAATTTTATTGATTATCTTATTACACAGTCATTTTTATTTCTCAGGTATTGGCTGCTAGGGCGGGGAGTGGGCGGCTCCAATGTTTCTCGGCGCGCTCTGATTGGACCAACTTTAAACACTTATATCTCGTAAACTATTAAAAATATCCCCAATGTATATTTGCAACTTTTGTTTGTAATGATCCCATCTACCTTAAAATAAAGCCTGTTACACCTTATGAAATTTACCCTGTATATATATATATTTATGTACGTGTATATATATATATACATTGATAACACACGGGGCTGACCCACTCGACTGTAAACTACTGACCGAGTCTGACCACAACCGGCCGCATCTCCTTTTCCCCCACTCTCTGGTTCGCTCTCTCTCTCTCAGCACTCCAATATTAAATCCCACCCAGAATTCTGCATTTCTCGTCCCATCGACGGTCTCCCATCCACTTTCCCTCACTTTGCCCCATTCATCCCCCCACCCTCTCTATCTCACACCACCGATACTAGAACGAAGCGTGTCATGTTTTCAACGACGAGAATGAGAAGATACATGAAACAATATAAAAAAAATAAAAAATAAAAAAAATTGTTTGAAAAATTTTTTTTTTTATATTGTATAAGTCGAACGTCTGACGAGTATTTTATTTTTGTGTTTTTGTGCTCTTTCACATGGAATCCGTAAAATACTAGCTGAATATTTTGTTTTCATTGTGCAATGTGATTTTCATCCCTCTTCTACCCTCCCCCCCTCCAGTCCCCTTCATCCCCTTTCTCTTCCGCTCTTTCTTTCACACTGTCCCTGTTTCTAACGTTCCTTTCAACTCGTCCTTTTCAAGAAGGCCGTCGAGTGCATGTTTTGAATTTCATGAGAGCTTCAAACGGGAGAGCCACTTTGAGCTTGCTGTTGTTATTATTATTATTATTATTTATTTTTTTTCTCCTCCGAAATGCTCATCGATTTACGACCGACGTTTTCAACGGCTACCAATCGTACGTTCTTCCTCCACGTGACCCAATAGACGCGTAAAAATCTCGAATGTCGTTCCTGGGAATAATTTTTGTTTTATGTTTTTTTTTTATGTTTTTTAAATCTGTTTTTTACTTTTTTTTACATTATATTTTTTTATCATACATATATTATTATATAATTAATTATATTATTATGTTTTTATATAATTACTATATTATATTATTTTATATAATTAATTATACTATTATATTTTATATTATTTATTTATTAAAAAAAAAAAGCATTTTTATGTTATTTTTTTTATTACATATTTTTATATGATTAATTATGTTATTATATTATATAAATATTATTGTATTTTATATTATTTTTATTATACATTTTTATATAATTATTATAGACTTTCGTTTCCGGCGTGGTAGAGAGTGGACGTGTGAGAAGTGTGCGTGCGGGAAAGTGAATAAAACTGACGAAAAAAAAGCAGGAGAGGAGGGAAAGAAGGTGGTCGGGCTGCAGGGTAGAGCGACAGGAACCAAGGGAAAAGTAGGGAGGAAAGGAAAAGAAGGGATAAAGGTGAGGATTAAGAAGGAAAGGAAAGACAGGAGGAAGAGGTTAGGAAATTACGCGAGATAGAGAAAGGCGTTAGAGAGAGAGAGGGAAAAGACGTCGCGACAGGTGGGAGAGAGAAGATCGCGGAACGACGGCAAGAAAGGTGCTGCCATCGGACGAGCAGAGAGGTAAACGGCAGAGCGCAGGAATTAGAAAAAGAAAGTGACAAGTGATAAGGCAGGTAGGGGAGAAAGAGAAGGAAGGAGAAGTAGGGGAACCGAGACAGTGAGCGTAGAGAGAAAGAGAAGAAGACACCGGGGAAGTAGGAGGGAGAAAGACGAAGAAGAGCGTGGCAGTGATGGAAAGCGGGGAGGACGGAGCGAAGAGAGGAAGGAAAACAAACGCGGAACGGCTAGGAAGAGAGAGAAGGGACAGTACGAGCAGCACAGGCAGCATAGGAGATTTAGCAGAATTATGGAAAAGGAAAAGAGAGGAAGGGGAGGAAAGGGACAAAGAGGAAAGGGCAAGAGAGGCAGGAAATAAGAATAGAAGAACAGAAAAAGCGAGAGGAGAGGAGGAACAGGAAGAAGGAACGCTGCAAGAAATGATAAAGGGGATGAGAGAGGAGTTGAGGAAAGGGAGAGAAGAAGCGAAGAGACAAGGAGACAGAGTAGAGGAAGAAATAAGAAGAATAAACGCAACAAACGAACAAATAAGGACTCAACTAGAGAAAGGAGAAGAGAGATGGAGGATAGAAAAAGCAGAGATCTGGGAGGAAATAATGAAAATGAAAGAAGGAATGAAAGAAAATGAGAGGGAGAAAGAGGAATTAAAAAAGAAGATAGAGAAAATAGAAGCAAGAGGAGGGAAAGGAGAGCAGGGGGAGCAGAGAGGAGAAGAGAAGACAAACGGGATGGAAGAGAGGATGAAGGAGATGGAAAGAAAAATAGAAGCAAAAGAAAAAGAAGCGATAAAGAAGAACATAGTAATGAAAAGAATCAAGGTGGAGAGAGAGGAACCAGAAGAAACAGCAAGGAAGCTGATAGGAGAGTTGGGGATAAAAGCAAGAATAGAAAAGGCAACAGCAATAGGGAAATGGGAACAAGGAAGGGAGGGGATGATAAAGGTAGAAATGAAGGACATGGAAGGGAAGAGAGAAGTAATGGAAAAAAAGAAGAGACTAAGAGGACGAAAGGAAAGGATAGAAAGCGAAATGACAAGGGAGGAATTAAAAAGGCAATGGAAACTAAGAGAAATAGGGGCAGAGGAACTGCGGAAAGGAGAAAGAGTCAGGGTAGAACAAGGACGGATTATGTTGCAGGGGATATGGTGGAAGTGGGACGAGGAAAGCAAGGACCTGAGAGATGAAAGAGGAAGGGCAAGGTGGAGACCAAAGGATACAAGAAGAGAGATAAGAGAAAGGGAGGGAGGAGAAGGAAGGCAGGAGGAGGAGAGGAGAGGACAAAAAAACGAGGAGAAGGGGGAAGGAGGGAGGAAGAAAGGATAAGGTCAGAGAAAGGAGGAAAGAAGAAGAAAGCTACAAAAAAAGGCAAGGGGAGAGAGACAGGAGAGAAGGAAGAACAAGGAAAGGGAAAAGCGAAAAAGGACGAAAAGAACGAGGAAAGGGAATTGAAGATAGTATTCTGGAATGTGGCAGGATTAACAAATAAAGACAAAGAATTTTGGGAAACGATAGGAGAATGGGATGTGGTAACACTAACAGAGACGTGGGTAGAGGAAAAAGGATGGGAAAGGATAAGAGAAAGACTACCGAAAGGATACACGTGGGAAAAACAATGGGCGAAAAAGAAAAACAAGAGAGGGAGAGCCATGGGAGGTATGATAATGGGAATAAGAGAAGGGATAAAAGTAGAAGAAAGGGAGAAAGAAAAGGAGACTGAAGGGATGATAACGAAACGAATAGAAGTAGAGAGAGAAGTGTGGGAAGTAGTAGGATTATATATAAACGGAGACATAGACAACAAGCTAGAGAAAGTCAGAGGAAGGATGGAGAAACAAGGGAAAGAGGAAAGAGTGATAATAGGGGGGGATTTCAATGCGAGGACGGGTAGGAAAGGAGGGAGAGTAAAGGGAGTGGAGGAAGAGGAGGAAGAGGAAAGGAACTCAAAGGATAGGAAGGTAAATGCAGAGGGGAACAAATTGATAAGGATGTTAGAAGAAGTTGGATGGGAAATATTGAATGGAAATATAGAAGGAGACAGACAAGGAGAGTTTACATTCACTGGGGGGGTAGGGGAAACAGTAATAGACTATGTGTTGGGGGATGAAAGAACAAGGGAGGGAGTGAAAAACATAGTAGTAGGAGATAGAATAGAATCAGACCACCACCCGCTAATAGTAACGATGAGGAAAGGAAAGGTAAAGAAAGAAATGGAGAAAAGAAGAGAAAGAAAGGTGGGAAGCGGACAATGGACGGGCAGGATGAAGGAGGAATATAAGACAGGACTAGAGAAAGAGACGACGGAAGGGGAGGAACAGACAATTCGAGCAATAGAAGAAAGGATAAAAAGGGCCATGAAGAGAGGAGAAGAAAACGGAGGAATGGAAAAAACAAGGAAAAGGAGTGGGTGGTGGGAAGACGAGGAAGGGAAACAGAAAAAAGAAGAGGTAAGAAAGGAACTAAGAAAGTGGAGGAAAGAAAAGGGAACAAGAGAGATGTACAGGGAGAAAAAGAGACGATATAAGGAATGGTGTGAAAAGAAGAAAGAGGAAGAAAGAGAGAGGATAATAAGAGAGATAGCGGAGGCAAGGACAGAAAACAAGGTGTGGGAAATAGTGAACAGGGGTAGGAAAATCAGGAAAAGAGTAAACGACAGTATAGGAAAGGAGGAGTGGAAGGAACACTTCATGAGACTACTGGGAGGAACAGAAGTCGGAGGGAACAAGGGGGAAGAGATAGAAAGAAAGGAAGACAGCGAAGAAGAATTGAGTAAAGAGGAAGTAAGGGAGACGATTAAGAAGATAAGAGAAGGAAAAGCGACGGGAAACGACGAAATACCGAACGAGGCATGGAAGTACGGAGGAGAGATGGCAGTAGAAATGGTGTGGGAAGTCTGCAAGAGAGTGTGGAGAGGAGAAGGATGGCCAGAGGGATGGAAGGAGGGGATAATAGTGCCAATAGTAAAGAAAGGAGAAGGAAAAAAGGCAGAAGATTACAGGGGAGTAACACTAATGCCATCAATGTACAAAATTTATACAACAATGCTAGGGAAGAGATTAGAGGAAGAGGTGGAAAGGAAACAGATGGTACCGCCGAACCAAACGGGATTCAGGAGGGGAGTAGGGACGATAGACAACATATACACACTAAACTATATAATAGGGAAGCAGATCAACAGGAAACAGGGGAAACTGATTGCGACATTCATCGACCTAAAGGCGGCATTCGATAGAGTAGATAGAAAGACGTTATGGAAAGCACTGCAGGAGAGAGGGGTGAGAGGAGGACTAAGGAGAAGGATAGAAGAGGTGTACAGGGAGACGACGAGCAGGGTAAAGGTAGGAGAAGAAACAGGAGAGAAATTCTGGATAGAAAAAGGGGTAAGGCAGGGGTGTCCATTGAGCCCAGCCTTATTCAATTTGCTAATCGCGGATATGGAGGAAAACATGCAGCAAGGGTGGCGAGGGGGAATCAAGGTGGCAGGGAAAAGAATATGCACGCTGGCTTACGCGGACGACGTAGTCATGCTGGCAGAGGATGAGGAGAGGATGCAAGGCATGATACGGAGGATGGAGAGATACATGGAAGAAAAGAAGCTAGAAGTAAACGTGGGAAAGACGAAAGTGATGAGATTTAGGAAAGGAGGTGGGAGAAAGAAGAAAATAGAATGGACATGGAGAGGAGAAAGGCTGGAGGAAGTAAAAGAGTTTAAATACTTAGGATATATATTCAAAAGAAATGGAGGGCACGAAGCACAGATAAGGGATAGAGTAAAAAAGGCAGGAACGGCAATGAGGCAGGTATGGGGAATAGGGAAAAGGAAATTTGAAAGGAACTGGGGAAGGAGAATGTGGCTGTTCGACACGCTGGTTTGGACGGTGATGGGGTACGGAGCCGAAATATGGGGGTGGAAGGAGAGAAAAGAGATGGAGAAAATACAGGAAAGGTACATAAGATGGACGATGGGAGTAGATTGGAGAACACCAGGGTACATGGTAAGAGAAGAATCGAAAAGGGAAAAAATAAGAATAAGGGCAGGAAGACGAGCGTGGAAGTTTGAAGAGAAATTAGAAGAAGGAAAAGGAAGCGAGTTGGCAAGACTATGCCTGGAGGAGACCAAAAAGAGAGAAGTAAAAGACGAAGAGGTATCGGAATGGGAGAAGGAGAGGAAGAGGGTAAAAAAGCAGAGTAGAAACGGAGGAGAAGAAAGCAAAGGGGCATACGAGGAAATAGAAAAGAGAGACAAAGAAAAACAAGCGCAGGAGCGACGAGAAAGAATAACAAATTCAAGATACAACAGATGGTACAGAGAAGTAGTAACCGAGGAGGTACCAAAATACTTAGTAGCAGGATGGCAGGAGGAAAGATACAAGAGGATAGCGAGGTTTAGACTAGGGAATGAAATGAGAGCAGGACATTATTGGGGAGCAGAAGAAGAGAAAACGTGCAGGATATGCGGGGAAGAGGAGGAAACGTGGGAGCACATGCTAGACAGATGTGGAAGAGAAGGGGAGGAGGAGAGAGGAATAGGAGAAAGAATAAGGGAAATTCTAGACGAGAAAGGAGGAGGGGAAGGGTGGATGAAGGAAGTGGAGGAGAAGAGGAAAAAAGAGAGGTAGAAAGAAGCGAGAGAGGAGTATGAAGGAATGAAAGAAGGAGTGGAATGAATGAAGCGGAAACGGAAGTCGACGAAAGCGGGAGAAAGAAGTAGGGAAAAGGAAAAAAAAAAAAAAAAAAAAAAAAAAAAAAAACTGTTAAGAGGCGAGCGATAAATGTAAGGCAATGTAAGAGCGATAGAATAATGAGAGAGAGAGAGGGAAGAGAGAGAAAAGGAGGATAAGAAGGCACACAGAAAGAACAAAGAAACAAGAAAGCGGCAAAGAGATAAACAAATAAAGATGAGAGTAAGAGCAGGAGCAGGAGAAACTAGAAAATAAGGTAGAATTAGATAAAATAAGATAGAATAAGGACAATGTAAAAGTAGAATAAGGTAAACCTGTAAATACGAAACAAAGACTGTAAGAAAATGTAAAAACGAGAAAGAAACGAAAGTCACTGTAACCCTAAGGGGAATCAATAAATCATTATACATACATACATACATATATAATTATTATATTATTATATTTCATATTATTTAGTTATAGTATAGTATTTATTTACACTTGTATGCCCTTTCGAGCTTTTACATCCTCCTCTCTTAATCTTCCCCATATTTACATTTTAACATTTGATATTATTTAGTTATATTATTATATAATACAAATATTATTGTATTTTATATTATTTTTATTATACATTTTTATATAATTATTATATTATTATATTTCATATTATTTAATTATATTATTATATTATATAAATATTATTGTATTTTATATTATTTTTATTATACATTTTTATATAATTATTATATTATTATATTTCATATTATTTAATTATATTATTATATTTTATAAATATTATTGTATTTTATATTATTTTTATTATACATTTTTAAATAATTATAATATTATTATATTTCATTTAATGATATTATTATATTATATAAATATTATTGTATTTTATATTATTTTTATTATACATTTTTATATAATTATTATATTATTATATGTCATATTATTTGTATATTATATTTTATATTGTTTTTTTATTCTTTTTTAATGTTTTTTTAAATACCACTCCAATGTAAATTTATACTCGACGTATTTTCTCGTTGAAACATATCGGGGAATATAAAAGTTACGAGAAACTATATAGAAACTATAAACTCTGGGAATATGGAACGTTAAACACGTGTACGTTATGTACGTAAACGGCACTCACGGATATCAAACGCGTAAACCCCCAACCATTTATTTTACACCTTGGGAACGTTTTTTTCTGTTTTTTTTTCCACTTCGTCGTATCTTACTTATGAATATATTTAACGGACTATTCTCGTTTGTCGCCCTAAAAAAAAGTGTTTGCTTGGCGTTTACGTTCGAAAGAAAATTTCAAAATAAAAATTGAGAACGAAAATTAGAAACAAAAAATTTTTGTTGTTTTTTTTTCGATTAATTTCTCGACAGGGCTGTTTGCCGTCCTTAAAAATAGAATTTTTCTTAACATTTTCGGTAGAGAAAGACATTTTTTTAGATAAGAATTTTTGACATAAATTTTTTTTTGAAATTTTTTTTTTTTTTTTTTTTTTTTTTTTTTTTTGAAAAAAATTTATGTACGTTTATGCTATTTGGGGTTTAATGATCTGTAAATTTTCAAATTGCAAATTGTAGATTAAAATTTATAAATTTTCAAATTGCAAATTTTCAATTAAAATTTGTAAATTAAAATTTGCAAATTTTCAATTAAAATTTGTAAATTTTCAAATTATAAATTAAAAATAAATATTTGTAAATTTTCATCACGATAAAACGTGTTTAATATAAATTTTAATCCCGAAGCTTTATTTCTCAAAGGAAGTTATACCTAAAATTTCAATATTTGTACGAGTTACAGACGTTTGAAAGGGAGAGCTTAACGAAGATAGAAAATTAAGAGGAAGGTTGCCCGCAATTTTCTCGTTACTGCGCGTCCGTTTCTTTTCTTTTTATAAATTAATAGAAACGTGTAGCTCGAAACTACTTTCGTGATATTAGCTTTGAAAAACGTAACGAATTGAAACAACTTTTTTTCTTCGTCCCACGATGAAATAAAAACTTTGAATTTTCCGTCAATCAATAAAACATCAAAATAAATTATACAGATTTATAAATTTCTTCGATTAAAATATAAAAATAAATAAAAAATACCTAAAACAAACAAACTAAAAATCTCAAACAATTCCTTTTCGCACTAACGAATAAAAAAAACAACAACAAGCTTCTCCTTGTCCAATGAAAATTGTTATTTTGAAAAATTGTCTTCGTTCTTTGAGAACGAAAACGAGACGTGGTCCTTGCACGAAGCTCTAAAATATTCACGACCGAGTGAAAAAAGACGGGACTGGTCCCTTTTTCATTAGCCCGGTCAAACTTACCGAAAGTTAATAATAAATCATTCGCCTCGAACCCACATTTAGTCACTCACTTACTCTGTCTCTCCCTCTTACACAATTATTCCCATTTCCCTGTCTCTAACAAAATGAACAAACATAAATTCTCCTCGAGCAACAAACGCTCGACGAAAATTAAAAAAATCTTTCTTTTTCTCCAAACAGTTCACCATCTCATTTATTTATTTATTTCTAACAATAGCGTGAACATAAATTTATGGAAAATGGACAGAGTTCTATGGAATTATTTGAAACTCGACGAAATGCAAATTAACGTCTCTTTTTCTTTTGTTCTTTTTCCTTTTTTCCCTCGAGACGATATCAACAAGTATTCGTCGAGCTCCGTATGAAATATGAATGAGAATAGGTAGGAATGAAAAATTCAGCCGGTGTAGAGAACATTGGGTTGTCTTTGTACATAAAGAATGAATATTATCTTCGGTGCGATGAATTTCACGACACGAGGGTGAGAGATAACAAAACAGTTCTGTTGTATTTGCGTCGGTTTTCCCTGCAACCGGGGATGGCGAGGCCAAGGGCCTATATTTAGGTATAGAGCCTGAGCAAGGGCTCGTTGCAACAGGGACGAACCTGGCAAATATCGATTTCACCCCTGTTTCGTGCTTGCAAGCTCTGGATATGAAAGAACTCTCGTCCCTCGTTGCTTTTCAAGGTCTGGAGAATGATAACAGTCTCTTTATCCTCAGTGGATATTTTTCCCACTGTCTCAGGATCCTCGCTTGATAAAGGATGAATTTTCATTCGATTACCTGTTGAACATTAATAAGACAGAGATTTGATTAAGGGATACAATTATAATGTTATTGAAAATTATTTTTCTTAACACTATTGAAAGATATGGACCTGGGAAGTATTGAGTTCATTTCTGTTTCATGCTTGCAAGCTCTGGGTATGAAAGGGCTCTTGTTCCTCGTTGCTTTTCAAGGTCTGGAGAATGATAACAGTCTCTTTATCCTCAGTGGATATTTTTCCCACTGTCTAATGATCCTCGCTTGATAAAGGATGAATTTTCATTCGATTACCTGTTGAACATTAATAAGACAGAGATCTGATTAAGGGATACAATTATAATGTTATTGAAAATTATTTTTCTTAACACTATTGAAAGATATGGACCTGGGAAGTATTGAGTTCATTTCTGTTTCATGCTTGCAAGCTCTGGGTATGAAAGGGCTCTTGTTCCTCGTTGCTTTTCAAGGTCTGGAGAATGATAACAGTCTCTTTATCCTCAGTGGATATTTTTCCCACTGTCTCAGGATCCTCGCTTGATAAAGGATGAATTTTCATTCGATTACCTGTTGAACATTAATAAGACAGAGATTTGATTAAGGGATACAATTATGATGTTATTGAAAATTATTTTTCTTAGCAATATTGAAAGATATGGACCTGGGAAATATTGAGTTCACTTCTGTTTCGTGCTTGCAAGCTCTGGGTATGAAAAGGATCTCGTTCCTTGTTGCTTTTCAAGGTCTGGAGAATGATAACAGTCTCTTTATCCTCGGTGGATATTTTCCCCCTGTCTCACAATCCTAGCGTGATAAAGGATGAATTTTCATTCGATTACCTACTGAACATCAATAAGACAGAAATCTGATTAATGATCTGGGATAATAAAATTATAGTCTAAAAATTTGTTTAAATTGTCTTTTCTGTAATATTGAAAAATATAGACTTTCATTGACATGCTGTTAAATTTTGCATGTGAAATTCAAATTATTTTAGTCGCTATTGGCGTTCTTAGAAAAAAGTATTTGGCTAGCTGCATATGAAAACCTTTTACTCGAAATTTTAAATGTATTATTCCTAGGAATGTTGTTTTTCTCCATACGTCAATACAGTTTTTTATACTGATTCTTTATCTTTTTCGTTTTTCTTTCTTTCAGACAATTTTTAGAGGAGTGAGACTTGTTCTTATCATGTAATTATGTTGTATGTACTTATTCACTTACTATGGGCATATCATTAAAATGAACCAAAACAAAACGGACTGATCATCAAATTTTATTAAAAAAAAGAGAAAAGCATGAAAATCAACAATTTTCAAGCCAGTCATATTGGAATGGACCTATAATACCAACGATCAAAAATATTCTCTACAGGTCGGACGTATTTGAATACGAGAAAAAAACACTCGAGGCTGTTTAACTACAACTTTGTTACGATTCAAACACAAGCTTGACATTCGAAGAACAATGAACTTTCGAATTTAAGTTCGAAGCTTTTATTGAAAAAAAATTAATGATATGAGATGGAAAATCGACGTTCAACGAGTCTATGAAAAAGATTCGAATAATTTATTATCATTCTTTGTTTTTTTCTCACTTTCCAGATATTGACACTCACACGACAAACAAGTTCGTCAGAATTTCGTAACTATTTAGGCCATCTATATATAATATATTTATAGATATATATTTCGTCAACTATATATGATTACTCTGTGTACAGTATCGCTACTATAATCGATGAAATAATACAATTTTATAGAACATTTCTCTATCTCTCTCCCGTCGGTATTTACATGTTACAAATCTCCATCTACATTTTCTTCTTAGCGTTAATTCGCGTGTAACTGGACGTTTTTCTTTTGTATAAAAATCTTGCAAGCCTTGTTGTGATTTTAGGAAAACCGATGAAAAATGTTATAGTCGTATGGTGTTTGGTTACTCTGTTTGTTTTTGTTCAACAAGCGGATCGAAGAAACGATCGTTTTTTCGTTGTTATCAATTAATCGTTTGGAAAAATGATCTCGTTGAAAATATTCTGCAAAGCGAAGTTTGCGGAATCAGCCTTGATGAAATTTGCATCGCTACGATGAAAGGAAGTGTGTCGTTTATTTCGCTTTCGCGGATGTTCTGGAGCGAAGATTCTTCTTCGTTGCTTGATCGACTTCTGGCAGATCGTCGTCTTCGGACTGAGTGCTCTTCTTGCCGTCCTTCTTTTTTAGCCGCTGTTGCTTGGGCTTGATCTTCGAGACGACCGGGGCGTTGTTTTCGTGCGCCCGTTTCAATTGACGTTTGATGAAAATGTACAAAAGATAAGCCTGGAACGCTCCGATAGCGCCGAGCGTGGAATAACGCACGGCCGGAATGTTGAAACTTCCTGTTGGATAACTGAACGACTCTTCGATCTGTCCAAGACCGTAGAAAAATACGAGATTCGAGACAGCGATAGTGGCGATGCGAACGAAAACGAACACGGCGTTTGCGATGAGAAAAGCGACTGTAGAGAAAATGGAAATTATAAATGATTTAGTATATTATGTTTCGAGCAATATTTTGCAACGTTGTTTAAATATTTCAATGAAATTTGAGCGTGTGAAATTATAACTCACCTCTGGAAGTTTGTTCGTTCTGGTTAACGAAGTGAATTACACGAGCGCTGTGCTGCAAAGCTTCTCCAATGTAATGAAGTACGAGCAAAATTACACCGACGTGTTGGAAACTGAAATGAAATAGACGTGTTTTATGTCCTCATAGGAAATTATGCAAAAAATCGTTTACACGTGGAATGAAGTGATATTTCTTATTAACGTACTTTAGGAGATACGCGAAGAGAGTGAATAAAAGACCGGTGGTAGCGTGAAAAACTCTGGGTGCAATTTCTTCCTTCTTGGCACGTTGGAAATACAACTCGGGATAGCAGTGAAGCCAATAAGCAAGCTGGCCAATGAAAAATAATTTCAAGGAAAACGACATTGTTCCTGGATAATTGGTCCACAACGATGCAACATTGCTAATCAGATTGTCCCTGTAAGAAGAAAATTTATTAGTCGTGTATTATTTACCTTTAACCACAATTTTGCGACCTCCAACTCTTTCGATAACATAACCTTATTTCGTACAAAGCCGATGCTTCAAAAAAAAAGAATTTTTCCATTACCTGACGATGATATCGATACCCCAGATAGCCGAAAGAACGAAAAATGCAATCAGCTGGCTCGATTCATTGAACTTCGAGAGTTTGATCTTGCTCAGATGAAGACGCCTTGAGATTTTCTAAAATATTAAATGTTCTCGATTATTCCTCGTTGGTTGTACAAAGAAATTTTATCCGTGTTAAAATGCTTAACGATCTTACATCCAGGATATATTCTTGGATGACTGCGTGCATAACGATAGTGATGAGGAAATAGAAGAATACAGCGCACGAATCCTTCCAACCGGTGGTATATTTCAGAGGTTGCCAAGGCGCACCTGCTTCTTGTGGCTCGGATACATTGTGATGCACAGCGATGAAGATATATGCCCATGGAGATGTAATCTGTGAATAAAAACAAAAATGTTCTTTCTTAGACATCAAGATTTTCATAATATAATTTTTATAAATATCTGTACCCAGAAATGCGACAACACCAACATAGATCAAGTAACATATGGTTAGTTATGAAGACGTTAGATAACCTCGTTGGACGCATATTGGTAAAGATTTATTGGATTAGAATATTGCGAGAAATTCGTAGATTCGAGTGACTCTTATATGAAGCCAAAGAAATGCAATTATCCATTGGAATATTATGTAGGCCGGGTTGACGACCCTTTGACTGACCTGAACCATCAAACCAACGACGAAGACCATAGCGACGCACGATACGATATCTGCATGATTCTGGATGATGAATTCATGACTGAATATCGGTGGATTCTTGTTTGAGCTTTTTCGTCCTTTAATCGCGACCATTTTGATCGTTATGAATTATCCTGTAAATCAGGATTAAATGCTAACCGGGAACTAGCACCTTTACAAGTACAACACACGCGACGTCTCACCGTGCACTGAAGAACCGAGAATGTACTGACGCATGCGCACGCCAACGACTAACGCGTCTCACTCACGCCACAGATGCCAACTGTGGGCAATGTGGCGACTCCTCTATTGCTTGTTGGCACTACGTGAATCAACGACTATATTATTTATCGATCTTTCTAATTTTATTCTTTGATTATATACAAACTAATCGTTTCGTAACGAAATATTTTCTGTTATCGTAAAATAAATGTTATGTCTTGAAGATTGTCCCGTAACAATATCATTATTCAAGTACTGCTTTGATTACAAGAGCGTACCGGAAATGTAGCAGGATATTGCGGACTACGAAATTTATTTTGGATTATAACGGTATGTTGTTATTTAGCGTTTGAATATGTCGATTCCATATTAGCTGTTATCTTTCGTAAGATAAACACGCTAAAGATTAAAGTTATAACGAAAAAAAACATTATAACCTTCACATCACTTGGCTAATATCACGGAGGTGTATACAGTGACAAAGTTACTGCTCTCCCGCCACCAGTTGAAAATAAATTCCTTCATGGCTGACACTCCTTTAACCTTTAGCACGCACGCAACACATGCACGTGATACGCTTGATTATCTCATAGTGCTGTACATCCTTCATGCCCGTTCGTTTCATAAATTGTTTACATTGTTTGTGAGCGAAAAATCTGAAAAAAACGATGGATTCAATAACTTTTGGAATTTTGACAGGTATGTAAGAGTATTTATCAGATATTTTTGTAATTAATATTTATTTCGAGCCAACACTGATTATATTATTTGTATTCGTCTAACTGCCGGTCATCGAAGGTTAAACTAGGCGTTATCATATTCGTTGCGTCAGAGCATATGAGATGTCATTAAAAATGTACAAATTACTCAAATACAAGTCAAAGCGAAACTATAAAATAAAAATAATACTTGATTTTAGCTAAACCTAAAATTATATGTTTAATAGTGGATTGTGGTACTTTTTTAAAAAGGCGCCGACTTGTCACTTCTGCTATGAATCTATTATTAAGAGTTCCAATACCTCAAATATGACTAACAAGATTATTTAACAAAGAATTAAGTCGTTTTTTCATACTTATTTATTTTCTTATATCAAAACAGTGAGTGATACGTGTCACCATGATCATACTAAAGACGCCAGCGGTCCGGAAGCTGAGCGATTGGTCACGAATCTAGAAACTGAAACTGGTTCCATTCTGAAAGGCGTGATATCATGCAAAAGTATTGTACCTGATGAACAATCGAGCATAATGGTAATTTTCATGAAATTGTTCGGTGTTAGCAATCAATATTTCAGTAACGCATATAAAAATTGTAATTCTCAATTGTACAGAAAACTTTGATAGAATGGTCGGACAAGAATAAAGTTAATGTTATCCTAACATCCGGTGGAACAGGATGTGCGGAAAGAGACGTTACACCTGAAGCTACCAGACGTGTAATTGAGAAAGAAGTTCCAGGCATTGCTATAGCAATGATCAATGAAAGTCTCAAGGCGACGCCAATGGCTATGTTGTCGAGGTAAGCAATATTTTCAGATTTTCAATGTTCTCGTTCAATCTATGACTATTATATTTCACATTCAGAGTTATTTGTGGTATTCGAGGACAAACACTGATCATTAACTTGCCTGGCTCGCCAAAGGCGGTTAAAGAATGCTTAACCAGCATTGCCAAAGTTATACCTCATGCCGTAGCTTTGATACTGAATAACAAGTCGAAAGTTACCAAAGACCATAATACAGTCGAGGATACCAATATATCTGATGATCTTGCCATCAAACATAAAAATTTAGCGGTAATAAGACATTCTGAAACAAAAAAATTGATCTTATAATAAATTATACAACGATCGAAGAATGGAATACGATATCTGTTTTTACAGATTGCTTTGGAGAACGTTGCAAATCGTCTGAGACAGTCACCGTATCCGATGATCTCGTTGGATGAAGCAAAAAACATCATGGAAAAGGAAACCATTCCGTTATCAGCTTCACCCTTTGCCTCAGACGTTGTGTCTATAGAAAATTCTCATGGAAGGATTCTCGCTACAATGGTGAAGAGTGCGTGTGATTTACCACCGTTCAGAGCATCAATTAAAGATGGCTATGCTGTCTTTTGGGAAGATGGTGTAGGCCCGAGACGTGTATTGGGTGGTGTAGAAGCAGGACATAAGGTAAGATAATGTATAACTGACTAACTCCTTATTGCATGAATTATGAAAGAGATGAAATAAACATTCTTTTTTTTTCCATAAGAACTTTGTTAGTTCCTCCTAGTTAGTTTGCCGCATTCAAACTTTGGTTTTAGATTGTTAAAGTAGCTAATTTTTGTTCAGTATGTCAAAAGCTTTTTTTTTCAGAACCAAATTTAAATCGTAATTCTACATTTTTTCATGTCACGAACTGTATTTTTTGTTATCGCAAAGCAAAATAATTAACAAAAAATCTTTTAACACACTGAAAAAAGGAAGGAACTGTGGTTAAATAAATCGTTGATAATATCGTAGTGAGGCTCAAAATATAAATGAAAATAATATATTGCTCTTTTAGCCGGGCTCTGTACGATTGAAAAGAGGCGAATGTGTGAGGGTTAATACTGGTGCTCCGATACCAGATGGTGAGTCAATTTGTAGGATTCTGGAAGTAAAAAAAACTGGAGCGGACTAATGTTTGTAACTCCTTGAAAAATTAGAAGCAACAGCGGTCGTTCAGGTCGAAGATACACGCCTTTTATCTAATGCATCGAAGGAAGAGGAGTCTATGATAGAAATACTGGTTGCTCCGTCTCTAGGACAAGACATCAGGTGAGCTGCGATAGAAAACACATTGAGTACAGTCCAACGTCTCAAAATACAATCTTATCGGCTTATCTTTGAAATTAATGCGAGAACGACCTTTGTCTGTATTTCAGAGATGTGGGAAGCGATATAAAAAAAGGAGAACAGGTTATCGATATCCATACGAAAATAGGATCGGTAGAAATGGGAATTCTAGCTGCTTCTGGTGTAACCGACGTTCACGTGACCAAAATACCGGTCGTAGGGATATTGTCGACTGGCAATGAGCTGCAAGCATTCGGTGAATCGCCCAAACCAGGTCACGTTTATGACAGTAACAAAATCACGTTGATGACGTTGCTCAAGGAATGTGGCTATGATTCTGTTGATCTGGGCATCGTTGGAGATGAGTGAGTTTTGATAGACGATCTCAAGAAAGTAATTGAGATTAGCAGAGCTTATGATTTTAATAAATTTCAAATTTAAGTCTAAAAGCTATGATCGCTCGAATTGAGAAAGCTTTGGGAATTGTGGACGTTCTCATAACATCCGGCTCAGTGTCAATGGGTGATAAGGACTTGCTGAAGCCTGTCCTTAAAGAGGTTTTTGGGGCGACTATTCATTTTGGTAATTATAGAAATCTCTGATAATATTCTCTTCATCATTATCTGTGTGTATCAAGTCTACTTTGCATTTATCGAAGGTCGGGTCAGTTTGAAACCAGGAAAACCGACGACGTTTGCTACCTGTAAATACAATGGCAAGATCAAGTACTTCCTGTGTTTGCCGGGAAACCCTGTTTCGGCGACGGTAACGGCCCATCTGTTTGCCATACCAGTGCTGAATTCTTTAACACTCAATCGCACAAAACCAACAATCATCACAGCCACGGTAATTCATCGAGTCACACTTATAATAAACTCGCTCATAATGAATCCATTTAATAATTTATCTTACGAATCCTTTCAGCTCATGACGGACTATAATCTGGATCCCAGGCCCGAATATGCCCGAGCTATGCTCAAGTGGGAAACTGACGGCGTTCCTAATGCTTATATCGTAGGCAATCAAATAAGCAGCAGATTGCTCAGCTGCAAGAGTGCAAATGCACTGTTAATGCTACCAGGAAAAACAAAAGAACAACCGGCATTAAAAGCAGGTAATCGAGTTTCGGCGATGCTACTTGGATTTAATTCTTCCATATAGTGAATAACCATTTACGAAATGGAAACATTAAGGTTATCCCAAACAATATTATTAAGAATATCTAAACGCACGTTTCTTTATGCGCTATAATTTTTATTCCATGGTTGTATATAATTTTTGGTAGTTTTGTTATCAGAATAAAAGTATATTTGATGATAATAAGATTTAGTAACGCAAATATTAATTGATACTTCACGGTATACTAGAACTGCTAGAATATTTGTTTCGTCCAAAAAAACTTTATTTGTCGTTTCAATCGCCGCGGTCACCCGATTACACTAACGTTAAGGGGGGCAACCAGTTTAGACCGATCGAAAAATCGTCGTTTTTTTTATTGCATGAATCGTTAGTATAACTATTCAAGAATATGTGGTCAAAATTTCAAAGCAAAATTCCCATTAGTTCGAATGCAATGGTTCTCATGAGTCTTGCGAACGACGAAGTAGACCACGTAAAAGATCATTTTAATGGAAATCAAAACACCAAGAGTGAGTCGAGTGTCAGTGAAGAAGATGGAGCAAGTACGAGCAAAAGAAAACTTTCGACTGCTACTAGTGAGAATGTGATTGTGAATCCTATACATTCTTATAGGATCATCGAATTTTTCACAGTATTCACTGCTTTGTCGGACATTCTTATTTGCGGAAATTGTAAACAAAAAGTAAAATTTCAAGAAACTCAAAAAACGTGGCCTTGGTTTCAAGCTTGTTGTCGATCGCCACTGTGGATCGAAACAAATTAATTCAGGTCCTTTAATCAACACTGGATTTGAGATAAATCGTAGGATTGTATTTGTCATGCGGCTCTTAGGTGTTGGCAGACAAGGGCTAAATTTATTTTGTAATTACATGGACATTCGCAGTGGTATAGCCGAAGAAACATACAATGGAATTTGCGCTCACATCCACGCCGCTGCGAAAACAGTGTATGAATTCTGCTGTAAGAAAGCAGTTGAAGAAGAAAAGAAAGAGAACGAGAAACTCGGAAGACCTATTTCGAATTTGAAAATATCTGGTGATGGAACGTGGAAAAAAAGAGGATTCAAATCACTTTAACCCTCATCGGATATTACACCGGAAAAGTCATCGATCTCGTTGTACGAAGCAGTTACTGCCAATCATGTACATATTGGAAAGATAAATCGAAAAATTCAGCAGAATATATAGCATGGAAAGAGGATCACGACGAAGAAAGTTGTATGAAAGCACATGATGTCTCCGCGGGAAGCATGGAGATGGAATCGGTGAAAATGATGTTCCTGAGATCGGAGGAACTACATGGTATCAAATACGGTAATTATATCGGTGATGGAGATTCGAAAACGTTCACAGCAATTCTAAATTTGAATCCATGTTGAGAAAAGGATGGGAACTCGGCTCCGAAACATCAGGAAAGATAAAAAACTGGGCGGAAAAGGAAAATTGACAGAGGCGTTGGTGAAAAAGCTCAGCACGTACTACGGCTTAGCGATTCGAAGAAATATAAACAGCGTCGAAGACACGAAGAAGGCTATAATGGCAACTTTTCAGCACAGACGACAATCCACAACACGACAACTGTCCAGAGGGAGAAGATAGCTGGTGCAAGTGGCAGCGCGCTAAAGCACTGGGAACAGAGCCTGAACTGCACCCTGCCCCATTACACCCCGACGTTCAAAAAGAAATTCTTCCGATATACGAAGATTTATCGAGAGACGATCTGCTGACGAGTTGCTTAGGCGGTCATACGCAGAATGCGAACGAAAGTTTCAATTCAACCGTTTGGCGACTGGCTCCAAAGCATCTACATGCTGGTTTAAAAATAGTCGAGATTGCAACATTCTTGGCTACTGCATTATTCAATGAAGGAAATTCAGCCCTTCTAATGCTGATGAATGAATTAAGGGAGCTTTCCAGTGTGACAGCCCGAAAAATCGCTGTTTTTCGCGATTTTTTTTTTTTAAAGAAAAAATAATCTAATCGGTCTGGTTTTTTTTTGTATATTAATTGGGTATTGAAGAATACAAAACAATTTTTTAAAGATCGATTTATTTATTAATTAATATCTATAAAAATGATGAAACAATTGTTGCAGAAAATGCACTTGGATGTGGTGTCCACGTTGGAGGTCACAATTTTGATCTGAAACAAAAAACACAAAAAGATTATTGATCGGTATATAATTGGCTTTCGTGCTATGGAGGCTTTTTTTTTTTTTGCAAAAATGGCGCCGGTTTGAACAAAAAGTATCGATTTTAGCATTTTTTTTTGGCAGTTTTTTTTACAAAAAAATAGGAAGATGTCAAAAAAAAAGCTTCCATAGCACGATAAACAATGACGTTAAGAATATTGTGTAAAAAATTTAACTCGATAGCTTTAAAACTCTGCCCTCCAAGTTGGACACCGTTTTGAAAAATGCTGTTTCGAAAAAAACGCGTTCAAAGTTTCAAGTGAGGAAATTTTAGGTAAATCGTTTACTTACGGTCAATCAACGATGCCAGGTCCATACAATATCCCTTCTGCTTCTTCGAAAAGAGTGTATACTATTCGATAAAGCAAAAAAAAAATCGATTTTTTGAAAATTTCACACTGGAAAGCTCCCTTAAATCTCGTCGTTGGCTCACAGAGCTTCAATTATGCCGAGAGCATGGACAGAAAGCGCGTGACGAGACAGAATAGGCGCAGCTCATTGGAAACGAAGGAAGCTCGTATAGCTCGTCAAGTGAAGTTGCAAGCTAAAAATGACGCATATGAGCAAGAAGAGGGATTGCTATATGATGCTGGAATAGCTGATTAATCGGTGAGCATTTTTTATAATTAATTACTGCCTTGAATTTCTCGTTTTCGCTACATTTTATTTCAAACGCGTTTTTCTCGAAACGACTGTTTTTTCGACTTGCGTACATTTTAGCTCAAAAAGTTATTGATCAATCGTTCTGAAATTTGGTGTAGATATTCTTTATTCAATTCCACGTAACACGAATCAAATTCGGGGATTATATTGTTATTAAAAATATATTTTTTTATGCAAGAAAGATGAAAAAATATAGTATAAAAACAAGAGAGGCAGTGGCACAGGGGTTAGCGTTCTCGGCTCTCAACTCGGGGGTCCCGGGTTCGATTCCCCGCCGGCACCAATGGAATTTTTCTATGTGTTTATTCTGTGCTCTCGATGGTTCGGAACCCACCTAACCAAAAACTGTAGGTCCACCGAAGTGGTTGATGGTGGAAATGAGGATCGCGGTGATTGTAAGAGAGGAGGAATGTAAAAGCCCGCAAGGGTATACATTGGAAAAAGAAAGACACTACTACTTATAGTATAAAAACATGACATTGTGTTCAAACACCTCAAAAACATGCAATTTTCAATTTGTTTGATCAAAATTAGGTTCATATTCTTAGAAAATATGTTTTTAATGAAAAACAAAAAATATCCTGATGATTACAGATAAAAATTGCGACGTCAGGGATGTACGCCAGCCAAATGCTCGGATGGTAATCGCCCATGGACTGCACGCGGTAACTCCACTATTTCCGACGGAAAACGTTAGAAAAAATTTTAAAGTGTACTTGAAAACATAAATAAAATATCCTCCAAGTTTAAACAATTTGTGATTATTCCTTCCTGGTTAAAAAAAATCATGAAAAACAGCAAAATTTCGATCTCACAAACCGGTTTCCCCCCTTAAGTTTGTCATTCCGCTTACCTACCGGTGGTAAGAAACCTCTCATTCATCCCAACAGAGGGCGTACAGAGCCATCTCCCGAGGAAGATTAAAACCATAACCCCAAACCACAACGAATGCCTGGGAGAGTTGTACGGCCTCCACAGTGTTTTCTCATCACGTATCCGCGTAACGTGGGATCAATAAACTCTCACGGGGAAAAGAAATTACATTCGGACAATAAATAATAAAAAGAAACAAAAACCATCGTTAGCGTTCAAAGATCGACCGCGAGGGTGCGTGCGTGTGTGTGTGTGTCTGCGTGTTATCCATGAGTGATAGTTTCATCTCTCCGTCAAAAATTCTCGTGCTCTCATCACTTCTTTCTTTCCTCTCCATCCCCTCTCTCGACCAAACTCGGGACAGTGCATTTCGCGTTGAACTATTATGTGTTTCCCGTTTGGTTAAAGAGCGCAGTCGCTGTTGAGAATTCAGCACGATGATAGGAAAGGGTTGGAAATTTTTGCGATGCAGCGCGTATGAAGAGTTAGTGTGACGCCATTAATGACAATATTACCCGACTGTCCGTATACAACACGATCGCTACGAGGCAATCGTACCAATGATATCATTATAGCATTACTTCGTTCAAAACGTCAGACGGTTAACGCTCACGAACGCTTCGAACCTTTGTCCTCGTGACTCGGTCGGATACAACAAAAAAAAGCCTGAACTCTTTCCCTCTCTCTCTCTCTCTCTCGTGTGCCAGTGGCAAGTTTGACGTGCACGTTTTATTGGTGTAGAAAAAAGTTTCCCTTTCCCCCCGGGGGGTCGCCAGTGTCTCTCGTACAACGGCAAGGTTCTTTCGCGATCGCGAGAAAGGCCTTGCGTGTTTTCGTTCGCGAATAATCGATCAAGATAATGATCCATCTTAAATAGTGTTATATATCCCGGGTAATAAGAATAACGGTTTGCTTTAGTCCTGGAACATATGTATATGTTATTTATATATAAATAATATATATATATATACATATGTATGTATATATATATATATTGTAACACACAATCTTCGTGCGATAAGAAGGAATTTGTTCGAAAACATGAGTTCCGTTTGGAAGAGATTGCAGCGAGTCAACAAGAGAGCTGCCAAGTTTCAGTTCACCGTTTCCTATCATGAGGTCACCCTCGAGACTACGTCAAAATGGTGAGTGAAAGATATTATTGTGTATTATTAGCGATAACCAATGGGATTGTGTTTCACGATGACAATCGAGGATATACGATTTAGGCATTGTCGTCACGTTATACAAAGTGACATTCAATTGCTGGTTTTATTATCTTTTTAGATCAGACATGATAGAAGTATTTACTTTGATATTTTCTATCGTGTCGTGTTTACAGTGACACCTGTATGATGCAAGGTGTATTAAAGATTTTATCTTTCTTTTTTATAACGGTGGTAATGTAATTTTAAAACACTAATGTGTTTCAGTGACAATATAGAGATTTTATAGTTTTGTATAATTTTAATTTGAGAATAATTGTTTAGGTTTCTTTTTTTTAAGGGTGAGGCTAGAATTTCTTAGAGAATTGGCAATTTATTTTGGATACATTTTTTGAGGGTTGTAAAGGAAAAGCTAGGTTAGAATTTTTAGTGTTTTAGGAAGAATATTAATTGAATATTTAGAATTGATAGAGAAGTATGTCACATTGTTTTATTTAATTACAATTGACAATATAGAGATTTTATACTTTTGTATAATTTTAATTTGAGAATAATTGTTTAGGTTTCTTTTTTTCAAGGGTGAGGCTAGAATTTCTAAGAGAATTGGCAATTTATTTTGGATACATTTTTTGAGGGTTGTAAAGGAAAAATTAGGTTAGAATTTTTAGTGTTTTAGGAAGAATATTAATTGAATATTTAGAATTGATAGAGAAGTATGTCACATTGTTTTATTTAATTACAATTGACAATATAGAGATTTTATACTTTTGTATAATTTTAATTTGAGAATAATTGTTTAGGTTTCTTTTTTTCAAGGGTGAGGCTAGAATTTCTAAGAGAATTGGCAATTTATTTTGGATACATTTTTTGAGGGTTGTAAAGGAAAAGTTAGGTTAGAATTTTTAGTGTTTGAGGAAGAATATTAATTGAATATTTAGAATTGATAGAGAACTATGTCACATTGTTTTATTTAATTACAATTGACAATATAGAGATTTTATAGTTTTGTATAATTTTAATTTGAGACTAATTGTTTAGGTTTCTTTTTTTCAAGGGTGAGACTAGAATTTCTAAGAGAATTGGCAATTTATTTTGGATACATTTTTTGAGGGTTGTAAAGGAAAAGTTAGGTTAGAATTTTTAGTGTTTTAGGAAGAATATTAATTGAATATTTAGAATTGATAGAGAAGTATGTCACATTGTTTTATTTAACTACAATTGACAATATAGAGATTTTATACTTTTGTATAATTTTAATTTGAGAATAATTGTTTAGGTTTCTTTTTTTCAAGGGTGAGGCTAGAATTTCTTAGAGAATTGGCTATTTATTTTGGATACATTTTTTGAGGGTTGTAAAGGAAAAGTTAGGTTAGAATTTTTAGTGTTTTAGGAAGAAAATTAATTGAATATTTAGAATTGATAGAGAAGTATGTCACATTGTTTTATTAACTACAATTGTCAATATAGAGATTTTATACTTTTGTATAATTTTAATTTGAGAATAATTGTTTAGGTTTCTTTTTTTCAAGGGTGAGGCTAGAATTTCTAAGAGAATTGGCTATTTATTTTGGATACATTTTTGAGGGTTGTGAAGGAAAAATTAGGTTAGAATTTTTAGTGTTTTAGGAAGAATATTAATTGAATATTTAGAATTGATAGAGAAGTATGTCACATTGTTTTATTTAATTACAATTGACAATATAGAGATTTTATACTTGTGTATAATTTCACTTTAAGAATAATTGTTTAGGTTTCTTTTTTTCAAGGGTGAGGCTAGAATTTCTAAGAGAATTGGCAATTTATTTTGGATACATTTTTTGAGGGTTGTAAAGGAAAAGTTAGGTTAGAATTTTTAGTGTTTTAGGAAGAATATTAATTGAATATTTAGAATTGATAGAGAAGTATGTCACATTGTTTTATTTAATAATGTTTTAACAATGTGTAGTTATTATTTCTTTTTATATTGGAGTATTGTAATGTGCTGAGAGTTTTTAGTAAGCAAAATTATGTTTTTACTTGCAATTTTAATTTATCATTGATGAAAATTGTTTGACTTTTTGTTATCGACCGTTGGTACGCTGTGCTATCTATGGTTATTGTGCAACAGTGTCAAATAATATATTGAGAGTGCAAGTCAGAATGATAGACGTTTGTAGAATGTCTTAAGAGAAAATGATACAGGAAGTGGGCGGTAAAAATCTCATCTGTGCTTCGATTCGCTCGAACGGTTAATATTTTGTGAAAAGATTCAAGAATGATGAAGACTCGAGGAGTTTCCATTTTCAAGCAAATAGAGCGTAAATAAGCCTTGATGATTCACAAATTGATCCGGAGAGTGAAACTTTTATAGCATGAAATTTTTGTTGATACAGGAAACCAAACAAATTGAGCGTCGTTTGGACGAGACGAAGTCGCAGAGTCAGTACCGATCCCCTGGAATGGGAACCATGTTTGAGCGATCCTTTGACTGGGATAATAAGCTGGCCGGTTCCTGACAATCATTCTGTGTCGGTGACGCTCTTCAAAGATCCGAGGACTCATGAATTGGAAGACAAAGACTGGACTTTTGTCATCGAAGATGTAAGACCACTTTCACAGATTTTTCTTACCTCTGTTGCATCAGAAACCTAACATTGTTAACTGAAATATAATTCTACGTATTAAACAGGTATCCACGACGGGCAAGAGGCGACACGTGGCTGCGACGAATATCAATATGAAGAAGTACGCCACACTCGAATCTAGTCAACAACAGCTCAAATTAGATCTTAAGCCGACTTCGAAAAAGATTGTCAGAGCGGCGCTGGAATGTACTCTGTCTTGTGTATTTCTGAGAGAGGGAAAAGCGACGTAAGAGTTTTTTTCTTTTTTTTTTTTTCATTGTCTTTATTTCAGCAATTTTTAAAATCCAGCTTGATGCAGTCTTAGTTTCTCATATTTCAATACTCGATCAGGGACGAGGACATGCAGAGTATGGCTAGTCTGATGTCGGTGAACAATAACAGCGACATAGCGCCGCTGGATGATTTCGATAACGAGGACATACCTGAGGATAACGAGGAATTGTCGATGAAAAATTTGGATGAAATCTTGGACATATCGACGCAAATTGATTTAATGACTAGCAGTCTTACCGAAAGCGAAATGCCGAGTACTCCAATTAGCGGTAAGTTCTCTCAATTTACACACTTTTATTTTCTAATAATCGTTCCATCGCTGTAATAAAAATCACTGATAAACGAATTTTTCCTTTCTTGTATAGTTGCGAGTTTGTCCAAGGACGATGCGACACCTGTGAACGACATTGGACAAAATATTCACGCTATAACAGTGACCGAGGTGACGGATGCACCGAGAGAAAAATCTCCGACGAAACACAAAATTGCGGCTGAAAACGAGTGCGTGACAATCGAATATTCGAGAAAAGAAATCATGTCACGTATCGAATATTAAATTTTTATTAAATCCTGATGATGTTACAGTAAAAATACCGAGCACAGCTTGATGAGATCAAAGCTACAGCCCTTGGATCTGAAAAAGAGCGACCTGACCTCGCCAAGATTGAGAGAAATAACACCTGGTCAAGATCTCTTGGAATGGTGCAAGGAAGTGACGCAAAAATATCCCGGTGTTAAAGTAACAAATTTAACAACCTCTTGGCGCAACGGTATGGCATTTTGCGCCATCATTCATCATTTCCGACCCGATCTCATGTACGTATCTGCGAGAATCAGAGATCAGCGAAAGGGCAACGAGTAGAAAGAAACAAACGCACGTTTCTAAAAATAGTACTCGTTATATTGCGTTGCATGATTGTGATATACGAAGCGAGTCTCGTTGTCAGCGACTACCTAGACTTTGTGTATTGCGACGTTATCGAAGGAGCTTGGATATAGGCCAGAAATTTCGTTCGAGCGCGAAATTCCGGTCAACGAATAATATCTCGTTTGTATTCTTTTCATATTATCGCTGCTCCGTATCTCTCTCTCTCTCTCCCACTACTTTTTTCATTCAACAACAATCGCGCTCTTCTCCAACAGGTCGATTCGCTCGAAAATCTAGGTCGTCGCCACGTCGAGACGGTAATGTTATGAGTTATGCGCAATGAGAAACGAGTAAAGATATCAGGGGCGAAAAGAATACAAGAAATTTTTGTTCCGGCGCCAAGCAAGTGCGCTGTCTCATTTTTATTCACTGCACGGATTAATAATGTTGTATTTATTTGCAGGGAGATTGATTCTTTATTGCCGCACGATGTCAAAGGCAACTGTAAGAAAGCTTTCGACGCTGGAGAGGCACTCGGTATACCACGAGTCATAGAACCAGCGGATATGGATATTTTAACGGTGCCAGATAAATTAGCCGTTATGACATATTTGTATCAATTGAGAGCGCACTTCACTGGACACGAATTAGAGGTAACTAAGCTCGATCGAACCGAATTTTCATCGGTCCATGCGCTCACTAAATGCCAAAGGCGATGGAAAAACTGGAGTTCGACTTGAGTTCTTTTTTCTTTTTTCTCGACAATTTCGTTCGACGGTGGAATATTGTTTCTTATTTTTTCAAGATCTTATTTTACACTGTTACTATAAAACGAAGATAAATATTGTCCTGTTTTAGCAACCGCATGATCCAATTTATAAATAATGAAATATTTGTATTTTTAAGGTCCATCAAATTGGTAAAACGACGGATGAATCGTCGTACATGATCGGTAGATTCAATACGGACAATAACACAGATGTGAGTGTACAATTGTTCGGCCAGGAGATCATTAATTTACGAAAGAAGGAACAGGCGGAGCAGCGTGGCAATAAAATCGATAGCAATAGAAGGTGAGAATGATAGTTTCGATAAAATGTATCTTAAATACAATTGCTCATTGCTAATATTCTTTCTCTCCTTTCAGATCGAATCCCTTCGATTACAAGAGGGACGAGATGAGCATAGACGCGTTGAAAAATAAGTTACATCTAAGTTTGAATACGGAAAACCACGATCACGATCCTGGTAGCAAGGACAAATCGCCCACGAGCGTTAAAGACGTCAAGGACATTATATTAGCGAGCTCAAAAAGTATTCTCGGCAAAGTTTTGTCGCCAGCGAAAGAGAAATATAACATGTCGAGGGAAAAGGTCAGTTTTACCTTGAACTAAAAACGTCGCTTCTACTCCTCGTTTACCTTTTATCTCTTCGTTTCTTTATCATTGACAAGAGACTTATCTACATTTTACAGAGTAAATCACCACCGCGTGCTGCTCAGGTACAACAAAGACCGATTTTAATGACGAGACGTCAACTGACCGATCCCTTCGGTTCGGACGACGAGGATGAAAATATTCAGGTCGTCGACGAGAAATGGTCTCAATCAATTTCCATTACGAAATCACCGACGTCCACCCGAGAAGTCAGTAAAACACGAGATATCGAGTAAAATCTTTATCTCTTTATTTCTTATGTCCAACAGAACAAAGAGAAGTCTACCTTCGCTCTTTCTTAGAAATTGTCTCATCGATATAAATTTTCTCCTCCCCTCTACGACTCGCTCGACCGGAGACTAAACGTAGAGAAGTTTTATTTCAGGAATCGCCGTTTCCAAACGATCGTAGCAGCCGTGGAAGTTCCGAATGCCGCGGGACTTCGCCGTCCCACGGTGAATCACGCTCCCAACATGTAATTTTACTTTTCACACCCACGCTATAACGTCTGAGTATTTTAGTTTTTGTTTCTTCGTCTTGATGTTCTTCATTTTTTCTTTCGTAGTTCTCAAAGTCGTAAATAATGTCAGCGACGATATAGTTTCTCACTACGACGGGAAAACAAGAAATGTGTGCAAATGTGTGTGTGTGTGTGAGTGTGTGTACATATTTATATATCTGAGCCTTTCTCTCTCTCTGTCCTCCCTTTGGTAGCCATTGGTCACTCGTCACGACGAGCTCAGAGAACGTGCGAGACAACTCCTTGAGCAGGCTAGAAGCCAATCGAAGCCTCCTGGGATTGCCTCGACAACTTCGAGCCCGGTAGAGGTACGAGACCATATTAGGTTCTTTCTTTCATTTTTGTTTTTCTTTAGTTGTTCTCAGTTCCTCTCTTTGTTTTCTGTATATCATTGGCAACAAAAAGAAAGATAAGGATAGAAAGAAAAAAGAAAACGTTAGTTCACGAGCGCAGCTTTGTTGTACTATATTAATTGCCCTGCTGCCTCTCTCTGTCTCGTGTAGCCGCAGAGCGATGACGACAGACAGCAACAGCTGCGCGAGAGAGCTAGACGCTTAATAGCCGAGGCTCGTATGGGTGTCGTGACTGTTACACCGAGTCAAATTAATGACGATAACAATAGCGACAGACGTTCCATTGACGAACAGAATAATAGTCCAAGAAGAAGCTTGACACCTTCGACTCCAGGTGATAGATTGAGTATAAAGGTGAGATAGACGAATTTCTGACGAGGTCGAACAACGAATGGGAAAATTGTGATCTTGCTAGTTTGATGTTGATGAAAAATATTGCTTCTTCTAGTCCGAGCACAATGGCAATGTTCTGGGCAACGCCATTGGTCCTGATGGAGACAAGAAGAACATTACACCCTTGTACTCGTTCTCGAAAATCATGGAGAGAATTTCACCAGAGAAGTCGAGTCCAGATAGACATCCTCACAGTTTACGTGGGGTAAGAAACTTAGAGATGTTTTGAATTTATTATAGCAATCAATGTTTTCTTCGTCGCCCTAGTTGCCCTAGTTGCCCTAGGTCAATTTAACCAACGTCATTTTAAAGAGGAGCAATTTACCTTCACTTTGACTATTTTAAAAAAATTTTGCGTTTTTTTTTACAATTGGCACACAGTTTTGAAATCAAAAATTTTTAGTCGTTTTTTTGTTCTTCTTTGAGTGGACACGTTTCGTAGTAAAATTTTTTTAACACATTTCTTTAACCGCGATGGTAAAGTCAGAAGTCCAAGCTTCAATTTCTTTTTTTAGAAAACATTCTACGATTTTTTGTTCCAAAGATATTTCATTTTTTGAGCATAATTTTCATTTTTGAGTATAAATAGACGATTTGAAAATTGCTCCGCAGGACGAAAACGATAAGGTTTACAACAAAACCTCAAGATGGTAAAAAGTTGTATTACTTCTTAATGAGATCACGACAATTTTTTCAGATTTTTTTTTCGACATTTATTTTCCATCTATTTTCGTCGAAGCTCGATTGATCTGTGTACCATGATATTTTAATATATCATTGGTGTAGATGGAAAACAAATTTCGAAATAAAGTAATACAACTTTTTACCGTCTTGAGGTTTTGTTGTAAACCTCATCGTTTTCGTCCTGCGCAGCAATTTTCAAAACGTCTATTTTTTTTCAAAAAATGAAATATCTTTGGAAAAAAAAATCGTAGAATGTTTTCTAAAAAAAGAAATTGAAGCTTGAACTTCTGGCTTTACGGTGGCGGTTAAAGAAATGTGTTAAAATTGTTTTACTACGAACGGTGCCTACTCAAAGAAGAATGAAAAAACGACCAAAACTGTTTATTTTCAAAACTGGGTGCCAATTGTAAAAAAAATTGTAAAATTTTTTTAAAATAACCAAAGTGAAGGTAAATTGCTCTTCTTTAAAATGACGTTGGTTAAATTGGCCTAGGCCAACTACCGGCGAAATGGCATAAGAAACCGTAACGGCATTTTATATTACAGGGTGTCCACTCAATTTCGTCACCGACTGTATAACTCTTTATTAATTCTAGTTGGGCAAGGACATGACGTCTTATATCCAAAACGAGCTCGAAGCGCTGGAGAGAGAACAGAGCCAGATCGACGTTCAAGCAGGCAAACTCGAGAAACAATTGCGAGCAGCTATGGAAAGCGACAACGAGGAGGAAACCGAAAGATTAATGTCACTCTGGTTCACTCTCGTCAATAAGAAGAACGCTCTATTGAGGCGGCAGATGCAATTGAATATTCTGTAAGCCTCGAGATTAACGATTTTTCATTTTCACGGAGTCGTTAATTGAAACTTGACTCAAGAATCTTTTTTCTGATGACAGTGAGAAAGAGGATGACCTGGAAAGACGCTTCGAACTGCTGAATCGGGAGCTAAGGAGTATTCTCGCTGTCGAGGAATGGCAAAAGACCGCGGAGCAAAAAGTACGGGAGAATCTTTTGCTCGAAGAGCTCGTGTCCATCGTTAACAAGAGAGACGAGCTTGTTCATCATCTCGATACCCAGGAGCGAGCGTGAGCTGATTTTTTTCACGATCTCTCTTACGATTACGGAGAGAACGCTCGAGGGCTTTGAAATTATCGCTCGTTATTTCAGGATCGAGGACGACGACGAGATCGAGCGAGATCTTTCAAGGGCAGGTCTGGCTCAGCGAAACAAAAATTGCGTCGTCCAGTGAGCGCGTTATCCGTGAAGCGAACGAGCTCTACGCATCCGTGAGTTCGAGGTAAGAATGTTCTTAAAATCAATGTGACCTATATATCACCATAGCGTGCGAAGAGTGTTCCTTTGTTCGAGTTGCCGAACGCAATGATGCAACGGCGAAGAGGTAAGAGCGAGGTTCTAATGCGCGAGCGTGTGCCACATTGTAATTTACGTTCTAACGAGTTAACTCTGGAACAACTTAAAAGACTTGGATTTCTTTTGTTTACAGATAAAATGGTCCTATGCTGCTGTGGAGTTGCCAAAGAACTATGGAATAGGCGCCGCGTTTGGCGATCGAACAGTAAAGAAGATAAAGAAATAAGAAGAAACACAAACACGTCGAGAGATTTATAGATATTAAGATTTTCGTCGAATAATCCGCGAGTTAACAATTAATTTTTAATTAGCAAAGGTTTAGGATTTTTACGTTGGTAAATGTTTAAGTCTCTCACGTTCGTCGCGAGGACAAGAATTTCGAGGTTGAAGTAATATAACGTAAACTCGGGATTTTGTTACGTTTTGTTTTAAATTTTGGTTGTAGCGGGTAATCATCGGCTAAAAGTCCATTTATCGAGAGGGGTTTCCCGCGTGTCGTTGTATCATTTATACTCAAAACTCTGTGCCATATGATCGCTTCGAGTGTTCCATTGCGAGACCGTTTTCGTAGGTTCTCGCTGTTTCGTTTTTTTACTCACGGAGATGAGACGAGATACGTCGTTACGTGGTCGCTAAGCGTACTAAATTTTTAAGATTATATCGACGATTCAAATATGCCTATCGATAAGCCGAATAAGCGGCATATCAAGTGCTCCACGAGACAGTGATAAAAATGCGCTGTAATATTCCTCCTTCTCTGGCTCACCTTCGCTCGTTTACCCTCTTACAAAATCACGCTCTCTTTAGAACTCATTTTAATCATCGACACGAATCGATCGAATACATACACACATCTTGCACATCGTACGAATAATATTCAATATCCAACGTCTTTGTTTTTTATTCTCCCGTAAGGACTGACGTGCGTTAAAGTAATAGACAATTAAAAACAAAAACAAGAATAAACAATGACACTCCGAAAGCTTTAAAACTACCGTTTCGAGGGATAATGTTTCAATGTACAAATGTTTGTTCGCGCGATATTGTTCGCGAACATTTGCTTTTGCAATTATATCGAGAGAAAACAAATAACGGCAATCAATTGTAAAGGTACGAAAATTTGTACTATATATATCGATCTCCACGACAGATTCCGTTTTCTTTTTTCTCCATGGGTTCATCATTCGTATAGTCTTAATGTCGATTTGGTCGTCGTGAAACGACGTGTGTGCATAATAGAGCCCGATCATCATCTCGCAAGATGAAAAAGGCAATAACTCGTAGCTTCATCAGTAAGAACGCGTTTATATTTATTTATTCGTTGTATATTTATGGTTGTACGTACTATTGTCCATTGCCGATGGTTTGACTATTTTTTATTACCCCCAGTGCCTATATACTTTATTTTAAAAATACTTTTATGCCGTGAAAGACAAAAAAGAAAGAGGAAGATGAAAGATTGTTGTACGGTTATGAACATTGCGTTATACATATACACGCTGCGATTACATGGTGATAGGAACGCGGACCTTTGTTCTTCATGTGCGTAGGCCAAGTGCCCGAATATCTTTTAACGAATCTGCTGAACAAATTTTGTACGTTACCTGCTTTACGATAATGCAATTTGCGACGATGACTTTCGTGTTGATTTTAGTTTATAACATTTATTATCATCGTTCACGCATCATTTATGTTTGTAAATGTCAATAATAATTCTTGCCGATTATGTAAAAGCCTTTCGTTGCTTATTCGGTCGCACGAATGACCGGTATCGAGTCAGTGCAATAATGAATGAATAAAAGAAATAAAAACGAGCCGGATCCGAATACAAATTTGGGGGAATGTTTACCTTGCCAGATTGTCGAGGTGGGATCAAAGGATGTAGAAGATAACAATACGAGTCTTTTCAATATGCATTTATGATTAAGAATCTTACGTATGGCAGTGAGACTATAACATATGTACAAAGTTTTTATCAACGAGCTCACTCATATAAATACTAGACTAAGAATCGACATTGTTTTGATGTTTGAGTTCGCAACATTCGAACACAGCGTCGTAACACATTTTTTCTCGACGAATACACAAATGAGGTGTGTGCGTTTCAATTCCGAGATGTTTGTCTTTGTTAGTTTCTTTTTGTTTGTTCGTTTAGTAATTTTATTTCCTTTAAATGTCTTTTGGTAACGAAAACTCGTGTTGACAATGGTCTATAATTGTATTATTACCATTAAGCTCCAAGTATCTTTAACTCTAATATTTGGTGACCACAAGAGCGTGTTAAATTCGTTTTGTTTTCATTTATGATTTGCGCCTCTTCGTCTCTTTGGAATCCTCGCTACGAATGCCTCATAATTTGTAACAACTACGCAATAATATTCCACAACGAGACACCATGCTATTCTTAGAATCACAATTTCAATGTGTACGTTACAATATACACGTTCGTGTCTCGTAGCTTGTAGAAAATTCAACGAACCTTATCAAAAGGCCACTAGTTGCATGCAATCGCGTTTTATTATTTTCCTTCTCGATTGTCTCGAACGTTTTTGGTCTACAATTTTTCCACGTAATTCGAAGGGAATAGACCGGATTTTCCTTTGAGTCGTCCTTGCCACCAGCCACCATCATCTGAATAATACAATTTAAGAGTGTCGATAAGAAAACTATCTCTGAAGTAAACGAGGCTTATGCAAACAATGATACTCACGTTCTTTCAACAAATCTACGATGTCGCCTTCTTTAAGCTCCAGCTCGTCTAAGTCTTGAGGATTATAATCGTACAAAACCTTGACCTTTGGCAAAGCAGGAGTCGCTGGCTTTTTGGTTGGGGGTTTTGTAACGGGATTGTTGTGACCGTTGGTACCGTTGGACGCTGCGCCAGGAAGTTTCGAAGCCGACAGTCTCTTCGCATCGCTGGGATATTCTCCACCACCGATAGGTGGCAACCTGAAGGCTGCATGAACCATTGGTTGATTCGGTGGCGCTGGTCCAGATGGCGGAGGAGGAGCTCTTACTAATCCTACCAGGAAGAAAATGCAAATATCTCTGGTTTCTCTTCTCTATAGACAGCAAGAAAAATAACTTTAAGCTTCTTCCAAATGTCGTTACCTCGAGGACCACCACCAGGATTAGTGAACATTCCCATGATGGGCACGCCTCCACTTTGGAGCTTGTTCGGTTGTTTGTTACCAGTTTTCTGAACCGTCTGTCGTTGAGCTTGAACCGGTTGAACAGTGGGACGATTCGGTGGTAAATTAGGTCGAGAATTTGGCAAGCTTGGCTCAGGACCTGTACGAGGAGCTGCTCTAGGTTGATTCTCAGGACGCGACGGTGGAAATTCTGATCTCGGTGAGATCGCATTTTGGGTCATTGTCTGTTGTCTTCCACCGTTTTGATTGGCGAGAATCGGTGCTGGTCTTGCAGGAGCTGGCCTCGTTGGAGGCTTTTGCACCGTTCTCGCAGTTCCCTGGGTGCGAAGCTTCGAACGATTGGCGCTGGGCTCTGGTGAAAGAAAACAAATATTCACACGTTGGGATGATTCGAATCGAATTTTACCTCTAGTCGTAAATCCTTGGAATTTATCGTTTATCGTGTAACTCACTGGATGTACTCGACAATCCTGGTCCAATGCTGACGCTGAGAACTTTACCACTTGGTTTAAGAATCTCTCGATCACCGGAATCCATCTGAACGAATTTTAACTGTCTCGTACCACCGCCTCCCCATCCTTCCTTCTTCACTTTGAATTCCAGGCTATAGAGAAGTTAGAAAAAACACAATTTCAAATCTATCCTGATAAATAAGATGAATTGTGTATTACAGAAAAGAAAACGAAGAGTCGAGAAGAGAGTCTTGTACATAGAAGAATAAATTCCAAACGGTAACCGCGAAAGAGAGAGAAAGAGGAAGAGACCTACTTGTTGCTGAATCTAATGTTCAATGGATGTCCCAATTCCTCCAGATACTTTTTGCTCAGTACCGATAGGAATTCGGTCTTGAAAACCAACTCGAGCAAACTCGCATAATCCTCTCGCGTGTGAAGTATAACGAAATTGTCCTGAAAGTAAATAACACAATGTTATTTATAGTTTGCATCTTCAATCAAAATATTCAAGATTTACCAAGGTTTTTTTTTAAATTGTCTTCAATTTTCTCGAATGTTCAACGTTTCAAAAGGTAATTATTTTTTGTGAAGAATGTTTGCTTGATGAGGAAACTATGAGCAAAGGATGAGAAGTTTTAATATTGTTGTTTTGTTTTCAGGTGAAACGAGAATTTTAGAAAAATTTGTCGATGGGAAAGAAAAGTGCATCGCACGGATTACTCACCTGTAGCGTGCTCATCGAGACGTGACTGATCTGTTCGAACGGAAGTTTTCTTTTGACAACCTCGACGACTTTGCCCTTCTCCGGGCCTTTCTTGACGTGTTCCCGTCCAATGAGGAATAAACATTTGCCGGTGAGGACGAGATCTCTCCGACACATCTGGATCAGCGATTCGAGAAGAAGAAAAAGAAAGAGGGACAATGAGGAAGGAGAGCTGTGTGAATATCTCGTTACCGTTGGGACAATTGAATTTCTTATGGAAGAAAGGAAGAAGAAAACTCGGTCTGCTTTAGAGCGTGAGTCGATCCTCCCCCACGAATCGAAGGTAACAAAATAAAAACAATACAAGACTGAGATTTTTTTTATTTCATTCTTTCTTTCTTGCTGTTTCTTCTTTTTTTAGAGCGAAAGGAGAAATGGATTTCCGGTTACCGACCTTAAATCGCCTGTCGTACTTTTTCACGACTTCGGCGAACAACACTTTTTCTCTTCTTCCCACGAGATTGGTGGTCTGTGGACGGCAATCCATGCCGATGTAGTCACCGACGAAGTTTCTGTTGAGACTCGCTCGTCTTCTTTGCTTGTGGCCGTAGAGCAAATTCGCCGCTGATTCTTTCTGCTCCTCCTGGCGCTTCCGGGCGAAATACTTCTTGAACGCTTTTTGTATGACACGAGCGTAAACGTTGTACTTTCGGTCTCGAGCTTCCTCCAGCATGAAAAGCTGCGATGGGTCATGTGAGCAGAAACAAGGAAAAGATTTCGAGATTAAAATCTGACTTTTTTTCAAGTTTTTATTTTATTGGGAAATTTTTTTTGGGCAGTAAGACTATCGACCATTAGACGTTAAGTTTTTAAACATAATTTTATAGGGACCAGAAGAATTATGTAAACAATAAAATTGAAACATTAAAAAATATTTTTATCTACAAGAAAAGTCATTGGAATAAATGAAAATAAATTGGGCTGACTATTGAATTATATTTAAAAAAATCTTTATAATCAGCAATTTTGTAGGCAGTCCCAGTGCAATGGTTCGTTAATTCGCAGTTTCACGAGAAAAAGATTGATCAATGTTAATTAAAAAGTTAAATTGTAAAAATTTTTTGAACCGTAAGACTATCAACCATTAGACGTTAAGTTGTTAAACATCATTTTAAAGTGACCAGAAAAATTATATAAACAATAAAATTGAAACATTAAAAAATATTTTTATCTACAAGAGAAGTCATTGGAATAAATGAAAATAAATTGGGCTGATTATTGAATTATATTTTTTTTAAATCTTTATAATCAGCAATTTTCTAGACAGTCACAGTGGAATGATTCGTTAATTCGGAGTTTCACGAGAAATACATTGATCAATGTTAATTAAAAAGTTAATAATTAAATCTGACTTTTTTTCAAGTCTTCGTTTGAACGTAACATTTTTTTGGACAGTAAGACTATCGACCATTAGACGTTAAGTTTTTAAACATTATTTTACAGTGGCCAGAAGAATTATGTAAAAAATAAAACTGAAACATTAAAAAACATTTTAATCTACAAGAAAAGTCATTAGAATAAACGAAAATAAATTGGGCTCATTATTGAATGATATTTAAACAAAATCTTTATAATTAGCAATTTTCTAGACAGTCACAGTGGAATGGTTCGTTAATTCGCAGTTTCACGAGAACGAAATTGATCAATGTTAATTAAAAAGTTAATAATTAAAATCTGACTTTTTTTCCAAGTCTCCATTTTACTGTAAAATTTTTTTGGACAGTAAGACTATCGACCATTAGACGTTAAGTTTTTAAACATTATTTTACAGTGGCCAGAAGAATTATGTAAAAAATAAAACTGAAACATTAAAAAACATTTTAATCTACAAGAAAAGTCATTGGAATAAATGAAAATAAATTGGGCTGATTATTGAATTATATTTTTTTTAAATCTTTAAAATCAGCAATTTTCTAGACAGTAACAGTGGAATGGTTCGTTAATTCGTAATTTCACGAGAAAGAAATTGATCAATGTTAATTAAAATGTTAATAATTAAAATCTGACTTTTTTTTCAAGTTTCCATTTTACTGTAAAATTTTTTTGGGCAGTAAGACTATCCACCATTAGACGTTAAGTTTCTAAACATAATTTTACAGTGACCAGAAGAATTATGTAAAAAATAAAACTGAAACATTAAAAAATATTTTTATCTACAAAAGAAGTCATTGGAATAAACGAAAATAAATTGGGCTGATTATTGAATTATATTTTTCAAAAATCTTTATAATCAGCAATTTTGCAGGCAGTCACAGTGGAATGGTTCGTTAATTCGCAGTTTCACGAGACAGAAATTGATCAATGTTAATTAAAAAGTTAATCGAAAGGAGCAAAGTGGGTCGAGACCCTTCGTACGATCTTTTTCCCTCGTGCTCAAGCAGCAAATTGTAAAACACCGAGAAGTGCGAATTTACGTTAATTCGAAAGGAACAAGAACTGGCATTGAGGATAATTTAGTTACAATCTGGAAATAGCTGGACTCGGCTACGCCTACAAAGGCTTTAATAGAACGAACTACATAGTTCTCGCGTTTGCTTTTATGTATTGCAACATTTATAGTGCAACTGCAGCGGGATCCGACTCTTTCCCTCGAGTCTTTTCGCGGTTGCTTTGCTCTCGTGGTATTTCGTGGAGGAATATGGATGCTTTCGAGGATAAACAGAGCGCGCCAAGTTTACTGCATTATAGAGCCATTCGTTGACGATTGTCGGATCAGCGAGCGATAAAATTGTTTCCTCAACATTTTCAAAATTACCCAATTTTCATTTTATCTTTCTATAATAAAAATTCAAATACTATTTTATTCCAGTTGACGACAAGAATATTCCAATGCTTCTAGCTTTAAACTCAATACTTATTGCTGAACGTTCAAAGAACTTAATTTTAAATCAATTTTTCAATAATTCTATATCGACATTCTCAATTTAAAAAATTTGCTCTTTACATTACAATTCTTAACGTCTAATAAACAAACCCAATTATCTTTAACTCTAGAGTCCAATTTTGATCATAGATTTTTGCCAATGAATAATTTTTATTCACGAGCAAAACTTGACTCACACTTTCCGGTGCTTTGATGAAGAGTTTCGTTTTACCGAGCTGATATTGACTTCTGTCGATATGAAGACTAGCCAAGATCCACTCGACACCCTGTTTCTCATCGCCGGTCCAAATCGGCCACGATTCTCTCGTGAGAATCGCGTATCTTTGTAAGAATTTAACGAACGGACGTCTATAAGCAAAACCAGCTCTTCGCACTCGAATATTTTCCTTAAGGCCAAGATATTCGACCTGATGTTTGACCCTCAATTGGTCCCAGTCACGGGGTTTCTTCGTCTCGTTCGGTTTTATACAACGAATGTAATGAGGAGTGCATTTCATCAATTGACCAACGAGTCGACTCGCTTGACTACGAATTTTGCTTCCGGCTGTCGTTGGACGAGACTTGAGGGTCTTGGTTTTGCCAGCTTCTTTCTCAGGTGGATACAGCGAACGTACCAGCGAGCTATCGGTGAGAACAAAAGAAAGAATTTTGTATTATAATAATCGTTCAATTTCTTCTCAAAAAAAGTAAATTTTCTTTTTTTATAAAAAATGTAACAATTGTTATGATAGCCAAAAAATAATCAGGTTTTATTGAAAATAGATTGACACACGTGTCTATGAAGTAAAAAACGTGGTGACTTCTTGGCCAGTCAATTAATTTAATCGAATAATAAATTTTATTAAATTATTTTAATTAATTTTCTTAAATTAATTAAACGATCTAATAATGAATTAATTTAAATTATACATTAATTAATTTATGAATTATGTTAAATCATTGTTTCGCTCTGAACAACGAGAAACTTACTTTGTGCTCGATTGCATGAGCTCGATGAGATCGAGGAAGAGAACGTCACGATTTTTGTCGCAAAATCCTTCGACCGAGTACGAGACAACGCCCGCGTAATGATGAATCGCAAAGCCGTCGCTCGTGTTTGTAAAGTGTGCATGATTATGAGCCGATCCGTTCAATTTCTAAAAAGTAGAAGAGGAACAAAATTACGACAATTGTAACTCGTAAAACGTCGTTTCGGTCAGCGCGTTGCGCACGAAATTGTGGTCACAATTTTTTCCTTTACTGTTAGACCGTGCTCGGTCGCTAATCATTTGGAGCACTGTTACGAGACAGTGGTAATAGAGAGAATCGTCGCGGCAATTCGAGAGGTCAGGGACCAGCGACTCGGACAATAAGCTTTTCTGGCTTTCAGCTTTTTTTTTCTTTTCACGTTTGACAAATGAAATTTTAAAATAAGAATAAAAAGAAAAACAAGAAATTATAATAATAGTAATTATTGTTATTTTTAAATATTCTTCATTTTTATTTCTAAACTAAAATTTCATTTTGATTTCGTAATTTTTAAATTAAGATCGATATTAATAATAATTTTTACACAATGAGAATTATGATATTATTTATATATAAATATTTATATAATAATAGCAAGAATTTTTTAATAAAATTTTTGTTCGATTGCAAAAGTTATTAAATTTTTGATGAAGGTTAATAATAATAATAATAATAATAATAATAATCTTTTCACAATAATACTTATAAGATTGTTTATATATAAATATTTATATATTATAAATAATTTATATAATAATAATAATTTTCTGACATAATAATAATAATAATAATAATAATAATAATAATACTTTTATAATAATAATTATAATATTGTTTATATATAAATATTTATATATTATAGAATATATAAATAATTTATATAATAATAATATTTTTTCAATAATAATAATAATAATAATTTGACAAAATTTTTGTTCGATTGTAAAATTTACTCACTTTTTGTAGATCGGCGTCCGCACCGCTGCTGCCACCGTGCAGAGTCGCGCAAACGTCGTCAAGCACGAGAAATAATCCCGGCGGCCTTTTACCCTCGAGAAGCTCCACGACCACCGCATTGTTGAAATAATCGATCGGCGTCCATCGAATATTTTCCGCGACGTATTCTTCCTACAAAAAACAAAAAAAGAACCAAAAAATATTTAAAAATATTATATTCAAATATAAACAATAAATAAAAATTGATAGAAACTTTACAGCACGTACTGACATTGACACGACAACGCAAACAATATTTTAACATATTATAATAAAATATAAGTAACAAATCAAGAGAGGCAGTAGCATAGGGGGTAGCGTTCCCGCCTCACACGCCGAAGGTTCCAAGTTCGATTCCCGCCGATGTCAATGAAATTTTTTTCTGTGTTCCCGGTGTTTCGGAATTCACCTAAGAAAAACTGTCAGGAAAACCACCAAAAAAGTGGTCGATAAAAATGTGTTCGAGCAAAAAAAAAAAAGAGAAAAATGTAAAAAAACGAAGGGGGGCGTACTTAGAATTGTGCATAATAAACAACCACCCGGTTCCGATATCTTATCTATCTATAAATAAAAATTAATATTGAAATAAAAAAAAAACAAAAATTTGTTAAAGTTCTTTCAGACTTTACGGCACGGACCGTCACGTAACGGTAACGGCACGTACCGGCACCGACACGACAATCTTAAGCGTATATTCAGTTCAGGGTCGATTCAGATCGCAAACTTCTCGCCGATCCATGACACCGGCTTCCCGATATAAAAATACGCAAAAAAATTGACTTATCAGTGCCGTTACGTGACGCTCCGTGCCGTACAGTCCGAATTAACAATTAAACGAAGAAAACAAAAAAAAAGTGAAAGTTATCGATCGATAAATCGCACTCGCGTACGAATACCGATCCGATCGAGGCAAACTAAAGAAAAAAACAAACCAAAAAAATCATCATCCATTCGCTAACGAGCTCTCCCCAAACATGACTCTCGACTTTACTATAAGAAAAAACAAACCAAAAAAAATCAAACTCTTTTATTTTTTTTAACCGATCCGTGATTCGATTTTATTTTCTCTCGTTACCAATTTAATGAACAAAACAATGACTCGACAAATATTTCTCTGCAACGATGAAAAAAAAATTGATCGTTCTCCATAACGATCCGATATAATAATAAAAATAAAAAATAAATTAAAACAACCCAAAAAAAAACAAACATTTCTCCTCGACAGTTCCGCTCCGAATATTTCGTCGATAGATCGCTGTCCGCGAACCCAATAAAAGTCGATTAGACGCGTTATCGATAGATCGGTTCGATTTCCATTTTTACAGATAGAAAATAAATGCCGGACGACCCAGATGCAAAAAAAATCTATGAAAAAAATTAGGAAAAAAAGAATGTTTTTTTTTTTTTAAATAAAACATCGAGAGAAAAGAAAGAAAGGAAATGTTATGAAAGGCTTGGGCAAGACTAGTTCGTTGAAGTGACGAGAAGAGGCGCGACGATGGAAGGACCTCTATTAACGGGGCCTTATACTCGGGCCCGTTCCAAGACGGCCTGAAAAGTGGCGCACGATTATTTCTCTCTCTCTCTCTCTCTCGTTTGTAACAAAGAAGGGCCGTACGTCGTAACTATAACTATAATCTTAACTCATGTACGCGGATAAATATAGAAAGAGAAGAAAGAATAAAACCAACAGTCGTCAGTTTTCTATACTTGCCCACGTCTGCGCTTTGCCCTCGCAATGTTTATAACGAGACGAGAACCGCGACCGCGGTCGGTGGCTGAGAAGACGTACCAGGTGACAAAAAGGAGGAAGGGAGAGAAGACAGGGAGAGAAAAATAAACAAGGAGAGGGCGAGAGAACGATAAATAAAGAGAGAGAGAGAAAGATAAATAAAGAGTGGGGGAAAGGGATGGGGGGGGGGATGAGACGTGTGTCGCAGTACTGGAGCAACCTGATTTTATATTAATGTCCAGCTTGGACACGTTGTACGCTTCGTGATTCTCGTTGTGTTGGGACGGAAATGAAAAAAGGAGGAAGAATAGAATGAGAGCAGAGATGGAGGAGAGAGGGGGGAGAGATTGGGTTAATTGTTTTTGTGAGATTTTTGTATTTTTACTGTTTTCTTCTTTCTTCCTTTCGCTCTTTTATGAGAGACGAGAGAAACATTGACCACAGGTTAGCGTTGTTTAGTTTCTTTTTAGTGGGAAGTGGACGTTGATGGTTGGAGTTATGGTTCAATGGATACGTGTGGGATGTTCTTGGTTGGAATTATAGTGATTTGTGTTATGCTTTCTTGAAATTGAAGAAAATTTGTTATTGATGTAATTGATGTGTATTAAAATATTGAAAGTTGGATGATAGAGGGAGATTTTAATTAATTGTGATTCATTTCAATGTGGAAATGAATAAATAATAAAATATTGAAAATGCAATAACACGACGATGCTTATTTAATTTAAATTTTTTAATTAATTAATTTTAAAATCTATTTGAATTTGAAATATGAATTAATATTAAAATAGCAAAATTTGATTAAAAAAATCCATTCGTTTAATTAAATTCAATTAATTATTAAATATAATACAATTTGTTTAATTATTGTCGAATTAATTAATTTTAAAAACGATTTGAATTTGAAATATGAATTAATATTAAAATAGCAAAATTCGATTAAAAAAAATCCATTCGATTAATTAAAGTCAATAAATTATTAAAAATAATAGAATTTGTTTAATTATTGTCGAATTAATTAATTATAAAAACGATTTGAATTTGAAATATGAATTAATATTAAAATAGCAAAATTTGATTAAAAACATCCATTCGTTTAATTAAATTCAATTAATTATTAAAAATAATAGAACTTGTTTAATTATTGTCGAATTAATTAATTTTAAAAACGGTTTGAATTTGAAAAATTAATTTAAATAAATTTGAAACGTTAATAATATTTTTAAACTGATAAAAAAATGTATGGACATAGTCCGAACGAATTTGAACGACATTCGTTCGATATTTATTTGTACGAATGTCGTTCGAGCGAGAAACATTTTTTTCCCACGATGTGGAAAATTCATCGTGACTAATCGTCCTACGCGAGTCGTATCGTTGATTTATTCATAAAAGCAGAGTATATATTATTTTTACTAGTGACGATCGAGAGTAGCAGGCGAGAGTTGCATGTCGGTCAATCGGCACAAGGCCAAAACCGGCGTTCGTTTGTGTTGTGCGAGAGAGCAGCATAGGGGAGAAGAATCCGTGGATTGCGCTAGTGGTAAACGCCCCGCGAACCGTCGAGATCAGACACGCGGAATGTCTGGTAAAGGCTTTTTGGCCTTCGAACGTAATACTACTCTCGATGTTTCCTCTCTATTTCCTCACATTTTTTCTGTTTTGGTTTCAATTATTTTTTCAATTGTTTAAAATTTTTTGTCCAATTTACTTTCAATTAATTTTTTTTTCCAATTTATCTTAAATTTATTGAATTTTTTTTTATTTTCTAAAATTCATTTTCAATTTATTTTTAATTCATTTTCAATTTATTTTCAATTCATTTTCAATTTATTTTCAATTCAATTTCAATTTATTTTTAATTCAATTTCAATTTATTTTCAATTTATTTTCAATTCATTTTCAATTTATTTTCCATTTTACTTTTAATTATTTTTGTATTTTTTTCAATTTTTTTTTCATCTTGTTTTCAATTTTTGTCCAATTTATTTTCAATTTTTTTGTAATTTTGTTTACCGCCTTGTAAGAACTAAAGCTCTCTGGGTCTCGTCAACAGGTCCCGCGCGACGTTTCGCCGTACCGAGCTCACCCGAGGCTTCCGGCAATTTACCCAAAAGAATACAAAGTCCGAGGGACGAGGAGTTAAGAGTTGGTGCGACCGTTAGCTCGTACGCTTCGAGGACAATTAAGTCGGCGCGAAGCGACTAACGAAGATCGTCGGCCGTGCGAAATTTCAACCGTCCCCGATACTGGAACTCGCTGTCGGTGATTTATTTTTCCGCGTTGATGCGTCGATCCTTTTAACGCGTTAGGCGAACACGACGTTTTTTAATTTATTCAAAAAAGGAAAAAAAGAAATCAGAGAGAGAGAGAGAGAGAGAGAGAGAGAGAAAACCAAAACAAAAGAACAGAAACAAGAAGATGTTTTTTAAATGGACTTTTAAATAATTCACTTTTAACGCGAGATTCAAATTTGGATAAAATAGAAGAATTGACAAAATTTATTTCTATTTTATTGATTTTTAATCGTTATTATTATTAATCATTAGTTTTTTTTAAATAATTTTAATTTTAAGTAATTCAATTTTAACTCGAGATTCAAATTTGGATAAAACAGAAGAATTGACAAAATTGATTTTTATTTTATTCATTTTTAATCGTTGTTGTTGTTAATCATTAATTTTCTTTAAATCATTTTAATTTTAATTAATTCAATTTTAACTCGAGATTCAAATCTGGTCCAAACAGAAGAATTGACAATATTGATTTTTATTTTATTGATTTTTAATCCTTATTGTTATTAATCATTAGTTTTTTTAAAATAATTTTAATTTTAATTAATTCAATTTTAACTCGAGATTCAAATTTGGATAAAAGAGAAGAATTGACAATATTGATTTCTATTTTAATGATTTTTAATCGTTATTGTTGTTTATCATTAGTTTTTTTTTAAATTATTATCAGCACGCGTCGATTCTTCCAATTAATTTTCAATTAATTCACCTTCTGTTAATTTCCATTTTGACTTTTAACGAACGGAACTGTCATGAATGAAATTTTAGCGTCAATTTCTAATCAAGTCAGAAGCGATCTCTCCAACCAATTATTCGTTGCTTCGTCATTAATTACTAATTAAAGCGATTTTAGCGAACGTCGATTATATTGCGCTTATATTTTATTTATTTCTCATTATTATCACTATCTTTACTTTTCTAATTGCTCAACGTTAAATCTGGGTCATAGTAAGAGGGGGATGCTGGTAAACATAGGAGAAAAATGAGAAAAAGATTATCGCGTCTAGTACATAAGTGATGTATATTTTCGTAATATGAAAAACACGAAGGTGCCTAAAAGAGGAAAGACTAATGAACGAGACACGTTCCTCTCGCTACGTCGCGACGAGAAGAGATCCAACTCTAATTGGATCTTCCCAAGTGCCCCCCCTCTATCTATTTATTATTATTATTTTATTAATTAATATATAATATATATTATATATTATATTTTTATATTAATATATAATATATCATTATATTACTATTATTTTATAAATTATATATTATATTTTTATATTAATATATAATATATCATTATATTACTATTATTTTATTAATTATATATTATATTTTTATATTAATATATAATATATTATTATATTATTATGATTATTTTATTAATTATATATTATATTTTTATATTAATATATAATATATCATTATATTATTATTATTTTATTAATTATATATTATATTATTATATTAATATAAACATATATTATTATATTATTGTATTATTATTATTATTAGTATATTATAATTATATTATTATATTATTATTATTATTATTTTATAATCTTATTATTATTCATTATTATCGTATCTCGGAAAATCGTTACAATTTGCCCCAAAGTAGGGCACAAGAAAGCGATTAATCAATCAATCTCTCTCTCTCTCTCTCTCCCCCCACCCCTTCTCTCTCCTTTACGTTCAGAGGGACACACGCGTGCCATACGCGTGTGAACAATGGAAAAAAACAGACGGTTATTGTTGCGACAAGAATTCGTCCTGCATGCTGGCTTCTTGCGATACGAGAGAACGAGAGAAAAAAAGAAACAAACAAAATGGACAAAAGTGAAGATCGGACGGGAACGATAAGGAACGCGAGATTTCTGGGTTAATGCTGTTTTCGTGCGAAGAAATACAACACCCACTTCTTTTTTTATACTTCTTCTCTCATTTTACTCTTCTTCTACTTCTTCCTTTTTTTTTCTTTCACCTCTTCTTTATCTCGCGACTCGTGCCGATCTCTGAAACGCGTCGTTTCCCTCTCACCTGTGAGATCTCTCTCTCTCTCTTTCTCGCTTTGACGAGCTTCTGTCACGAAATTTTTTGAGAATTTCGAGAAACCGTTAAAAAATAAAAACAAAAATGAAAGATAAAATTTAACCAAAATATAAATTCTGAGAATAAAAAAAAAATGTATACAGAAAAATTATCAACGTTTCACGGTACTTCCGGGTGTCCGTTAAGTCGCCTCGTGCACTTTGAACCGCGCGCAACGCCCGTTCAAATTTCTTGATCGACTGCGAGTGCGTGAAACGGACCAACGAGGCTGTCTCTCTCTCTCTCTCTCTCTCTCTCTCTCTCTCTCTCTCTCTCTCTCTCTCTCTCTCTCTCTCATCTCGTTCGTTCGGGAATTAACTCGTGAGTTCGTTCGATCTTTTTCGTAATCGATCGATGCGTTAGACAACGATTTTTCACAAAGTCAATTTCCGCTCGACTTCCGGGTTTTTAAACGACAGCTTCCGGTTTCTTTTTTGACGTTAGAACGGAAATTGAGTATTTCTAGCGATTAGATAACGTAGCACGCCCTTGGAAGCCCATCCTTCGTTACGTAAAACTCCCAAAATCGCAGGAAAATAAAAAAATCCCGATCGATCTTCAATCGATTAATCGAACGATAAAATCTTATTCAAAATTTGTCAAAATTCTCATCAATAAATCAAAATCGAGTTATTTTTTATTCAGATAAACCAAAGTCTTCGAAAATTAAAAAAAGAAAAAATTCTAATTAATTTAAAATCAATTAAGAAAATTCCTCACTCTCCGGAATTTCTCAATTTTCAAAACACAATTTCCTTTACGATTAAATTTTCTCGAAAACGAGCCAATTGTGAAAATTCCGCTAATTACTAGGAAAACTGAAAAGAGAAGATAATTAAATGAAAAGTAAAACCACGCAATTACAGACCCGTCGTGAAAAGAACCAGTCCAGTGATGAGACTCTCGATTTTTCAAGCTATCTCACCGATATACTATATCGTGATTCAGGTGAAATCCTGATCAGGGTTGCAGACCCCAGGCCTCTTCCAGATCGTAATTGAGTTGACAATAATTGCGTGTACCTTCTTTCCATGTCGATATATATATATATATAAAATTATATTACAATATAATTACATATTATTATTATATTATAGAAATATTATTATATCATATATTATTATATTATATAAATGTTATAATATAGTTATAATATTATATATAATATAATATGTTATAATATAATTATATTATTATATTATAAATATATTAGTTATATTAATATAATATAATTATATTACATTATATTAATATATTATCATATAATTATAATATTATATATATACACGATAATATATATTAGTATATTATAATATTATATAATTATAATATACTAATATAATTATATTATAACATATTAATATATGATATAATAAGTATATTATAATATATTAATATATTTATAATATACTTATAATAGTATATATATTATATATATTGATATATTATGATATAATTATATTATTATATTCTATTTCTATATTACAATTATATTATATATATATATATATATATATATATATATATATATATATATATATATACAGGTTGGTGCTCGGGTATAAATGTATATATATATGTATATATGTATATTTATATAGGCATACGTATATAAGGCTGGAAATACAGTTAGTTCTTGATAGAAGTGGTAAAAATAGGAGACATATGGAGCGGTTAGAAAGTTTTACTCGGTTCCCGCAGCGGGACAGACGCGGTTCGCGATACCTGTGCGCGCGTATTAAAACGCGACGGGTTCGGGACAGCGAGGCTTCGATATCGCTTTCATCGTGTGAGGTAATTCCTGCGCCCCTCCCCCTCGGCTCGTTTGATGTCCCGGAGTCGCGAACCACGAAAGTCCGGTCGAACGTGTAAAAAAGGGCGCTCTCGTAACTTAAAAAGAAATTTGTGTATTTTTTATCTCTTTTGTTTTTATCGTTTTTGTTATCTAAAGATTTTATCGTTTATCTCCAGGTTTTCTTTGCTATCGCGACAGGAAATTGACAATTTAATTTTGTTTTAGCGGTGAACGATTGTTTTACAGGTTTTTAAAAAATTTATTTTTTTTGTGAGAGGGAAATCTTTAGGTCGAGATAATTCGAGTTGAATAATTTGAGAAGAGAAAATTTGTTTTGCAAATTGTTTAAAAGCGAGGTTAAAGCACTTTCCTTCATTTCTCTCTCTCTCCCTCTCTCTGTCTCTTTTTCTACCTGCTGTTTCCATGGGAAAGCAACGGAGGAGTCGACGAGTGTTCCAGCAACAACGACGAAAAACAACAAAAAAAAAAATAGTCAGGAAGGACAGTTAAGGAATCGACCGAGAGTGTAGAAGTCGTAAAAATTTAACTGGACAATTTTTTTTTGTTATTTCTGTATGTTTTTTACTCCACTTTCTCTAAGAGGAAGCGACGAGACTATCAACGAGTTTAAACACATCTTTTGCAATCGTAAAATACATTTTTTTTTTTCTTAAACGACATCTCGTAATTTATCGGATTTTGCGAATGCGAATCTGTAATTGGACTGTAATTATTAATCGTGTAATTATTAACTCCCAGGAATTTCTAACGAAACGAACGAAAAAAAAATAGACAGAGGATACAATTTTGATTAGATTTAGTTTCTTGATGAAAAATCGAGTCTGATAACGACTGTAATTATTAATTTCCGTAATTATCGAGAGAATTTTTTGATCGATTAAAAAATAATCGCGTGGTACGATTGTTTTCAATTACATCGATTCGCGAGAAATTGTCGATATCGAGTTTTATATCGATTTTTATTTTTATTCGTGAAAAAAAAAAATTATAAAGTAGAATTTTCCAAAATTTGTTCAGTTCGAGATTATAAATGTACATTGCATTCGATATGAATTGTGATTATTAATTTAATTATCAATTCACAAGAATTTTAATTAATTCGAAAAAAAAAAATCGTATTTACAATTTTCTTACACACGATCAATCGCGATAATGAAATTTGCAAAATGCAAAATAATTTCACAATGTAGGTAATTTACAAAAATTCCAATTCGTTCGAGAATACACCACAATTAACATTTTTCTTAAATTACTTAAGCCATAAATAAAAATTATAACAATTTAAAAAAAATATTCAACAAATTCAGTTATGATAATATTTTTCCCAATTTGACCGATTCACGATCAAGAATCAAAATCGAATCGAATCATTTGCAAGACCCAGAGCGATTAAAAATTAACAATTTTCTTAAATTCAATCCCTCAAAAGACAAAAAAATTCCAAAAATTTCAAAAAAATCACACAAATGATGTTTCCCAATTTTATTGATTCACGATCAAGAATCAAAATCGAATCGAATCGTTTGCAAGACCCAGAGTGATTAAAAATTAACAATTTTCTTAAATTCAATCCCTCAAAATACAAAAAAATTCCAAAAATTTCAAAAAATTCACACAGATGATGTTTCCCAATTTGATCGATTCACGATCAAGAATCAAAATCGAGTCGAATCCTTGTTCACAAGACCCAAAACGATTAAAAATTAACAATTTTCTTAAATTCATTCCCTCAAAATAAAAAAAATTCCAAAAAATTCCAAACTTTACACAAATGATGTTTTCCAATTTCATCGATTCACGATCAAGAATCAAAATCGAGTCGAATTCTTATTCACAAGACCCAGAACAATTAAAAATTAACAATTTTCTCAAATTCATTCCCTCAAAATAAAAAAAAATCCAAAAAATTCCAAAAATTCACACAAATCATGTTTCCCAATTTTTTCCGATATAATCCAACTTGATTATGATTCTTGGTCGTGAATCGTCACGATCAAGAATCAAAATCAAGCCGGATCGCTGTTCGCAAGACCCAGAGCGATCACGAAACTCGCGCCTCGCTTATACATATATATATATATATATATATATATATATATATATATATATATATATATATATATAATTTATTGCTATGTGAGAAGAGAAGGAAACTGTCTCGGCCCTCGGCAGAGTCGATCGAGGACCAAGCGGAAAGCTCCATAGCTCGGTTGGTGTATGAGACAAGAAACACAGAGAGAGAGAGAGAGACATAGAGAGAGGCAGACAAAGAGAGAGATAGAAAGAGAGAAAGATATCACAACGACGGTATGGTGGGAGTAAACAGGCGAGCAAGTACGGATGGGATATACCTCCTACTTCACTTGGGTATTTCATTACGTTCACTCAATCCGTGTAGCGAGCACCGGTCCCAGAGAGCTCACTCACGCTGTATTACGAACTCGCGAACTTTTTAATAAAAAAAAAAAAATAAATAAAAAATAAAAAAAAATTATACATACACATATACATATCGAGATATAAACTTGTTGCACGCGGAGGATCCTTTCGCGCCACATTGTACACTCCGCGAGGCATCGCCGAGTGCAACGAATCGATGGAATTCTCAAAATTGTGAAAAATTAATAACAAAAAAAAAATTTTTTTTTTTATTTAATAAAAAATATAATTTTTTTTATCATCGAGTGTGAATAATAATCGAGTGTTCGAAAGAATCGATCGAAAGGATTTATCCGTCCACGATAAAGGGTGAGTTTTTTTGCAAAGAAAAATTGAAAAATTGAAAAAAAAAATTCCAAACAAAAAAAATGTTTTTTTTTGTTATGAATTTTTTAATTCGATATGTTTATAAGCGAGTCGCGCATTTGTCACGTATCGAAGCAATCGTAGAGTCGGGGTAAAAGATGGAAATTACTCGGTGGCTGGGGAGTACGAGGAGATGTTTAATAATCTTGACAATAGGAAGAAATTGCTGTCTGTCCTGTGCACGTGTTTTTCGTATATGTGCACGTAGTGCAATTAGGCCGGTTGCATCACCTAATAATGCAGTCGAGGGACACCTGATACATAATAACTATTCTTTCTTTGGGCACGTTACATTCTTGCCGAGTCGCGTTAACGCGCGCAGCTCCTTTATTTCTTTTAAATTGAAAAGTCGATTATCGTCATTTCCTGGAAAAAAACGTAAGATGAAATAAAATCAAATAAAAACAGAACGAATTTCTCAGAATTTTCTTTTTTTTTCAATAAATATTTTTTTAATAGTTAGAAGTTATTTTTTTAAATTGAAAATTCGATTATTGTCATTTCCTGAGAAAAAAAGGAAATTAAAAAAAAATAATAATAATAAAAGAATAAATTTTTTTCTCAGATTGTTTTTTTTTCCAATAAATAAAAATTGTTTTCATTTCAGTTAGCAGCTTCTTTTTGTTTAATTGAAAACTCGATAATCGTCATTTCCTGGCAAAACAAAAAACAATGAAATTAAAAAAAAATTAAATAAAAAAAGAACAAATTTTTTTCTCGGAATTTTGTTTTCCAATAAATAAAAATTGTTTTCATTTGTTAGTTAGCAGGTCCTTTTTTTTAATTGAAAACTTCATAATCGTCATTTCTTGGAAAATAAAAAACAAAACCAAAATAAAAATCAGTCGGAATTTTTTTTTTTCAATAAACATTTATTTTTATTTTTATTAGTTATTGCTTCGATTATGTGTCGGACGCATTTCGTTATTATTGCTACGTCAGCTGTATATACGCGGGAAACGAGCCGAGATTGCGATACGCGTATTCTCAAGAGCGATGGAAATCGAAGGAACGATTAATGGGAAAGGAGAATCGAACTAATATCAATCTTTCCTCTTTTCCCTCGCTTCTAAAAACTTTTTCGATCGAATGAAAATAATTGATCGAAGTTTGAATTTTAATTAATAAAAAGTTGATGAGATCGCGAGTAAATTAAAAAAAATAAGCCATAAAATGAGAATAAAAAAAAATTAAAAATAAACGAATTAAAAAATAATAATAATAATAAATTTTCCGATCAATTTATAAAAATGCGATTATTTTTCTATCGGTTCGATTTATTGTCGGGCGAAATTATGATTAATCGAAGTGCGTTGGTTCGAGCTTGACAAAGTCTCGACCGAGCAAACGATCGAACGATTAAACGAAGCGCCAATAATCGTAACCTCGTGATCTCTAATCCGCCCAATTCAATTAATCCAATTGTCCTCGACTTCCGCGTATGGAACGTACGATGATCGTTACGAGCCTGGCGTTTCGTTTGATCGAACGAACAATGTTTCATTCTCGTAACAACGATAACGACGAAATATTCCAAATACGAATTTCATTGAAAATTATCTCGAGAGATCGAAATTAATGAAAAAATAATGCAATCTCTTCTGATAAAAATGATTAAAAAAAAAATTTTTTTTTTTGGAAGAAAACAAACGATTTTATAATGACAATTTTTAATATTATTAAAAAAAAAAGGAATCGAACAAATAATAATAAAGATTAAATAAATAAAAAAATAGAAGAAAAAAGGAGAATTTAATTCATTTCCTGAACAATTTATAATAATAATATTTTCATAATAATTAATATTATTTAAAAAAATGAAATAAGCAAATATTAATAAATAAAATTTAATTTAATAAATATTAAATAAATAAAAAAAAAATGGAACAAAAAAAGGAGAATTTAATTCACTTTCCAAACCATTTTTAATAATAACATTTCAATAATAATTAATAATATTTAAAAAAATGAAAGAAGCAAATAAAACATTAAATAAATAAAACGAATAGAACAAAAACAAAAGAAGAATTTAATTCATTTCCCAAACGATAATAAACAAAATTGTCGTTATCGAGTTATTCGCGCAGTTCGAGCGAAACACAAATATTCTCGCGAACGACGAAATATTTGTTCTCGATAAACAATAATAATCGTTGTATTTAAAGCGTATTTTCCTCCAAGCGCACGTATTGTTTTTCATCAAACGAAAAAAAAAAAAAAAAAATTCAACCAAAACGCGATCCCGGATTCGTTCGATAAGTAAAAAAAAAAAAAGAAAATTCTATCGTCACGTTTTTTGGTTCGATGCGCGTGCCGATAAGTTCGTCCCGGGACGAATCGAGGGAGAGATAATGGCGCGCATGCGCTTTCCAAAATGTTCCAAATTTCACAAAATTTTCCTTGCTCTTATCGCCAAAAATTCAGAAATTACAAAAAAACTCGTGTGCAATCAATTTTTTTAAAATTATGCCTTGAGCTATTTTTTGTTCTTTGTTATTGTTGCTATTTTTTTTCATCTTTTCTTTTCTTTTTGCGCAACGAGGAAATACAATAGTGAGATCGAGGCGAGGGAAACGACGCGACGCGTGTGTATACCCGGGAATGAAAAATGTGTGCGCGAACCAGAAACGAAGAGAATTGAACGTAGTAAAAAGAAAGAGGGAGGGGGGAGGGAAGGGGGGGGGGGGGACTCCGTACGTCGTTGGGAGAAAATCGTGAAATCGCGTTACCGTTTCGTAATGCTTATAAAAAATATGCAGTTATCGTTGGTGAGTAGGCTTGCTCTATATATCGAATTTTAGGGACTTTGGAAAATTTTTAGTTAAAATTTGGAAAAAGGAGTTTTACGAAAATAAATGAATTTTGTATTTTTTAATTTTTTTTTAAATTTTATTGATTACGTTTTTTTTTGATGGATGAGATTTATAACTGAGAGTAATTTAGAGCTGTGCTCGGATTTTTAATTAATTAAATTCGGATTTTTAAATAATTTTTTAATTTTTGAGAATTAATTTACGATTTTATTTAAACTGTTAAAATGTTTTGGTACACAAATTTGGATTTTGTTTTTATATAAAGAGTTGCCCTTTTTCGTCCGTGAGTTGAAATTTGTTTCTAAATTTTTTTGGTTTTTTTGGAATATTTTTTTCAAATTTTTTTTTAATTTTATTTAAAAAAAAAATTTTTTTTTAAACCTCCTCGAATGTCCCATAAATAAGTCAAACGATTTTTATCGATATCTGGAGCGTTTCTCCTTACGTCGTCTCGGCGTCTCGGAGTCGTCTCTCGTAGGTGGGAAATAGGAGGATAGCTCGAACGGCGTCGAGGTCATCGATCAATTCTTGTAATAGGAATAAAGGAAACCCAATTAATGAGAGACGCATGATATAACACGGGTGTCCGTATCGTATGTTTAGTTGCATTACAGCATCCATCGTCGAATAAACGAGTAACGATAATAAATTTAATTTATTTATGCAACAAATTAATTAATTAATTGATTAATTAAATTAATTATCGAGACGATACATTTGTCATCGTTATTTAATTAACTTCCACGTGTCGTTAAGAATTATTCATATTTTTTCAATCATAAAAAAATATTAAATAAGAAAAATATTAAAAAATATAAAAATATAAAAATATATAAAAAAATATTAAATAAGAAAAATATTAAAAAATATTAAATAAGAAATATTAAATAAGAAAATCGTGAAATTATTGTGAATTTTTGTTTTTAAATTAAAAAAAAATTAATTAATTTCCACTTTCGATTATTCGGACTTTTAATGATTACGATTCATCGTACAATAAACGAGTAATGATAATAAATTTAATTTCTTTATGCAACAAATTAATTAATTAATTGATTAATTAAATTAATTATCGAGACGATAAATTTGTCATCGTTATTTAATTAACTTCCACGTGTCGTTAAGAATTATTCATATTTTTCAATCGTAAAAAATCAATAAATAAGAAAAATATATAATCGAGAAATTATTGTAAATTTTAGTTTTTTAATTTAGAAAATATTAATTAATTTCCACTTTCGACTATTCGGACTTTTAATGATTACGATCCATCGTACAATAGAGTAACGATAATAAATTAAATTTGTTTATGCAACAAATGTTAAATTTTATTTGTTAATTAATTAAATAACAACGTTGTTTAATTAAGCCCCCGTGGCGTTAAAAATTATTTATATTTTTTCAATCGTAAAAAATCAATAAAGAAGAAAAATATATAATCGGGAAATTATTGTAAATTTTTGTTTTTTTATTTAGAAAATATTAATTAATTTCCACTTCCGATTATTCGGACTTTTACTGATTACGATCCACGATACAATAAACTCGTAACGATAATAAATTTCGTTTCCTTATGCAACGAACATTAATTATCACAACGTTAAATCTTCTTCCATTATTTAATTAACAACCCCACGTGCCTTTAAAAACTATTTCCGCTTTTTAATTCCTTAAAAAAAAATCAACAATTAAGAAAAAATTAGTATATTAATGAAATTATTCTAAAAAAAAATCGAAGATAAAAAAAAACAATTTTACTTAATTCTCGCTTCCGATTATTCGGACTTTTAGCGAAAGCGTTTTTTACGCTATGATTTTGTTAATCGAATAACGGCGAGTTTCTACGGTTATAAGCACACGTGGTCGTACGTTTCGCATGGGCTCGGACGAGCTCGACTCTATTCGACTCGATTCCAAGACGATGATAATATTACGTTTTATAGTTTCGAGACATCTAATGATAATTTATGCCGTTCTAACGAGGAAAGAGGAGCACGAACACGCTCTCATACAAAGGGTGAGTTTCATAAGTTGTCCCAAACTTTATTTTAAAGTAGATGAGATCATTACAAACAAAAATTGCAAATATACATTTGGGATATTTTTAATAGTTTACGAGATATGAATGTTCAAAGTTGCTCCAATCAGAGCTCGCCGAGAAACGTTGGACCCGCCCACTCCCACTATAGCACAGTGCAGGGCATTACATTTGGGATTGGAAACTTCAGAGTAGTCAATTTTATTTATTATATTATTACACAGTCATTTTTATTTCTCAGGCATTGACTGCTCTGAATTTTGCCAAGCGCGCCGAGAAGGGTTGGATCCGCCCACTCCCCGCTCTAGCAGCCAATGCCCAAGAAATGAAAATGACTGCGTAATAAAATAATAAATAAAATTGACTGCTCTGAATTTTGCAATCCCAAATGTAACGCCATACACTCTGCTATCTCTACGACTAGGACGGGAAGTGGGCGTCTCCAACGCCTCTCGGCGCGCTCTGATTGGACCAACTTTAAACATTCATATCTCGTAAACTATTAAAAATATCCCAAATGTATATTTACAACTTCTGTTTGTAATGATCTCATCTACCTTAAAATAAAGTTTGAGACACCTTATAAAATTCACCCTATAGATGCAAGTCGTATATGCATTTTAGAGCAAAGACGAACTGGACGAGAAACTGACCATCGACCATGCGCAGCACGATAATTTATATACATATATATATATAAATAACGGGAACTCGCGAGCCTTGACCACTCTCACTTTCATTGCACGCGCTTTTGCTCTTTTATCACGGCGTTCGTGCCGATACGATAAAAATCAAATTACTTTTTGTCAGAGAAAAAAAAAATATTTTTTTCAAGAAAAATCACTTTTACTCACTCTCTTTTAATCGAACCCAGAGAACTTTCATTATAATGTAAGAATTTAAAAATAAAAATGAATTTTCGATCGACGTATTTACATTTATTATTATCCTATATTATTCGCTTTCGTAGAGGATAATGACTCTTGGCAGACCGCATGGAATTTCAATTATATTCCTCCTGGCTTATCGTCTCTATCTCTCTCTTTTTCTTTCTTCCTTTCATTCTTTCTTGGCAATATTATGTATATGTAGAATCGAGCATCTTTCCAACTTTCCCGGAAACGAAGATTCTCTCGGATCGCAACTTGGGAAGCGACCAAGCCTCGCGATTATTTTCTCTACGATAATATCACTATCGATATAAAATAATTCTATATTCGTAAATAATACTGAAGGAAAAGTTGTTGAGGGTGTTAATTTGCCAGCCGTTAGGAAGTTTCGATGATTGCGAGGGTGGAGAAACTAAACGACTCGAACAAATAGACAACGAGGCAGTGATCGTTGTAATTTGATATCTCGATAACGAATAATCTTTCGTGAAAGTTTTCAATTTAATTAAAATAGCTGGCTATGTTTTGTTCGTGGAAATTTATAATTTGCTTTTTTTTTTGTTTCATTGCTTCGATGCGAATGTTTAAGATCGTATCGATTTATTTATTCATTTTATAGCGTTGTTCAATAAATTAATAATAATATTATTAATTTATTTAAATTAATAATAATATTATTAATTTATTTATCGAAATTCTCGAATTTCGAAAATTTATTTATCCAAATTCTCTAATTGCGAATATTTATTTATCGAAATCAGAGAATTATTTTTTTTCTCAATAATTAAATATGTAATATTATTTATGAACTAATAATAATAATGATAATAACAATAATATATTTTTTAATTAAATTAAATTGATATTTTTTAGAAGAATTAATTTAATTCAATTAAAAAAAATATATCATTGTCATTATTACCATATAACAATCACATTATTATTATTTATTTAATAATAATAATAATAATAACAATAACATATTTTTAATTGAATTAAATTGATATTTTTTAGAAAAATTCATTCAATCTAATTCAATTAAAAAAAGGAAGACTTATTATTATTATTATTATTATTATACAATAATCCTATTATTATTTATTAAACAACAAATTTTTAATTAAATTAAATTGATATTTTTTTCGAAAGAACAATTTAATTCAATTAAAAAAGGAAGACTATTATTATTATTATTATTATTAAAAAATATTCCCATCATATTCTCGACGAAAAAACAAATTCAATTTTTTCATTAATTCGATCAAAAACGTGAAAAAAAAATCACAATTTCAATACTATTTTCACGAGACCCATTAAGCTTCGAAGAATTCGTCCCACCTGTAAAATAACGATCGTCGTGTGTGTGTGTGTATGTTTGTGTCTACCTTCGTACAATGCCCGTAATACATATCGGCCTCGTAACACGAGCACCCGTAAGATTTTCCTCGTTGAATAGCTCGCCACGTGGGAAGGGGGACAACCAAGAGAGAGAGAGAGAGAGAGAGAGGGAGAGAGAGACTGAGGAGAGAGAGAGAGAGAGAGAGAGAGGAGGGGAAGAGGAGAGGTTGAGAGTAGACGTTTTAAAGAGACTCTTTGATACCTTCACTCGAGCGCATTCGCCCGGTGAACTCTCGGTGCGCTAAAAAAAAAAGATAAAAAAAAAAAAAAAATTGCCCGAGAGCAACTAAACGGCGCGAACCCGCCGGTGTAGCTCAAACGAACCTGCGCATGCCACTTGGGATACTCGACTTCGTGTTTGTAATTTTTTTTTATTTTTTGCTCTCATTGTTTTTTTTTTTCATTTTATTATTTTTTTTAAATTTATTTATTCTGAAAAGAAAACCTGTTAGTAACCGAGGCGACTTATAGTCCTCTCCGTCCAACTTCGTCCCAGGTGCTTGCAGTGCACATTTCCCTTGGGGGAGAGAGAGGGAGAGAGAGAGAGAGAGAGAAAGAGAGAGAGAGAGAGAGAGAGAGAGAGGAACGTGAAGCGAAATTGGCCGAACCACACCCACTCTCTTTGCCCCCCTTCCTTTTACGACGATTTTTTTTACCAACCCTCGCGATTCTCTTGGCGTATGTAAGTTGGACGTTCTATCGGGAAACGATAATCAAAACGTATAGTTTCACATACGAGAGTGCCGGTTTGTATGAGAGCCGGGACTAAAGTGAGAGCCTTCGCGCAGTCGTTATTAATGTGTGTTATGTATAGATATGTATGTGTAGGAGCTCGTGTCTCCCGCGTTTTTAACGTCGGGAGTGGGTCTCTCTCTCTCTCTATCTTTCTTTCTCTTTGGATCGTTCTCTTCCGCAACGCCCGCGAACTCGATAGTCACTGCGGTTGCGCGGACTGGAATATGATTTTTTTAAAATTGATTTATTTATTCATTTATTTATTTATCTGTTTATTTGTTTATTTATCTACTTATTTATTTATTTGTTTATTTAATTATTTATTATATTTATTTATTTATTTGTTTATTTAATTATCTATTTATTTATTTATTTGTTTATTTATTTAATTATTTATTCATTTATTTATTTATTTGTTTGTTTATTTGTTTATTTAGTCATTTATGTATTAATTTATTTATGTATTTATGTATGATGATTATTATTATTATATTTTATAATTTATTTCGGTTTAATATTTCATAATTCTAGAATAACAATAATAATAATAAAATAATAATAATAATAATGGCAACAATAGAAAACAAATAAAAAAACTATAAAAAATTCTAATAATAATAACCATTATTATTATTATTATTATTATTATTATTATTATTATTATTGTATTTTATAGTCAGATTAGCCCACTTTTCACAGGGGCATTAAATTATGCTATTTTATGCGTGTTCTATATCGAGCATGATGAAATATTTATTATAGCAATATAAGCCTCCTCCAAACTATCTTCCTATATATATATATATATATGGATGTAGGTATGAAGAATATACGCTATAAGATAAATCGTCACGGCCTCGCCCTACGATTTACCAGTCGGGCATAATAAGGCCCTCGATAACTTAAAGCACGTCCCACCTACGAAATATCCGTTATTCAACGCGAAACGGATCTTGTATAATTTCCAACGCGATGAAATGAAACTAAAAATCAAGAAAAAAAAAAAAAAAAAGAAAAATTTAATAAAAACAAGAAAAAAAATAACGAAACAAGTCAACGTGTATCCCTCCGGGCAAACGTGCAAGACATCACGGACATCGAGAGGGCATTAAAGGACGGAGAAAGTGCACGGTTTTATTTCGACCCGGAGAAGCCAAATTTGGTGATATAATTTCGTAATCGAGCTCGATCAAGAATAATCGTGATCGAGACAGACACGTTTTTTTCTTCTTCTCTCCCTTCAGATTTTTCAAGATTTCGAAATTGTTCCAGAATATTTTTTACTTCTACTCGATCCAAGTTTAATTATTTATAACGTAGCAATTTTTTATCGACAAATTATTTATCAAAATTTCGTCACGTACGTCCTCAATGTTTTCACCTGTCGACTTCCGGTTGGGAAATATCGAGCATAATGAGAGTGATAAAAAAAGAAGGAGAGAAGAAAACACATCATAATGCTAAGCTCGCGTCCTCGAACGGGCCGAGCCTCGTTCTACTCGTACACACAGGAGGGAAGTGCTCGAGTTACGCAAGCGAAATGCGCGAGAGAGAAATTTGTATCATTTCGCTGTGCTCGGACCTCGCGTGGCCCTCCGAAGTTTAATACGAGGCGAGCGGCTATACCGCCGGCTATAAACTTTCACCGGGACTTTAATAACTCGTTGTTGTTTCCCATGAGAGAGATAGAAGAAGGGAGGAGAGAAGTCACACACGCGAGACAGAAAGACTCGTGCATTAGTTTGTTGACTCGAGATTTCCCTGATGTATGCGTGACTTAACCATTGGGCTTCGTCGTTAACGCGACGTTTAACGAGCTCGTGCTTACCTCTTAATATTAGAGCGATGAAATTTCAAGCCTGGTAAATAAAAATGTGATCTCCTTATTAAGCGAGCCGAGTCTAATTACGTATGACATTACTCGAGGGATTTAAAATATTTTTCATTTTTTTGAGATCTTTTTTGTGGATTGTAGAAATTTGAATTGAATAACGACTTTCATTTTTTTTTTCATAAATGAAAATTTTTATGAAATAGGGAATTATTTTGTTATTAAGCGTTTAATTGTTGGGTATTGTTTTTATGGAGATGAAATATATTGGATTCATTACTTAATATTATTTCATTGTATTTTGAGAATTATTTGATTTGCTTGTTGGAATAATTTTAGAACAACGACTTTCATTTTTTTCCATAAACGAAAATTTTGATGAAATAGGAAATTATTTTGTTATTATTCGTTTAATTGTTTGATATTGTTTTTATGGAGATGAAATATATTGGATTCATTACTTAATATTATTTCATTGTATTTGGGGAATTATTTGACTCGATTGTGGGAATAATTTTAGAACAACGACTTTCATTCTTTTTTCCATAGACGAAAATTTTGATGAGATAGGAAATTATTTTGTTATTATTCGTTTAATTGTTTGATATTGTTTTTATGGAGATGAAATATATTGGATTCATTACTTAATATTATTTCATTGTATTTTGAGAATTATTTGACTCGATTGTTGGAATAATTTTAGAATAACGTCTTTCATTTTTTTTCCATAAACGAAAATTTTGATGAAAGGAAATTATTTTGTTATTATACGTTTAATTGTTGGATATTGTTGTTATGGAGATGAAATATATTGGATTCATTACTTAATATTATTCCATTGTGTTTTAAGAATTATTTGATTCGATTATTGGAATAATTTTAGAACGACTCATTTTTTTTCCACAAACGAAAATTCTGATGAGAGGAAATTATTTTGTTATTATACGTTTAATTGTTTGATATTGTTTTTATGGAGATGAAATATATTGGATTCATTACTTAATATTATTCCATTGTATTTTGAGAATTATTTGATTCGATTATTGGAATAATTTTATTTGATTATGTAGTGTTTTTCAATTATGTGTTTTTTTAAATAATTGATTAAAATTGGAAATACTATATTTGATTTTTATGCTATCAATTTAAGGAATTAATTGTTATCGTTTGATTAATTTTACAGCAAAATGTCTATCAAACTCAGTTGCGGTTTAATTGCTTTCCGATTGCTCACACTTTGCGAGCTGACTCTCTCGGCAATGGTTCTCCCTCGGCCACCCTCGTCGCCGAACGACATTCCCCATGAAACGATTCGAGACACCGAAGGAAAATTTCGCAACGACAAGGCTCTCTACAGTCTAGTTTCGCTAAATACCAACGTCGAGAAGCCAAACACCGATGGTTACAGGTAAAGAATTATTTTCGTCGTTCATACAACAAAATTATTCCTCAATTTTTCCATTCACAAAATTATCGTTGTATGAAAATGGAAACTAATTTTAATTTCAGGCTTCTGGAAATCGAGCTTCGCGGGGACGACGTCGACGAGACGAATCTTCAGGGTATCGTACGAGCGATGTTGGGCGACGAGGAAGAACAACAGCAACATCCAGAATTGAGCAACGATCGTGACAATGTTCCACATCCCGAGGTAATTCCTCACTCAATCTTGGGAGTTCGCGACATCGGTCTCTCACCGAACTATCGAATTCATCCGTTTCTCGGTGACGACAAGAGAACACTTCTTAGACCATCGAACGACAGGACTCCTGACGAGAAGCTTTATTACTTGAAAACTTCACGACCAAAAGTCGACGTGAACGTTCGAGGTCACAGTGGAAGTTTCACCGGAGATAAATTTTTGTCCAAGACCGTGAACGATCAAACTTCGATAATTCGTCCTTCAGAATCGAATCATAACACCAAGAGTCTTCTGGACAAGAGAGTTCGTCGCCCGAAGAAATATTTGTCACCTGGAAGTCGTGAAAATTTAAATGACAATGAGATTAAAAAATATTCTTCGAGTGGACGAAGTTACGCTACTAGCGAATACGAGCCAAGACCTGACAGAGGAAACGAGGAACCAACGACGGAAAATATGGCAGTGACTTCGAGCGAACTTCCGAAACAGATACCTGCACCACCGAGTCGTGTACCGAGTCGAGTTCTGGTTGCTCAAACAACACCGATTCAAAAATACGCCCTTCGAAGGACTGACATTCTTCCTGGATACAGTTATGGCGAGGCCTGAGAATTCCGATCGTCGAACGAGTGAGAGAGATTCGTCGATTTCTTGAAAAGAAAATCACGTGTACATAGAATATACAAAACATTTGTTCTCTATCGATGTCCCGAAAGTATTTCATAGATGAATTTCATATATTTATAATACCAATTTCTTCTTCTCGAATCTTTCCTTCGTTTAGCCTGACCCCTACCTTTTTTTTAGTATTTATATTGAGTAATATATATTTGTTGTTGTAACGTCGTTGTAAAAAATAAAAGGGGAGAAATGCAGAGCTACCCTTTCGGGCCCTTCCCATCGCTGTTGGTTTAACATTGTTGTAATATATTAGCGGTAAATAAAAGTGCGAAATTTTGTTTAGTCCTTACGAGAATTATAGAATTTTTCTTCTCTTACCTGTTCCGCTTTTAGAGTCAGCTCGATGAATATTTGTTGGAGCTTTTCGTTTACGAAATTTATGCAGAATTGCTCGAATCCGTTTCTGTCGAAAATCTCAAAACCATAGATGTCGAGGATTCCGATCTCGTATCCCTCGACGCTTGTTTCCATCGCGATGTTGACTCTCTAGGAAATAAAGGATATTTTAGATTTCGTATCAAGGATGTAGTTTCTTCGTTGAGAAATATTTCTGGGACTCACCTTAACTAAATAATCAAACAGCCTGGCATAAATGTCTTTTACCAACGCATCTCTCGTGTACAACGCTTGTGCCACGTTTAGAGTAACGTCCAGACTCTCCGACTGACTTCCCCATTTAGATTCGAATTCTCGCGAGGTCAACTTGTGCGACAGCTGATCGGCTGAGATCTCGAAAAGAAAAGCCGGGAAATCAAGAGCTGCGGACAATAAAAATACTTGATTAATTCTTCCTGATATAAATTCAATTTTCATATGAAATTCATATGAAATTCATATAAAATAAATAAAATAAATAAAATAAATAAAATAAATAAAGTAAATAAAATAATTAAAATAAATAAAATAAATAAAGTAAATAAAATAATTAAAATAAATAAACAAATAAAATAATTAAAATAAATAAAGTAAATAAAATAATTAAAATAAATAAAATAAATAGAACAAATAAAATAAATAAAATAAATAAAGTAAATAAAATAAATAAAATAAATAAAAATTCATGAGATTTGACTTAAGTCGTGCGAAATTATTTCTGGTATTTATTTCAATGTTTTTCTTGACTCGATTAATTTTTAGAAACACATGGATAATTTTAATGTGAACGTACCTTGCTTATCAGCCACCTGAGAATAATTTCCATTTTCCTGAAATTGTATATTTCCAATATGAAGAATACCAGCCACTAGTCTGAAGATATCAGTAACTTCCGAGTCCTTGATTCCCATCACGCTCAGTGCTAAAAAAAGAAAATAAAGACAAAGAGTTCGATCGTAACTTCCTCATTCCATCTTACAATCCAGGAAATTATCGACGAAGAAAAGACCATGAATCTCACCTTTCAGGGTCTCTTGAAAGTCTCTGGCGTCGTTCGTGCCTTCAACTTTGTGACTACCGCCGTAACTCAGGTAGGTATAGTAGTCGAGATCCGTGAGGCCGAAATCATCTTGAAAAAAAAACGGTAACGAGATATTAAGAGAAGTATAATAAATCATAGAAGATAACAAGTAATCCAATTAAACCGATGTAAGAAATTTTATTTCGCTAATTCAAGACAGATTGATGTACAAAACATCTGAAACGTTTGTCGATGAGTCAGCCTTCTCGTCATTCTCGTCGATGCAGCGTAAGTTCATTATGCCCATCGTTACAATAATAATAATAAAAAAAAAAGAAGAATGAATAAGATAAAAAAAATCCACCCACTTTTCATCTGTTGATTCGCTCCGGTCGCGAGTTGATAAAAAATATGAAAGTTTCTTTCTCCGGGATTGTGACACGTCACACGTGACTTCTCCAGCAAAAAGTTCGATATCTTTCCACCGTTCGGCTGGCCTCCAGGACCGAATTGCATCTCGACATACTTTCCCTGCGAACAAAAGATCGTGCCATTATTATTCCATATTCTCACTCCGTCTCTTTGTTTTTACGTCAAAGATGAGGGATATTCATTTCTGGTTTGCATTTTTATCCGGAGCGTCATTGACTCGTCGGTTGCAAAAGTTGAACGAGTACGACGATGCGTAAGCGAGACGTAGGAATTTCAAACGCGAGTCGCATACGAATTAGTATTAACTTTTCTCGGCTCCGGAGAAGAAGAGACTTCTTGCTTCTCTCGTTCGTTCGCCCCCACGAACGGAAGACGAATTTAGGCCGTACCCTCTCTTCGTAGTTCTCTTTCTTTTTTGCCTTTTTTTTCTTCGTTTTTTTCTTTGCTACGTCAATTGGGCATCTTGTTTCGTTATCGTTGGACTACCCACGGATCTTGTCCGCGGGACGTTTAGCAATTTGCATTACGAGATTCGCCAACCACAGAGAGACACGCTGGGACTTATCTGGAAGATTGTGAAAAATATTTTCTAATTTTCCAATTATTTTGGAATTTGATTTGTGATGACAATTCGAATAATATTGTCTCCATTATTATTCTGTAATAAGAAACGTTTGAATAATTATATTAGCATTGATTTTAATTATTCTACTTGGAAATAAAAATAATAATCTGTAAGACTGTGAAAAATATTTTCTAATTTTTCAATTATTTCTGAATTTGATTTCTGATGACAATTCGAATAATATTGTCTTCATTATTATTCGGTAATAAGAAACGTTTGAATAATTATATTAGCATTGATATAAAGTATTCTACTTAGAAATAAAAATAATAATCTGTAAGACTGTGAACAATGTTTTCTAATTTTCCAAATATTTCTGAATTTGATTTCTGATGACAATTCGAATAATATTGTCTCCATTATTATTCTGTAATAAGAAACGTTTGAATAATTAGATTAGCATTGATATAAATTATTCTACTTAGAAATAAAAATAATAATCTGCAAGACTGAAAAATATTTTCTAATTTTCCAAATATTTCTGAATTTGATTTCTGATGACAATTCGAATAATATTGTCTCCATTATTATTCTGTAATAAGAAACGTTTGAATAATTAGATTAGCATTGATTTTAATTATTCTACTTGGAAATAAAAATAATAATAAAAAATAATAAAACTAAATAATAAAAATAATAATAATAAAATAATAAAATAATAATAAAAAATAATAAAAATAATACAGATTACTGTAAGATTGTGAAAAATATTTTCTAATTTTCCAATTATTTCGGAATTTGATTTGTGATGACAATTCGAATAATATTGTCTCCATTATTGTTCTGTAATAAGAAACGTTTGATTAATTATATTAGCATTGATTTTAATTATTCTACTTGGAAATAAAAATAATAATCTGTAAGACTGTGAAAAATATTTTCTAATTTTCCAAATATTTCTAAATTTGATTTCTGATGACAATTCGAATAATATTGTGACCATTATTATTCTGTAATAAGAAACGTTTGAATAATTATATTAGCATTGATATAAATTATTCTACTTAGAAATAAAAATAATTAGACAAATCGAAATTTCTCTAAATCTTTTGTTGTTTTGTTTGGATGAAAAGAATGTAATTTTGTTCTTTCAACTTACGAATCTACTGCTGTTGTTGTTTCTGACTGTTTTGGCATTACCAAATGCCTCGAGAAGGGGATTTGACTCCAGTATGACGTCTTTTACTCTCTGAACTCGTTCGCCACCTCCACTCACTCTCGCCACGTAAGACATTATGTACTTCGCTGCAACTGTTTTTCCCGCTCCTGATTCACCGCTGTGGAAGAACGTTTTTTTTTTTCATTATTAATAAGCAATTTTCTCAAGCTGTATCACGAATGGGGTAAATCGATTCAAAACAAATGATTACCTGATAATGACGCACTGACTTTCGTTGTCGATCAGCATATTGCGATACATGTCATCGGCCAGACCGTAAATGTGAGGTGGATTCTCGTAAGGCGCCTGAATAAAATGTAATAATTAACAATCTGAACAATTTCAAATATTTTTAATAATTTTCTAAATTTGTAATAGTCAATAAAATTATAAATTTTTAATATGAAATAAATTTACAAATTTTCAATATTTAATAAATTCATAAATTAATAATTTTAATAATAGTGTCATTAATAATTAAATAAATTAATACAAATTTTTGTTTTTGTTGTAAAAATGACTGAATTTCTTTCTGTCAAATTAATTTTACTTTCTAGTGAAATTTTTTTTCAAAAATTCAATTTCCTGTTTCATAACTGAGATAAGTTAAACCGTAAATGTGAGGTGGATTTTCGTAAGGCGCCTGAATAAAATATAATAATTAACAATTTGAACAATTTCAAATATTTTTAATAATTTTCTAAATTTGTAATATTCAATAAAATTACAAATTTAAATATGAAATAAATTTCTAAATTTTCAATATTTAATAAATTCATAAATTGTTGACATTTTATAATTTTACAAAATTGTATAATATTAATAATTAAATAAATAAATAAAAAATTTTGTTTTTGTTGTAAAAATGGCTGAATTTCTTTCTGTCAAATTAATTTTACTTTCTAGTGAAATTTTTTTTCAAAAATTCAATTTCCTGTTTCATAACTGAGATAAGTTAAACCGTAAATGTGAGGTGGATTTTCGTAAGGCGCCTGAATAAAATATAATAATTAACAATTTGAACAATTTCAAATATTTTTAATAATTTTCTAAATTTGTAATATTCAATAAAATTACAAATTTAAATATGAAATAAATTTCTAAATTTTCAATATTTAATAAATTCATAAATTGTTGACATTTTATAATTTTACAAAATTGTATAATATTAATAATTAAATAAATAAATAAAAAATTTTGTTTTTGTTGTAAAAATGGCTAAAGTTTTTTCTGTCAAATTAATTTTACTTTCTATTGAAAGTTTTTTTCAAAAATTCAATTTCCTTTTTCATAACTGTAATAAGGATGATTCGTACTAACCGCGCCTTGATAAATCTCGACCTCCTTGTCGCTGAAGTACGGCATCTGTTTGAAGGGGTTGATGGAAACGAGAACGGGACCGATGCATGTCTGGATATCGTTAAGGAACGTATTCTTCGACGAGTCATTTCCGGTTGGTACAATGGATCAAAAACTAATGGCGATCCCATTAGGCTAATGGGATAAGTGCGATGAATACGTGATAAGGATTTCACGTACGCCACGACCTGGTGAACCTTTTCGGTAATGCGAATTCGAGGTCGACGTGACGATCTGTTGTTTTTTTTCTTAGGACCAAAAAAGGATACGAATATATAATCGTCCATGTATCTCTTTCGAAGATTTTCCATAATCGCGTCCTCGGTGACTTTTGGCAAGAGGACCATGTCGTCCACCCCCGAGACCCGAACATTTTGACTCTGCCAGTGATAAACCTGAAAATAAAAAAATGAAATTATTCGAGAACTCGAAAAAAAAAATAAATAAATAAGTAAATAAACGAATGAATAAATAAATAAATAAGCAAATGAATAAATAAATAAATAAACAAATGAATAAATAAATAAATAAGCAAATGAATAAATAAATAAATGAATAAATGAATGAATAAATAAATAAGTACAAAATAAATGAATAAATAAATAAATAAACAAATAAATAAATTAATGAATAAATAAATAAATAAACAAATGAATAAATAAATAAATAAATAGATAAATAAATAAACAAATAAATAAATGAATAAATAAATAAATAAATAAATAAATAAACAAATAAATAAATGAATAAATAAATAAATAAATAAATAAACAAGTAAATAAACAAATGAATAAATAAATGAATATATAAATAAATAAATAAATAAATAAACAAATAAATAAATAACCAAGTGAATAAATAATTAAATTAATGAATAAATAAATAAATATACAAATAGATGAATGAATAACTAAATAAATAAATAAATAAACAAGTGAATAAATAATTAAATAAATAAATAAACAAATAAATCAATAAATAAACAAATAAATAAATTTTCAAAATATAAAAAATTAACAAATTAAAAAAAAATGAAATTTTTTTGAAAAATCGAAGATATTAAAGTTTAACGACAAATCGAAGAAAAATGATTTCATAAACGACGAATCATCGATGAGATGAAATCAATTTTCGCGGAACGAAGAGCCGTATGAATATGATTGTGCAAGCGGAGATTGTCGAGTGACCTCATGTACGAATGATGATAATGAGAGAGAGAGACATTTCCACGGATCGGTGGCCTCCCCCTTGGGCACGCAGCGCGACGGCCGGTGAAACAATTCGCAATGAGGTGGACGCGACACGATGGACAAAACCAAGAGAAAATAAGGAGCAACGAACTTTTTACTCGAGCGCCGATCGCTCGGCCGAGTTTCCGTTTGTTTTTTTAGAACGCAAACGTCGTTATGGAACACTTGCCGAGGCGAACAGAAAAAAAATTTGTAACAATTTTCTTTTTTTTACTCCAACGTCCTTGAGAACAATTTTCAAAAAAATTTTTCCACATGATCTGAAAATTTGATTTAGGCTGACAAATTTTATTCCAAAATAAATTTGCACAGTTGACACATATTTTTAAAATAAAAAAACATTTTTTTTAATAAAAAACATTTTTTTAATAAAAAACATTTTTTTTAATAAAAAACATTTTTTTTTTCAATAAAAAACATTCTTATTCAATAGAAAGAAATTTTTTTATTAAAAAGCATTTTTTTTATTAAAAAACATTTTTTTTATTAAAGACAAATTTTTACTTTTTTGGGTTGCGATTTAAGTTCCGCCTTCGAGAACAATATTCAAAAAATGTTTTCCACATAATTTGAAAATTTTATTTTTGTTAAAAATTTACAGTGAAACGTTTTTTGATGCAATTTTTTTTGGTTTATTAAAAAACAATTTTTGTTTTCGTTGTTGGCATCAAAAGTTAATAAAATTTCTTCTTTGATAACGATTTTATTATTCAATTACCGTACTCGAATAAATTTAAACATCAAAGTCAAAGGAAAGAAAAGAAAAATTTTGTTTTTCCCCAACTCGTTAAAAAGAAAAATTAATGCACGAGTGTTTTAACAAAGGACGTGTAATTGGTCGTATCCTCGAGTACGTATTTATTATTTTCTTTTGCCATACTCGTAAAAGTGGAGAAAACTTCAAACTATAAAATAAAGGCGTCTCAATTTTCGAGTCAGCTGCAACATTGGCAGTTTTCTCTTCCCTGCGATAAAATAACGGAAGTCAGCGTTCTCGAATTTCGAAGCACGTGTATTAAAAATAGAAAATAATCGTGGATCATTATTTTCATACTGTGATAAATTTGCAATGATCGAACGGATGAGAATTTATCCGAGAATAAAAAAATTGTCACGTTTTAACGACCTTAAAAAGGTCGAAAAATAAAGCAAAGTTTGAGATTTTTTTTCGAGGATACTAAACAATATATCGAAATTTTGAAAAAAGGTAATTATTGTATAAGTATTGAGGACTGTTTATAAATTTTATCAGAGCTGTAGTAAACAAAATGGCGGCATGGCAGCATTTTTCCCAGCTGCGTATTTTCTTTTTTATTGCTGACTGGTTGAAGCCATAACTGCTGCAATTTCAAAGCTACAATAATGAACCAAAAATAATTCCATTTAGTATGATAACAGCTTTCATACTACATAGGATTTTTGTTTTAAATTGATTTTTGCAAAAATGACGCGTTGTTGAACAAAAATTTCGGCAAAACGGAAAAAAATGCACGAAAATTGTTAATAACATTCGAACTATGCAATATAAACAAAAAATCCTACGTAGCATCGAAGCTGTTATCATACTTTATCAAATCCTTCTTGGTTCATTATCGTAGCTTTGAAATTGCAGCAGTTATAACTTCAACCATTCAGCAACGAAAAAGAAAATACGCAGTTGGGAAGAATGTTACCAAGCCGCCATTTTGTTTACTACAGCTCTGATAAAATCTATAAACAATCCTCAATACCTGTATAACAAACCCCTTTTTACCAAATCTCAATACGTTGTTTAGTTTCTTTGAAAAAAATTCCCAAACTTCTCCATATTTTTCTTAACTGGCTCGCCCCCTTAAGGAAATAATCGTGGACAATTATTTTCCTACCGTGATAAATTCGTAGTGATCGAACCTATCAGAATTAAACACAAGAAGAAATCGAAAAATATTTTACGTTTTAAAGGGAAGAGACAATTTTTTTCAAATATTTCGTTGAAATTTTGACCAGAACGATTTTATCATTTTGTAGCTAATTCGAGCGTCGTTGAAGAGCCACGTAAATCCACCGGATGTCAGTGAGAATGTTATAAAGCCGGTAGCGAGCAACGAACCGAAGAATTTCTGTCGGCGTTCAGTGTTAGTGCAAAGAGTTCTTTGGGGGAAACGGGAGAGAAGTGTGAGTGAGTGGGAGGGGGAGGGGGAGGGGGGAGGGGGGAGGCACGTGCGTACCGAAACGTCAGGCGCCAGCTGATGCGCTTTCGAGCAACGCGGAGAACGAGAGACAAAATTTGGTCGTTCGCATGGGCGACAAAATATTTCCCGTTAGGTTTGGACTGGCGCAGGGAATTTTAGAGTGGGGGAATGTAATAATAACAGAGTTTGAAATAACCTCCATTTTCATTTGTGGATATACAAGGTTTTTGTTTTTACTTTTTTTTCGATGGAATGACTTCCGGTTCGTACGAACGAACCGGAAAGGGTGGAAATAAATAGGAGAGATACGAAGCGACGAATGAATTTTGTTCGGGTTGATGAACGATGAGTAAATAATTGGGAAATTGATAAATAAATAATAAATAAATAATAAATAGACAACAAATAAATAATTAATTAATGAGTAAGTGATAAATAATTAATAATTAATGAACAAGTAATAAATAAATATTAAATAATAAATTAATAATAAATTATTAATTCATAAACAATAAATAAATAATGAATAATTAATGAATAAATAATAAATAATTAATGGATAAATAATAAACAAATAATGAATAACTAATGAATAAATAATTAATTAATGAATAACTAATCAATAAATAATCAATAATTAATGCATAAACAATAAATAAATAATGAAAAATTAATGAATAAATAATAAACAAATAATGAATAATTAACGAATAAATAATAAATAATTAATGGATAAATAATAAATTAATAATAAATAATTAATGCATAAACAATAAATAAATAATGAATAATTAACGAATAAATAATAAACAATTAATGAATAAACAATAAATAAATGTTGTATAATTAAGATTGTAAAATAAAGATTTTTCGCACGTACGGATTATCGTAAATGCCAGTCCGTTAAACAAAGAATTTGCCGATGCCATTGACGAATAATCTAATCTGCCTACGCGCGTGTAACCTTATCTCTTATCAACCAAGAGGACCAGATAGACGAAAGGTGAGGACGAGTTAATTTAACATTTTCGCGCCATACGCGCGCCGCGTGGCTTTTTAAATAAATCGGGGATACACTTATCCGTTTCCAAATACGATGCGTCATACCAAATATTTGTACGCCGACCGAGTTTCAATTTTTTTTTTATTTGATTTTTTTTATTTTATTACCGCTCGTCTGCGTAAAGTAAAACAAAAATTACGACGATGAGGTAGGTCGCTTATGGATCGAAGAAAAATTAGAGTTATGCGAGTTTAAGCGATTCGACCGTTTATTTCTTGTCGAGATTTGTCATTTCCGGAATTGTACTTTATGAAACACGAGCTCGACTCGCAACGAGAGCAATGAAAACGTCCGCTCGTTTACCGAAGTTCCGCCGTGACCGAATCGCTATAATGCACGCGTATTATATGGGCTGTTCCATGTCGTTTCATTCGCGACGAAAAATATTAGTGAAAAAAAAAAAAATTTAGACATTCTAGAAATTCTAGAAATTTTAGAAATTCTAAAAAATTTAGAAATTCTAGAAATTTTAGAAATTCTAGAAATTCTAAAAAAAAATTGAAATTCTAGAAATTGCAAAAAAACATTCAAATTTTATAAAATTCTAAAAAATCGACAGTTTCTAAATACTCGCCCAATTCTAAAAGAAAATTCTAAAAATCCAAGCATTGTTGCAATTTTAGAACTTCTAAGAAAAAACCAAAAAGAAAAAATGATGCGAAATTCTAAAGTTCTAAATTTTTTGAAATTTCATGTATCCTCAATTTTTGTTTAGAAACTGAACTGTCCATAATTATAATACTTTTCTACCAAAAATAAAATAGCGAAACAGACTACGATGAATTTTCAAAATTCATTTTTAACAAAATTGAAAAATTGAAGATTCTTGTATGCCCCGAGACATTTTTTCAAGAGACATTTATTTTTCGAATGGCTAAAGTGGGCTCGAGGTAAGAAGAGAATCGTCCGTACTCGAGACGAGACACACACTCTCGGGCTTGCCTCTTCTTTTTTTCTTCGACTCGGCACGAAAGATTTTTCACGCGACGGGAAAGAAACACGTTGCCTCTCTGATGTCTCCGACTATACATCTCGTTTCTCGTTTCTTTTCTTTTCCTCTTTTTTTCAATCTCCGGGCATGTGCGAGAGCTTTTGCTACCATGCCCGGCTGCTTCTATTTGTGACAAAAAAAAAAAAAAAATGGGGCGAGCATCGTTCGACAGTCTCGAGTGGCACGACGTACGCCAACATCGTGAACAAAATTCCCTTTACGAATTTCATAAAAACCGGAACAAAAAAAAATTCTAGCCCCAAAAATTGAAAAAAAAAATTGCTCGTCATAAAAATATCCCTACTCGCCTGTTAAAAAATGTTATTTTCCAAACTATCAACAAAAAAACTAAAAAAATAATTTTTTCTTTGAAAGACAAAATAAGAATAAATATTAAATAAAAATTTAATTGTAACGGAGTAAGAATAGTAATAAAAAATACAAAATAGTTAAATAAATAATAATTAATTTCTTTCGATAAAAAAAATTCAATTTCTATTATTAACAAATAATTATATTTTTGCTAAATCGACATTTTCGTCGTCCAACTTCCTCAACTTGTTTATAAATTAAAAGCTAGTCTAGGTTTCACTGAAAATTTGCAAAAACGTTCTTTGATGTCACACGTACCTGTGTCTAAAATTTCAGTGCCCTTTATCGACTCAAAAATCACGATATTTATTCTTGAAAAATCGTCAACTTTTCGCAATCTCCCATAAGAGCTCGTGTTAAATATCGCAACATTATACAACGAGTATCTCGATTATTAGCTCGATGAAGCCTGTTGAAATTTTCCACTCATTTTTATATGACATCAAAGAAGCTTCGATTAATTTTTATAACAAATCTTATGGAAACAAAAATTCATGATTTTGTTTATTATATAACAAATAAACTTCCCGTAGGATCAATTTGAATTTTGACTATGTTGTTCTTTAGTCGATTTGCAACAACTTTTCTTAATGACCTTCAACGCTTGGTCCACTTCCAATGTGATAAAAAACGGGAATAAAATTTTAATTTCCTCTTTCTTTCTGCAGGTGCTAGATCCCCTGAATTAATCCCCTGAATTAATCCCCCATCCAACGATAGGACTACCTTAAGGTAGAACTACCTTAAGGTATTTATTATTTATTTTGTTGATATTATTTATTTATATATAAATTTTAATCCCCCACCCAACGATAGGACTACCTACCTACCCCTAGGTGGGGGATTAAAATTTATATATAAATAAATAATATCAACAAAATAAATAATAAATAATAAATAATAATAATATATATAAATAAAATAATAAATAATAAATAAATAAATAATAATATCATATTTAAATAAATAATATCAACGATAGGACTACCTTAAGGTAGTTCTATCGTGACATTAAAATCGAAAAATTATTTTTCAGTTTTTCTCACATACAAAATGGTTTGCGGACTCGAGTTAATAAAGAGAAATTGTTGCAAGTTGACTAAAGAACAAGATACTCCAAATTCAAGGTCATCCAAGGTAATTTGTACTTGCTGTATAATTACAAAAATCGCGCAAATTCATTACACACATTTTTATATGACATCAAACAAGCTTCGATTAATTTTTATAACAAATCTTATGGAAACAAAAATTCATGATTTTGTTTATTATATAACAAATAAACTTCCCGTAGGATCAATTTGAATTTTGAGTATGTTGTTCTTTAGTCGATTTGCGACAACTTTTCTTAATGAACTTTAACGCTTGGTCCACTTCCAATGTGAGAAAAAATGGGAATAAAATTTTAATCCTCCACCCAACGATAGGACTGCCTTAATGAACTTAAACCCTCAGTCCACTTGAAATATGAAAAAAAAACATAATAAAATTCTAATCCTCTCCCTAGCTCTACGCCAACCTTAAAACTGAATAAAAATCTAAAATACGGTTACGTCCAACGTCCTTGTAACTTAGAAACTAAGAATCGATCGAGTTCCCTCGTTCTTCTTCCGTCTTCGGTAGTGAGCGTCGAAAGTTCTTCTTTTTTTTGTTCGCAATCCAAGAGCGCGAGGCGCGTAGATCGTTTTCTCGCAACCTTGCGATTTCTCGGTTGGCAACCGAGAAAAAGATGGAGTGAGCGAGTCTGAATTTACGAAGAAGAGAAAGAGAGAGAGAGAGACAGAGAGGAGAGCATCGTAGCGTTAAAGCGAAGAGCGAGAGTCGTCGAGAGCAAAATGGAAACTTCGTGGAATGGCGTCGTACACGGACGATCGATTCGATAGAGACCCAACGCGACGACGAGAACGATGCCCGCATATATCGTCGTCGTGTGCCTTAAGGGTCGAGAGTAGTACCCGACTTACACCTAATAGTAACCCCGGTCTTGTATAGCGAGTGCCACGCTCCTCGACTCTCCTCTAGTCGTCCTCTTCGACTCCCGTCGCACGAGTGTTGTCGCGAGACTTCTTTACAATACTTTACAGGGGCTTCTCTCGATGTGACTTCTCGTCGTTTCCTTCTGTTCGTAACAATCTGCGCTTACTTTTTCATAGAGCGAGTTTGAAGAGAAAATCTTTTTTTTTGTTTGTTTATTTTGGTCTTCGGCCATTTTGGGGGAATCTGTTTGGGTGGGAATGGAGGGGATGGTTTTAATTGTTTGGGAGTGAAATAACTGTTATAATTGATTGATTGATTGATTGATTGATTCATTAATTATTAATTATGATAATGAGAAGATATGGAGGGGGATTTTTGATTTGATAATGAAAGAAAGACGAGTAAAATTGAGATTTGAAAATAAGTTTTTTATGTAGATTGTAATAGTCAATTGATTAGTAATTAATGATTAATAATTTATTATGATGAGAAGAAATATAGAGGAATTTTTTATTTGCCAATGAAATAAAGACGAGTAACATCAAAATTTGAAATTAAGTTTTTTATTAAAATTGAAATTTGCATAATAATCTGGAAATTTTTAATTGTTTGCGATTTAAATAATTGTAATCGTCCATTGATTAGTAATTAATTAATTATACTGATGAGAAGAAATATAGAGGAATTAATCATTTTCCCATAAAAGAAAGACGATTAAAATCAAGATTTGAAATTAACTTTTTTTATTCAAATTATTATTTGAATAATAATTTCAAAATTTTTAATATCAATTGACTGTTTATTATTTTAATTTGACAAATTATTCCAGTTAACAAATATTCATACGTGACGAGAATTAGTTGAAAATTTCTCAATTTTAATGAATTTTGGTAATTCACAATTTTAACAGTAAAAAAAATATTTTTAATTTTTAACAAAATTATTATTGGTTTATATTTAATTTTATTTATTCTGTAATTTTATTTATTACGTAGGTAGTTGCGACAAACGGGAGCAAGAGCCTGGAGCGATTCTCAAAAGGAACATCAGCCTCTCGAGATCTCTCTTGAGAGAAACAGAGAGAGAGAGAGAGAGAAAGAGAGAGAGAGAGAGAGAGAGAGAGAGAGAGAGAGAGAGAGAGAGAGAGAGAGAGAGAGAGAGAAACAGAGAGAGAGAGAGAGAGAGAGAAACAGAGAGAGAGAGAGAGAGAGAGAGAGAGAGAGAGGCATTTTGTATCTTCCTCTCCAGATCGAACAATGCCAAGCGAGGAATCCGTGTGAAAAGCGACGAACCCCATTCGTGTTGCACGCAGGTGTTATTACATGTTGCATGTGTATTCGACAATAGCTCAATGTTTATCGGTATTATGCTGCCATCACTTACACTGCTTTGAGACTTCAGCAAGAGACATGTGTATATAAAACAGAGAGATAATTTCGCACAATATACGATAAGTCACGACCCCGTTACCACGACTAAAAAATTTATTTACAAATATACGTAAAAGAAGATCATAATTAGCAGGAAGAATTTGAAAATTTATTTTTAAAAAATCAATTTTTGTTGTTGATTAAAAATTGAAATTAACTCTATGGATAAAAATTAAAATCCTGAAGGAATAAAATTTTCAATAAATTATATAGGAAGAAATGAAAATTTTGAATGAATAAAAGTACAAATTTTAATTCATAAATATTTTAATAAATTTTATGGAAAAAATCAAAATTTTCAATGAATAAAAATACAAATAAATTGTATGGGTAAAAATATCAATTTTAATTCATAAAAATTTTGATAAATTTTAGGTAAAAAATTCAAATTTTCAATTAATAAAAGTGCAAATAAATTGTATGGGCAAAAATATCAATTTTAATTCATAAAAATTTTAATAAATTTTAGGTAAAAAATTCAAATTTTCGATTAATATAAATGCAAATAAATTGTATGGGTAAAAATAAAAATTGTTAATTTATGAAAATTTAAATAAATTGTACGTAACAAATCAAAATTTTCAATGAAAAAAAATATAAATAAATTGTATGGGTAAAAATATAAATTTTAATTGATAAAAATTTTAATAATTTTTATGCAAAGAATAAAAACTTTCAATGAATAAAAATTCAAATATTTTAATAAATTCGAACGAATAGAAATGATTATAAATTAATGAACACCGATTGAAAAGAATCCGGAAGAAAAATGTTATTTCGAAATGAAAAGTTTATTTTGAAAATTGTATCCTTCATAATTTATTAGTCAGCGATATAAATAAATAATACACGATGAATCGAAGGCCAACGTAATTATTAAAGAAACGTTAACGCCATCGAGTTCTCGATGGTCGCTCTCTGTAGCAACGGCCAAAAGCTACACGAGGTAAATGGAGAAACGAAGATAATAATCAAGGATCGAAAACGATGAAAACCTTTTACGTACAAATCGATAGTCGAACCCGATTGATCAAACGTCTTCCTTATCTTATCTAATAACTAAAATGGATAGAGAGAGAAAGAGAGTGAGGTCGATCCTGAAAAAATAAATTTTATCCCTAAAGCCAATTGTCCACGATTTCAGCATTAATTTTTTTATATTTATTAAACGGTAAACGAATTCTTAAATTTAATTCTTTAGATAACAATTTTTTTCTAAATATTGTTTAATATTATTTATAACATTTTTAAATATTATTTTTAATATTTTCAATTATTATTCATAATATTTCTAAATATAATGTTTTATATTTTTAATTATTATTTATAATATTTCTAAATATTATTTTTAATAGTTTTAATTATTATTTGTAATATATTTAAATATTATTCTAAATATTTTTAATTATTAATTATAATATATTTAAATATTATTTTCAATATTAAAAATTATTATTTATAATATTTTTAAATATTATTTTCAATATTGTAAATTATTATTTTTAATATATTTAAATATTATTCTCAATATTTTTAATTATTATTTATAATATCTTTAACTATTATTTGTAATATATTTAACTATTATTTATAATATTTTTTAATACTATTTTCAATATTTCTAAAAATTAATTTACCACATTTTCAAAATATCATTTTTAATATATATATATATATAAATGATGACGAAGATCGAAAGCAAGTGACCCTGAGAAATTGAGGAAAGCCGAACGCGTCCCAGCTCCTTCGCCAAACCATAAGAATTAGTCACGCGAGTTCCTCCGTTCGTCATCCACCTCTCGTTCTTATCCCGTATATAGGCATACGACGCACGCGTTTCCCGGCAGAGAGTCATTATCATCGACGTGTCTTATCTCCCAGGAAAAAAAAAGAAGAAGAAAGGAAAAAAAAACCTTGGTTCACAACCGTATGGATCAGCAAACAGTGAGTCGAGAACTATCAATCGGTATCTACTGGCTATACCAGCCTCGAGTATACATTGCGCCATGCCGCAGTACCAATATATACACAAAGCCTACGTAAGGATATAACTATAGGCGAAATGGAGGCACCTGCATCTAGTAGGTTTCTCGACAACGTTATATAGCGTGTCTATCGCGCTTTGTATTAAACCAGTCCAACGACCTTATTATTAAAAGTCACTAACTCCATCTCACTCGCTCAGTCTCTCTCTCACCCTCGTCCATTGGGCTCGCCCACCCGTCGAATTCACTCCAGACTCTTCGAAAAACAAAAATATGATTTCGCACTGCCGCAGTCCCGCGAGACAATTCCGTAAAAAAAAATTTATCATCCTATTATATACATGTATACAGGGTGAATTTCATAAGGTGGAACAAACCTTATTTTAAGGTAGATGGGATCATTACGAACAAAAGTTGTAAATATACAATGGGGATATTTTTAATAGTTTACGAGATATAAGTGTTTAAAGTTGGTCCAATCAGAGCGCGCGGAGAAGCGTTGGAGCCGCCCACGGCGCGCCCTAGTAGCCAATGCCCGAGATATAAAAATCACTGCGTAATAATATAATAAATAAAATTGACTGCTCTAAATTTTGCAATCCTAAATGTAACGCCCTATACTGCGCTATTTCCACGGCTAGGGCGAAAGTGGGCGGTGCTAACGCTTCTCAGCGCGCTCTGATTGGACCAACTTTAAACATTCATATCTCCTAAACTATTAAAAATATCCCCAATATATATTTGCAACTTTTGTTTGCAATGATCCCATCTACCTTAAAACAAACCCTGTTACATCTTATAAAATTCACCCTGTATATGCATGTGTGTACGAGACTGAAAATAAGTCGATAAATTTTTAAGAGTGGTCCCGCGTACGAGCGCATCCTTCAGTTTCCCGTCTCATTAAGAAATAATGTATGAAAATTATCCACTCCGCGCGAGCGCCTCTGCAAGTGGTGTTATTATAACGTATGGGGATGTATATGTGTATACGTACATACATGTACAGGATTCTCGTCCCGACGCGTCAATGATATGCCACGGAACCGGACGAGTATCTCTCGCCGGTAATTCCGGACGATGAACTCGTCCCCGGCTGTATGTATATTCGATGAAGAAACGAGGATCTTTGAGCAAAAGCCGAATTAAAATTATTCAAAATTCGGCCAATGTATAATTTTGATCAATTCTAAAAAAAAAAAAAACAAAAAAAAAAACAAAGACTCGTTTATATCGCCTAGTTGTGTATAAAACTAGTGCACGTGGTTCAGGGACAAATAAATAAAAGTGCATAATCGTTTGCACAATATTGTCAAGTGGTCTAACAAGATAAAAGAGCGAGTCGAATGAAAACCCATTAGTCAATTATAACAGAGACGTATATACGTAAGGGAGAGAGACAATATGGAGTAAATACAACGTTAGGAAAGTTGTATCGTTCGATCACTTACCATGGTGTCGCCGGTTGTCTCCACCGACTCTCACGTATTCGTGTACACACGCGGAGGTCAACGAGGACGAAAAATCGACGAGTAAAATATACACCGCAGGTGTGTGTACCGTTGTTTCAACAGACAAAGGTGCTCTCCGAATGTAAAGAACGTATGCGTGTGCCAGGACGCACGAAATTTGTATTAAGCTCGTTATTAAACACGATGACAACAGTACAGTTATCCCACTCCGTATCCATATCCGTACCAGGCCATGATTCACAAATCAACTTTTGCACGAACACTCTAGCACCACTTAATCCACGTAGATGTATCGTTTTTATTGAAATTATCTCGATATATTCGAGGTAGGATGATCGTTTAATGAATTATTTGCTTTCTGTTGTCGATACGAGTCAGGATATTCACAATTTTTGTGTATTTATCTCGAGAGATTAATGCGCGCATGCGTTTACTCGTGTGACTAGTTGTCAAAATGGCGCATGCGTCACACGCAACGCCCAATCACTGAACCGACTCCCTCAAAGGTCCGTCGGACACTGAACGGTTGAAGCACGCGAGGCACATCGGCCGGGTTTTACAGTGCGGTTAGTTGGTGTTACGTGTGTGAACACGAATACGTAGAATACTGTTGAATCGCTTTGTCGGTGAGTCATACATGTACGTGGAGAATCGAGGAACTGTGATGCAGGGAGGTTATGTTTCTGTCTCGCTCTCTCTTGGTCTCGCTCGTTCCCGTACGTTGCCCAGGGAGTTCCCTGACTACCGCGTTGGATTGAACGCATTCGTACTGACGCAGGTAACGATCTTATCCGTGTGTAGTACGTAATACCGGTGGCCGATGCATGACGCATCTTTCTTTCTCTCTCGTTCTCATCGTCGACGAGTTTGGTTAGGAATATAGAGCGTCGATGAGAATCATCGATAATGCAGAATTCTGACGCGGGCCATTCGCAGTGGGTATAGCAGGAATGTCGGTATAATACCGACCGAATATGCATAATACCGCGAGTAGGTATAGTACCGACGTGCATAGTAGTACAATCGAGAGATACTAGATGGCGCTAGTCGTAAGTACGTTATTTTGTAAACACTGAATTACGTTTGTACACAGGAGAACGAGAACGAATCTGGGCTTATTTATCAGTGATAATGAAGGTAACGAATACTTTCAGTCATATCAACAATTGGAAATTCTAAAAGACGTGTTATTTTTCTTAAAATAACGTCATTTATTTTCAAGTCAAATGAGACTTGTAAAAGGTAAGGAAATAACCTCACAATTGCATGTCCTGTGTCAATAGAAACGTCATATTTACGACATTCATTCACGTGGTGTCTTAAGTGATAAAGTAATTTGCAGATTCGCTTTTTAAGCCAGAAGACTAATTTATGGGAACAGGAAATTCAATTATTGGGACAGGTCCCCTGGTATGTATAATTCTTCAATGTATATTCACTCTAGGTGTTATATCATTCGATATATATCTATATATTTATAGGTTGAAGGATTCGCATACGCCATTAACCGGAGAGAGATTACGACGTGCTCGCACCTGGTTCACGAGGTCGTCGAGAGAAGCAAGCAGCAGCAGTTTTATCGCTGAAAATACATCTTTATTGTGGGACGTGTCTCATGAAAAGAGAGAGGGAGAGAAAGAGAGAGACACACCATAGACGTATTTAAGACGATAGAGTTACGATGAAACCGAGAGAGATGGGATAAGAAGAGGGAGAGAAATAGAGAGATTGGGAACTACAGCGAGCACGCAGGGAGTTCCCATCCGCGTAACCCGTGGAACAATGGCCCAGAGGAGCCATGCGTCGCCGTTCCCTCCCGACAAAGAGGACTTTGCGCTTTCCTTTCTCAGAGGATATGCGAACACGACCGAAAGGCTTTTGCCTCCATGAATCTTTTGACATCGCTCCCCGATTTCTCTCAATGTCCTTGCAGACTTATATAAATATTCAAAATTATATTTATAATTAGCTTGAAATTGAAATTATTTAATCTTTTATTAAATTTTGATTACTGAAGCTTTGATTTCGAAAAAAACGCTGAGTACTTCCTGTCAGTATAATTGAAAAGTTCTAGGTAGCTGAATAATTATGTTTATATCCAGATCTTGTTTGGTGCAGAAAAAACTCAAAAATATTTTTTTGCCTTTTAACTTTTGGTCGAAAATTGACAAGACATGTAAAAGAACGATATTATAAACGCAATGACCAGGAAATTTTCGAGTCATTGAGGAATGTATGAAGTCTTTTTGTGATGAAAACAAAATTTTATTTAATTTTGAGTGCAGAATTCTCAGAAATGAAAATCGCCTTTGAGGGTTGGATCGATCCAAGGGTTGAATTTCTATTTTTCATCAAAACTGTATGCACAGGGTAGTCATGAAAACGGAAATTTTTCATAGAATACGAATATAACGTCGAAATTATCAATTCATCACAAATTGAAAAATCATTGTTTTATTTAAAACTGCATTACCGTGAAATTTCCTGAGGTTAGAAAATGAATGCCTTCGGAGCGTAGGTCGTGCAACTCTCGTATCAAAAACAAACATGCGCGAATTAATAATACGGTATGACCATTATTATATTTGTTTTGTATTCGACCTTAATTCGTTGGTCTCACGCGATTCGGAAGGTCGTTCGACCGAAGGCTGTGCTTCCCACGTTTTTGCTATAAATTTCACTAAAGAAACGCTCTTTTGTATTCACATAAGTAAAAAAAACACAAAAACTAAATAAAATCAATAAAAATTTCATGCGATAGAAATAATTTAAATTATAAACTAGATAATTGAATTAGAGTTAAGAAAATTATTATAAAACAATCAACATAATTAGATATTTAGTTTTGTGATAAAATTGCGGACAATTCTTGGTACAAGCTTATCGTGTAACAAGAGATTTGTCTTAGCAAGCGTTCGACTCGTCTCGTCGTCGTCGATTCGTCTCAGATTCGTCCGGGACGAAGTTCGTATTATAAATATATAATAACTCGTTTATTTTTATAAAATTTAAATACGCAACGTCGTCATCCACCGTTAACGTTGAAAAGAGAGAGAGACGAGTGAGAATAAGAGTAGACGAGCATACACGGTGTAGGACTAGCGGTATCAACATCCTGCTGGTATTTTATTAAGTGTGTACTGTAAGCCCTGAACGAGAGCTCTCGAATCACTCACGCATTCTTTCGTACTTGCTCGCTGTAATCTAAGATAAATTTTTTTTCTTTTTCATCGTGATTTAAAAAAAATTTTTTTTCTTGATGGCAATCAACCGTAATTTAACATTGTAAAGTAGCTGGAAATTCTCTACACGATCCTGAATTGTTAAATGAGGCTTATCCGCCGAAATAAGAGAAAAGGTCGAAATTCTTCAATCGCAAAAAAATTCTTTTTTTTTGTATATAAACATTTTCATTGTAATTTATTTAATTTTTAATTTAATTTAATCAATTCAATTTATAATTAATTTTAAATTAATAATTAAGCAATTATAATAATTATTGTATTTAAAAATACTTAACTTCATTTTTCTTTGTAGATAAAATATTATTGTAATAATGATTTTAATTTTTCTAAGAAAACTATGTTAATCGAGAAATTCGATATTTTAATTTCTAATTAAAGTGAATAATGAATTGTTGTTAAATTAAATATGTGAAAATTGTAAGATTTCTCCATTCGTCATCGATCGAAGAGGAAACGCATTTCTTATGCGTTCTCGATTTGGCTATGGCAAAAAAATTCTTTTCTTTTGTATATAAAAATTTTCATTGTAATTAATTTAATTTAATCAATTCAATTTATAATTAATTTTTAATTAATAATTAAGTAATTATAATTATTGTATTTAAAGATACTTAGCTTCATTTTTCTTTTTAGAAAAGAATATTATTGTAATAATAATTTTAATTTTTCCAAGAAAACTATGTTAGTCGAGAAATTCGATATTTTAATTTATAATTAAACTTAATGATAAATTGTTCTTAAATTAAATATGTGAAAATTGTAAGATTTCTCCATTCGTCATCGATCGAAGAGGAAACGCATTTCTTCTGCGTTCTCGATTTGGCTGGTTCGATCGAGAGATCGATCCGGTCACGATCGAAGAGCAGATCGATCAATGGGCGAGGCGCGTCTCGATTCGCCGGACACTTTTTTTCCATTCGCTCTCTCCTCTCGTTTCGATCCCATGTCCTTCTCTCGTACACTTTTTTTTCTCTCGCTCCTTTGAGATACACACAGTCACGCGCTATCGGCTTCGTGGTATGAATGACGAAATCACCTCTCGTCGAAACAGAAGCTGCAACTCCTGTAAGGGTGTCGAGCAATGTCCCCTGTGCCACGGAGATTTATTACGAGATTGACGAAAGGACGAGTGCAGTTCCATCTTTATCTCACTCGTTATCGGATATTCCTCGATCGAATAAAAAATCTTTTGGATCAAAATAAGAAAAATCCTTTTGAAATGTGAAGAAAAATATAATTTTAGAAATTTGAAAAATTAATTGTGCATTTTTATTATTATAAAGTAATAAAAATTAGAAATTATGAACCAATAAAATAATTTAAAAAATGGATAAAAAAAAATTTCGATTAGACGGAAGAATCCAAAATAGTTTTGAAATCTGAAGAAAAATATAATTTTAGAAATTGAAAAAATAATTGTACATTTTTAATATTATAAAGTAATAAAAAATTAGAAATTATAAACTAATAAAATAATTTAAAAAATGAATAAAACATCTTTTCGCTTAGAAAGAAGAGTCCATAATAGTTTTGAAATGGGAAGAAAAACGCAATTTTAGAAATTGAAAAATTAATTGTACATTTTTATTATTATAAAGTAATAAACAATTAGAAATTATAAACTAAAAAAATAATTTAAAAAATGAATAAAAAATCTTTTCGATTAGAAAGAAGATTCGAAATAGTTTTGAAATCTGAAGATAAACACAATTTTAGATATTAAAAAATTAATTTTACATTTTTATTGTTATAAAGGAATAAAAAATTCGAAATTAGAGTCTAATAAAATAATTTAAAAAATGAATAAAAATCTTTACGATTAGAAAGAAGGGACCAAGATAGTTTTGAAATCTGAAGAAAAATATAGTTTTAGAAATGGAAAAATTAATTGTACATTTTTATTATTGTAATTTTTTTTTCTATTTTTTTTTAATTGTGAAATTGTTTCATAAATAAATTTAGTGCTCCATGTTTTCCCTGACAATTTTTCGAAAATTGAAGAAAAATACAATTTTAGAGATTAAAAAATTAATTATACATTTTTATTATTATAAATAATTTTTTCTGCTATTATCCAATTTATTTAAATTTATAAAATTATTTAGTATTTATTATTTCGTAATTAAATAATTAATTTATAAATAAATTCAGCGCTCGACGTTCTCAACTGACAAATCTCATAATCGTGTTTCTTCCAGAAATGGATTTTGCATCCACGAGCAATGATAGAAAGAGTCAGAGCCTTAAGTACAGGTACTCAAGGTACTCTAGTCGTAGACGAAGGATTCTCGTGGTAGTCTCGCGCCATGTGCTCGATCATTAGCGAGGAACGTGAGTACCGAGACACGCGAATACGACTCCAGGAAACGTTGAATTAGACCAAACGAGAGGATAAAGAGAGAAAGATCTCGAGACAAAGATCGAGAGATCATTGAAAATGAAAGATGAATAAAAACAATATAAGAAAGTTAATAATACCCTCGACGTTGCTCAAACAAATTCTTCGTCCCGTTTCCACCACTGTCTCCCTCCTCGTCATTATTGCCCAATTATAATTTTTCATTTCACCAAATTTCACTGCAAAAAAACAACATTTTTCTCTTCTCTTTTTACAACGACCGTTATAATTTCCTTTTCAATAAATCTTTCGACTTTTTTTTTAATTCTAGTATTTTGTCCAATTTCCGCAACGCCATTTTTATTTAAACAAGAAAATTTAATTTTTTATTGAACAAATTTTATTTCATTCTTAATTTTTTTTTATTAAAGACATTTTATTTATTTAAAAAAGATTTTGTTGTTAATTAAACTTTTTTTCTTAATTCTGTTATTTTGTCCAATTTCCGCAACGCCATTATCTTTAAAAAAAATTATTTTATTGAAGAAATTTGATTTCATTGCCAAAAAAAAAATTTTTTTTATACACTTTTTTATATCAATAAATTTGTTCTTTTTATTAATTTTTTTTATCAAAAAAACAATTCTTACAATGAGAATGTTTGATCCGTGTCAATAAAGTACGGAAACCGGTGTCGTCGTCAACGATGAACATTTTCCGTCGTGAAAATCCCTCGTCCTGCGCTCGTCTCGGTATCGATTCTGCATCCGGAACGGAAATCGAGTGAAGGCGTCGCGTCGCGAGACTGCAAGGTACGAAGCTCTCGAGAACGGCGTGTGTGACTGAAACTCACTACACGTATATGTATACAGGGTAAATTTCATAAGGTGTCTCAAACTTTATTCTAAGGTAGATGGGATCATTACAAGCAACAGTTGCAAATATACATTGGGGATATTTTTAATAGTTTACGAGATATAAGTGTTTAAAGTTGGTCCAATCAGAGCGCGCCGAGAAGCATTGGTGCCGCCCACTCCCACCATAGCGGTAGACATAGCACAGTGTAGGGCGTTACATTTGGGATTGCAAAATTCAGAACAGTCAATTTATTTATTTTATTGTTACGCAGTCATTTTTATTGCTTGAGCATTGGCTGCTAGAGCGGAGACTGGGCGGATCCACCGTTTCTCGGCGCGCTCGGCAAAATTTAGAGCACTCCCTGCCTGAGAAATAAAAATGACTGTGTAATAATATAATAAATAAAATTGACTACTCTGAAGTTTGGCAACTCCAAATGTAATGGCGAGAGTGGGCGGTTCCAATGCTCCTCGCTGCGTTCTGATTGGACCAACTTTAAACATTTATATCTCGTAAGCTATTAAAAATATCCCAAACGTATATTTGCAACTTTTGTTTGTAATGATCCAATCTACCTTAAAATAAAGTTTGAGACACGTTATGAAACTCACCCTGTATATATATTAATGCTACTATTATTATTATTACTATTATACGTACGTACGTGAACGTAATATTACGGTGTGACGAGCGACGAGGCGTCGGTCAGTCCGACAGGAATGAGAAAGGAAAAGGCAGACACCCAGATGCGAATTCAAGTGAGAACGAACTAACGAGAACAAAAGTACCGGAGGACAACCCATACGGACGGGAAAATCTCCGAGCGTGAATAATTTTATGCCGTTGTGAAATAATTTTTTTTTTGTTTTCTGTTTTTTTTTTAATAAAAAAAATGGCGTCAGAGTGGACGGTAAGCCGAGAAAAATACGAAATTTAAATGAAAAAGAGCAACGCCGGTGTGTAGAAGGGAGAGATAACACCTGGCAGCTGTTCGCTCTTCTTCTTTATTTTTCTTGCCTCTCTTCTCGTATTTCCGGTGACCGGAAGTGGCGCCAAAGTGGACGCGAGACTCGCGACGCGTCACTCGTTTTCTCGATTTTCTCTCTCTCTCTCTCCCTTTCGGTCCAGGGAAGAAGGTTCTCCTCGGATCTGCCAAGCGATTTTCTCTCTCGTTTCCGGGTCGTGGGAGGTGGGATAATCGACGTTCTACGTTTCTCCTTTGCGAAAGTCACGACACGATCGAGAGATCGAAAATCTGCGCTCTCGACGATTCTCTTTTACGATAATTTTCACAAAACTAAAAAATAGAACCAGAACAGAATTATTTATGTCGAGAAAACAATCTAATTAATTTTTCAATCGCAATTACTTCATCGAAAACGTTTCATCATTCATATCTAACGATTTAACAATTTAAATAAATAAGGAATACATTTTTATTACTCCAGATCCAATTTAACAATGATCAAAATAAAAAATATTATTATATTATATTATATTATATTATATTATATTATATTATATTATATTATATTATATTATATTATATTATATTATATTATATTATATTATATTATATTATATATTATATTATATTATATTATATTATATTATATTATATTATATTATATTATATTATATTATATTATATTATATTATATTATATTATATTATATTATATTATATTATATTATATTATATTATATTATATTATATTATATTATATTATATTATATTATATTATATTATATTATATTATATTATATTATATTATATTATATTATATTATATTATATTATATTATATTATATTATATTATATTATATTATATTATATTATATTATATTATATTATATTATATTATATTATATTATATTATATTATATTATATTATATTATATTATATTATATTATATTATATTATATTATATTATATTATATTATATTATATTATATTATATTATATTATATTATATTATATTATATTATATTATATCATATCATATCAGATTATATTACATTATATTATATCATATCATATTATATTATATCATATCATATCAGATTATATTACATTATATTATATCATATCATATTCTATTAGATTATATTATATCATATTATATTATATTATATTATATTATATTATATTATATTATATTATATATTATAGTTATATATACACACCCACACACACGCACATATATATATGTCTGCAAGACGTTATAGTTACGTGTTATAAATGTACAAGGTGTATCTGTACATATGTGCAGGGAGTATAGGACACTCGACACCTGCTAACCAAGCAATTTAAATTCCAATGTACTCAGAGTGAGAGGTTGAGGGGCGGGAGGGAGTAATATAGACGTGGTAGGTGGCAAGTGTGCGAGTGGCTTAGCCGGGACTTTTGGACGAAAAAATAAAATACCGTATAATATTATTGCGCTCTCTCCTTGCCACGTGTGGGTTGGCCACCTCGAGAGACTATATCAATAAATATCATATGGTTATGACGTAGAGAATTTCCGCACGGTTGCGTAATTCATCGATCCATTTCAAAACGATCGAACTAGGGCGATTTTAATATAATTCATCACCATTATTATAAATTATATTTATATCCACGAGGCATATTGGGATATTAATTCATTGAATTTTCTTTTTTATCGAGTTTGAAAATATCTGAAAAATTGTTTTTACAAATAAATCAATTTTCAAATTAAAATCGGAAAATAATCGATCTAATTTTTGAAAAAAAAAGCTAATTAACGAACCGATCGATTATAAAACTCGATTAATTACGAAGAATACAAACACACAGTCGAATCCAAAATGAGAAAATTATTTCAAAAAAATATTGAAAAAATAGTGAAAATTTATTTCGTGTAGACAGAAAATTCCTAAAATATTAGAGGAAGCAAATTTATCGCTCAGGTTGTACGAGCATCGACGTAAAAAACTCGGCGTTAATTCTCTCGGTTTTCAGGCTCATCATCTTGCCGGAAGTCTCTCTCTCTCTCTGTCTCTCATACACCGAGAGTCAAATCGAATCTCTATTGTTCGCCGGGCGAAATCGGGGGCGACCGCGAGTGCGTTCCGACCGGAAGTAGACCCAGGGTCTTTCTCTCTGTCTCTCTGCTCTCTCGCGTGATTCCGGAAATGCTACCGGGTGAAACTCGGCCGTGCGTTCTATTCGTACTTCGGGCCTGGAACACGGACATAGTTGTCGTTGGTAATCGTGTAATACGGGAAGAGACCGAGGGTCTCGATTCGAAACGCGTTTGACACAGCGAGTCATCGAAAAAGGCAATGAACCGGCCAACTTACCGATCAATTAATCGATCAGTCTCCACAGGAAATAACGCGATTAAATCATTTCCTTTCTTTTTTTTTCCTCCTTCTCTAATTACGATCTTTCTCACTTTTTGTTTCCTGCAACTCGTCGAACGAGGAGATAATTTCTTTTTACGGATAAGAAATTTCACCTTTCACTGTCATTAATTATTTTCTCGTTCCTTAATATTCTTATTCACGATCGAGGATTAATTTTTTTTTATCATCCCTTATTTTTAATTACTCGAAGAATGTCTCATTTTTTCTTTTTTTACAACGTTATCATTTTTTTAATTGCTCGAACGTTTATTTTACCAATAATTCATTATTCTTATTCACGATCGAGGGTTAATTTCTTTATCATCCCTTATTGTTAATTACTCGAAGAATTTGTCATTTTTTCTTTTTTTCCAACGTTATCATTTTTTTTAATTGCTCGAACTATTACTTTACTAATAATTCATCATTCTTATTCACGATCGAGGGTTAATTTTGTTATCATTCCTTATTTTTAATTACTCGAAGAATTTCCCATTTTTTATTTTTTTACAACGTTATCATTTTTTTTAAATACTCGAACGTTTATTTTACCAATAATTTATTATTCTTATTCACGATCGAGGATTAATTTCTTTATCATCCCTTATTTTTTTATGACTTCGAGAATATTTTTTCATAATGATATCAATTTTTGTTTTTAAATGCTCGTTTACTTTATCGATATTTGGGTTATCCATCGATTACATCAACGGGAATTAATGGCTTCTCGTTATGTTTGCACGAGTATCGCACGTGATATGGGGTTGAAGCTTCTCGTTCGCCAGAGTGCAATGGACGTCCATTTCTCTCTGTCTCTCTCTCTCTCTCTCTCTCTCTCTCTCTCTCTCTCTCTCTCTCTCTTTCTCTCTCTCTCTCTCTCTGTATATATATATATATATATATATATATATATATATATATATATATATATATATGTCTTTGTGCGTGTAGGTAATAGCCCAGAGTTCACCGGGACTCAAAGTAAGACCGCACCTCGTAGGGTGTGGCTCTTCAGGGTGTGCCTTTTCACCTTCTTATATATATATATATATACATACATAAGGAGGGTATATATATATCTATATATATGCACGATACAGTCTAGGTGCACTTTGACTCCGTACATAATTCCCTAGGGCGAGCACGTGCTACACATTCGACGACTCGGGTCATTATTTTTCAGCCCTTCGTCGCGATGTAAAATTTAATATGCGCCTCTCCCAAAGGGTCTTATACTTGGTCCTTCCCCCCCACCCCCCCACCCCGCCCCGTCCTTCTTCGCACCGTCTCTTCCGCTTTTGTAATTTTGCGCCCGACGAAACGACCGTTCGATGCAATGTCCGTTGTTACGTGATCAAAGGGCGACTGTAACGACGAGTTGGCCTAATGGCTCGAAAACACGCGAGTCAATAACGAAGAAAAATTTTTACCGGGTTTAGCTTCATTC
>OX328011.1:57848185-57931164 GCA_946811545.1 Netelia fuscicornis | reverse complement strand
ACGTGGTAGAGATAAAAAAGAAAACAAAATAACAATACCACGTGTACCTTCTCTCAGCACGACGTTTATCAACCCCGTACGCGTCTCAAGTACGCACACAAATCGTAAATTGTGATGTCTATTGTTCGAAGATGTTTGATCTCGTGTTGGACGAGTGTGGGCGAATGAGGAATGTTACAGTCGTATGCGCTAGAACTCTCGTTGAATATTGCGGTCGTTTCGCTCCTCGGTCATAACTCGTACGTCACTCGATACCTCTCAATCTATATATATATAACGTATGTATATATGTATACACACACACACACATATTATACTTATTTTAATATTTATCTATATATATATATAATATTTAATATAAGATAACATAATATAATATTTCATATAATATAACATAATATAATATATAATAAAATAAAATAATATAATATAATATAATATAATATAATATAATGTAATATAATATAATATAATATAATATAATATAATATAATATAATATAATATAATATAATATAATATAATATAATATAATATAATATAATATAATATAATATAATATAATATAATATAATATAATATAATATAATATAATATAATATAATATAATATAATATAATATAATATAATATAATATAATATAATATAATATAATATAATATAATATAATATAATATAATATAATATAATATAATATAATATAATATAATATAATATAATATAATATAATATAATATAATATAATATAATATAATATAATATAATATAATATAATATAATATAATATAATATAATATAATATAATATAATATAATATAATTCGATATCATATATTATATAATAATATAATATAGAATAATATAATACAATATAATGTAATATAATATAATATATTATAATATAATGTAATATTATGCATATATATATATATATATATATATATATATATATATATATATAGAGAGAGAGAGAGAGAGAGAGAGAGAGAGAGAAAGAGATAAATATTGAAATAAGTATAGCGATATATAGTAACGTATATAAAATTATCGTGTGTCCTATCGCTGGAGTATAGTACTACGTTTTATAGAACGTACGAAGATTGCTCGTACCGTGCTCCCGATCCGTCGAACTCGAGCCAGAGATACGAGAAGTATCTCTCGTTATTTAATCCAACTCTCGGGCGAGACACTCGATTCTCTTCAGTTCGTTAGGGTACAAGTGTGGTCTAATTGGAGAGAACGAAACTTGAGTATATAAATACACGTATATATATATATGTTTATTTATATACGACGACATAAATACGATAACGAGAATAACAATAAGTTCGCATTTTGCTTTTTATCTTATTGTTTTTTTTTCTTACGAGACAGATATCACATTTCGCAAACGAGAGACTAATTCTGAAATATTCTTTTTGTACTTTAACATTTATCTATATCTATTTTTATTTTAATATTTATTTTTATCTTTATTTACGTTTTTTACATTTTATCTTTATTTTCGTTTTTATTTTATTTTTAATTGTATTTTTACTTCTGTTTTTATTTTTCATTTTATCTTCGTTTTTTATATCGTACGCGCGTTACGGGTCCCGCCTTCGTTCGCAGGCGGATGAAGTTCCGTCCTCGAACTCGTAGCTGGGAAGAGGAAGTGTCGATTAATCACGTAGTCCCTTCGACCCTTTATCGTTATACACACACACATATATATATGTTCACAACGAGCCCTATATCGTAATACGCCCTTGTGTTTACAACGAGTTCCGGACCTTTTTCACACCTTCCATCCCTTTCTCTCTCCCCCCTCTCTTCCTCTCTTTTAAATTCTCGTAGGGACAAAAATTAGGGTTATGAACTTCGATGATTGACTTTTCTTCTCAGATTTATTTTTTTTCCCATCGACTCATCGAGTCTCTCTCCCAGGTAAAAAATCGTTGGGAAATTCTCACGTACATTCTGAAATCTCCAGAAAAAAAAAAAACGTAACCGGAGGAAATACGTGTCGTGAGAATGCAAAATGAATATGAAAAAAAAATTAATTTAACAAAAATTAATTAATTCTGTACCCTCGTTAATATTTTATTTCTCATATCCGTTCACGACGTATCTCTCGATAAATTTTTCCCTAACGCTCACTTACGATCGTATTCATTGTCTCTCTTTTTCTTTTTTTTTTATTCAACCGTTGTTAATATTATTTTTCCATTGTGAAATCGCGAAAACTGTGCCAGACGAAGAGTGAAAACGATCGTATCCGCTGTTGCAAGTCCTTTTGTACAAATGGTACTTGATTATTTCGTAAATCCAACGTAAAGAGAGACAGAGACAGAGAGAGAGAGATAGAGAGAGGGAGGGAGAGAGAGAGAGAGAAAGAAAGAGGAAGACTGCCCAACTAAGCAAGAAAGAAAGGAAGAAGGAAAGAAAAAGAGAGAGAATTGGCGGTACGAGTGTCGGCACATTTTTCTCGACGAAGCTTTACGTCCCAGAGCACGGAGAATTCTCGCGAACAGGAAAGTCTCTGTTCTCGTCAGTTTACACACAGACCCATATATATACGTATATATTGTATAAAGCTTTAGGGCTCTGTTACAGTTTATATTAACCCTTGCTATTGCCCCGTGCTTTATGTACTACATACACATATGTATATGTACATATATATATGGACATATAAATAAAAAAAATATATATATGCCATTATATTAATATATTATTATATTATTATACTGATTGTAATAATAAGATTATATTATTGTATTATTGTATTACTATATTATTATACTGATTATAATAATATACTATTATATTATTGTATTATTGCATTACTGTATTATTATATTAATATATTATTGTACTAGTATATTAATATATTATTATATTATTATATTATTATATTATTATATTATTATATTATTATATTATTATATTATTATATTATTATATTATTATATTATTATATTATTATATTATTATATTATTATATTATTATATTATTATATTATTATATTATTATATTATTATATTATTATATTATTATATTATTATATTATTATATTATTATATTATTATATTATTATATTATTATATTATTATATTATTATATTATTATATTATTATATTATTATATTATTATATTATTATATTATTATATTATTATATTATTATATTATTATATTATTATATTATTATATTATTATATCATTATATTATTATATCATTATATCATTATATTATTATATTATTATATTATTATATTATTATATTATTATATTATTATATTATTATGTCATGGTATTGTTATATTATTATAGTATTCTATTATTATATTATATTATTGTATAATTATACTCTTACATTACATATATAAATTTATATATATGCGATTTTTATTACCGTATTCTGCCTCACTATATACATATCATATAACATATATATGTATAGTCCCTTATATTAAATCGTTTCGTTGGGTTTTTTATTGGACGACTGTTTACTCAGTCTCGGGTTATCTGTCCCTTCGACCGTATTATCTGCGAGTCTTGCATTACGAATCGTGCGTTTGGTACGCACCGACAAGAGGTCGCCAGTGCACGAGGGGCGAGTGAGAGGGTGAGGGACGACGGAGTGATATACTATACGTACTGAGAAGGGAAAAAAACAAGGGCGCGTGCAGAGGGGCAAGGAAGAGGGAAACAAATAAAAGTTCTACGTAGTTTCGCGGGCGTCGTTATCGTGATCGTCGTTTCGAACGAGGGTTGCTTGCGACAATACGGGTCTTTTCTTTTCCCTTTCTTTTTCTTTTTCCTCGCGTGGATTTAATTTTCTATATGGTCGAACAAACAAATAATATTAAAATTGTTATCATTTAAAACAATAAATTCGAATGAACAATAGTGCATGAGACATTCACTTACCATTTGTTGAATCAAATTTCTCGTATTATTATTATTTTTTTTAATTAAAATTTCTTTGTTTATTGCTTTGTTATTTATTTGTTATTTTATTATATTATTCATTATTTATTTTTTTCTATTTTTCATTTTAGTTATCTATGATAATTGTTATCAATTTTTATCACAGTAGTTATCATAGCTAATAATAATAATAATAATAAATAGTTAATATAATAATAATAATAAATAATTAATATAATAATAAATAATTTAAAATTATAATAAACATAATTAATAATATTTTATCCAGATCTTTAATTTATTATTATTATTATTATTTTTTTTTTTTGGCGATGAAATATTGTTGAAACAGCGCTACAATTTTTGTTCCAACGGTGATAAATAATAAAGCCCCCGTCTGCGTGGGTCTATGTGTACAAGAGAAGGCGTGTATATTATGATAGGGCTGATATTAAAATGTGTCAGGACCGATGGCGAAACGATACTCATGGGAATCTACCGGCGTTCGCGGATCGAGCTCTCTCTCTATCTCTCTCTCTCTCTCCGCGAGGGTTTTTCCCGTCGCTCGTCTATGATATAATAATTCCGCCCGAACCGCGAGATACTTTGGCTATCCATCGATTTTTTGAACATCTGGACATGGAACGAGGCGAGAACACTCTCCTCTTTGAACACCAACGATTTTTCTCATACTCGATTGTTGGGTCAACGAACGTACGCGACACTATCGCGCCCTACGCGTCACGAAACTTTGTATAAATATACGCGCATTGCTTCGGTGTATCGATAATAAAAAAAAGAAAAAAAATATATTCGTCCAAAAAATTTTTTTAATTTTGCTAGAAAGCCTGTAATTACGATTTAAAAAATTAAATTGTACACGATCTCGTTAATTAATGATTTCATTGAAAATTTGCAGAATCGTTCTTCGATGTCATACGTACTAGTGTGTAAAATTTCAGGGACCTTTGTCCACTCAAAAAGCACGATATTTATTCCTGAAAATCGTTAATTTTTCGCAATTTCCCATAAGTGCTCGTGTTAAATATCGCAACATTATACAACGCGGATCTCGATTATTCGATCGATGAGGTCTGTCGAAATTTTACACTCATTTTTATATGACATCAAAGAAACTTCGATTAATTTTTATAACAAATCTTATTGAAACAAAATTCATGATTTTGTTTATTATATAACAAATAAACTTTACGTAGGATCAATTTGAATTTTGAGTATGTTGTTCTTTAGTCGATTTGCAACAACTTTTCTTAATGAACTTTAACGCTCGGTCCACTTGGAATGTGAGAATAAACGGGAATAAATTTTACCCCCCCCCCCCCCCCCCCCCCCTCCATTCGACTACCTTAATCTTGACGTTTTTTTATAAATTCATTATTTTCTTAAAAAATTCCACCACGATTTATTTTCAATAAATTTAATTTTCAAAATTCCGATCAAATTCCTCTCGACAAAATTATTCTCCAGCTAGAACCGTTCATCGAGAAGTATCCGTTCGAAAAGTTTACATAACTCTCGCCTCGCATCGTAGATAAAAAAAGAATCGTCACGAAAGAAGAAAAAAAAAAGAAAAACTTTATTCTTCCTGCATAGTGAGAAACGTAGACGCGATAAATCTTGAAAGGGTGGTAGAGCTTGGCCCCCCTTTTTTTTTTTTTTTTTTTAATAGAAATGTGCTGCAACGTCGATGCTCCGGTGCTGCGCTTTTTTTCATTCGCGCGGCAGTAGCCTCGTACGCGTTTGAAATTTAAAGAGCCTGTAGAATAGAGAAGGGCGGATGAGTGGGGGGAGGGGGGGGGGCTGTTCGAACAACATCGTCGTCGTAACTGTGCAACGTCGATTCTCTCCTTTCCTGGCACTATGGACTCTCTCGACAGGTTCGCCTTGCAAGGTGAGATGCGTCTGGTCTCTCGTACTCTTTCCTTCTTGTTCCTCCTCTTCTTCTTCTTCTTCTTCTTCTTCTTCTGCTTCTTTAACGCCCATTCCCCCCTGTGGCAAACCAGCTTGGCGAAGGGTTCTTGGTACGTGAATTCTCATGGGTCTGTCTTCTTCCTCAGCTTGCTCGTGTTGGTACAATCCTTCACGTACACAGATATGTATATGTATATCGTAGCTGGGAGAGAAGTAGCACAGTGATTGGCCACAAAAATTCTTGACGTATGAATGATTTATTGAGTTAAGATCGATTAAATCTGAGAATTGTAAAAGGAAACGATGATTTTCTTGTTGTTTGGGAAATTTAGGATCGATATAGATTTTTAGAGATTGAGAAGGGATTAATAGTCACTGGAATGGGATAATGGCCAATTTTTGTGGTTATGGCGAAAACTCAAAAAATCGATTTTTTGCGATGGTGTAACTCCGTTGTTGTTCATTGGACGGAAAATTGTATTAGTAACTTTTTGAAGAGGTTGTCAAGATCTCAAGAACGAGCCCAGGAGCATCCGGATATCTTAATTTTTGTGATCGTAGCGATTCTTCGAATATCACAATTTTGGGAGCCATAGGAAGGGACCTGCAAAAAAAATCCCTAGGCCAATGGGCCAAATTCTTTTTTGCTCCAAAACCCTTTTATTTCGTGATATTCGTATTGCGCGGGAAATTTCCGATTCCGAAATGGTCCTACAAAGTCTTTTTGGACGAAACAAAGTTTTGATCCCTCCGGACCCCCCAAAGTTCTGAAAAGTAAAATCCGAATGTTGACTATCGGCACCTGCCGAGTGTCGAAAAAAAATTTCGTCCAAAAAGACTTTAATTGTAGGTTATGGAATCAGAATATCGGTCGATATCTCAAAAACTCACGAAGAAAAACGCAAAAAACCGAAAATTCGCATGATTTTCGCACTTAAGGTCGATAAAATCTTAGAATTCTAAAACGAAACTACAATTTTCTTGTTGTACGGCAAATTTGCGATCGACCTAGGCTAAAAACATAATTTAACAAAAATATGGAAAAACAATAACCTTCAATAAATAAATAATTTGTTTATAAACATTAATAAAAATTATATGAAGATACAACTAACAATAATTAATTCATCACGATTGATAAATAAATTAAAAAAAAAGAAACTAATTGCAAAAATTTAATCACGTCCGTTTCTTGAATAGGAAATAAATCATAAAAAAACAATTTCCATTTATTTTCAATTTCGATTTGACTTCAGAAACGACGAATTATAATTACCTACCTCAAAATTGAAAATTCGTCGTTTCACTATTCACATAATTATCAAAATTATTTACTTTGTTTCATTACATTCGTAAATTCGATGAAAATTAGATGGCCAATGACTGTATTTATTTACTCGTACTCGTACTACACCAAGTATGCGGATGCAGCGTGTCGACAAACAGCGGCAGGTCGCACATTCGCGTTTTGTGTATAAGTGTCTGTGTGTACGTCCGTGTACCAGTACTTTTGACTGTGGGAAAGTAACGCAACACCATGGGACCGACTGGCTGCTGGACCGCGACTCCCGAACTCCCATGCATGCTTTGACCGTGTCTACCGACTGTATCGCATGTACGCACGCTCTGCATTATACTGTGTGTATACCTGTATGAAATATATATATTCACAGGGTGAATTTCATAAGGTGTAACAGCCTTTATTCTAAGATAGATGGGATCATTACAAACAAAAGTTGCAAATATACATTGGGGATATTTTTAATAGTTCACGAGATATAGATGTTTAAAGTTGGTCCAATCAGAGCGCGCCGAGAAGCTTTGGACCCGCCCACTCCCCGTCCTAGCAGCCAATACCGGAGAAATAAAAATGACTGCGTAATAATATAATAAATAAAATTGACTGCTCTGAATTTTGCAACTCCAAATGTAACGCCCTACACCGTGCTATCTCTACGACTGGGGCGGGAGTGGGCGGCTCCAACGCTTCTCGGCGCGCTCTGATTGGACCAACTTTAAACATTTATATCTCGTAAACTATTAACAATATCCCCAATGTATATTTGCAACTTTTGTTTGTAATGATCCCATCTACCTTAAAATAAAGTCTGTGATACCTTGTGAAATTCACCCTGTATATATAAGTATATTGCTGTATGGGCTTGTACCTGCCGAGGCAACCAGTTCGCCTCTCAGTCCTGGGTGAAACCACGCGCAAGTGCATCGAGGCTTTTATACATACGTATATGCATTTTGTGGCGACCGACCACCGTGTTTCCGCACGGAGAGAGAGAGAGAGGAAGAGAGTGAGAAATTTTTAAACGTCGTGCGACGATTACAAATCGAATCTCGGAAATGGAATAATAAAATTTCCACATTTTTATCACCAAGCTACTTTTTTTATCGCAGTTTCGAAAAATTTACAAAAGTATGTTAATTTTTTTTAAAGAAAAATAAAAAATGTTTTTTCATCGTTTTCAAGTCGACAGAAATACGAGCAAATCAATAAAAGTAGGGATGAGAGATGAATATAAACAACAACAAAAAATTTCTTTTTTCTTTTTTTAAACAATTCACGATTTGTCCAGAAAAAAAATAAAAAAAAATAAAACAGCTCGATCGTTAAAGAAGAATTCGCATTTCTTTCTACGTCATTCATCCGATTTTTTTTTAATACTGAGAACTCGAACGTTTGTTCCTCGCGCCATGGTGAGTATAATATCGTTCTCCCTGGAATGAATGAAATTTTAATTATCACGCGGGAACGAGGTCTGCGAGATAACGAGTAAATCTTGAATCGAGCACACTGTTCGAATGACTCATGAAATATTTTAATTCATCTTACGCTCATATATATATATTTTCTTCATTCGATCTACAAAAGGTCGTCACAATTTTCATACGATCTCATTCTTGTTATTATTATTATTATTATACACAAAATTTCGTAATTAATTCAAATTTCCAAAATCCATTCAACTACAGTAAAATCGACAATTTTTTATTTTTTTTATTCGAACCACAAAAGGTCGTCACAATTTTCATACGATCCCATTATTATTATTATTATTATTATTATTATTCTTATACGCATAATTTCATAATTACTTCAAATTTACAAATTCCATTCAATTAGAATAAACTCGAATTTTCTTTTTTCATTCAAACCACAAAAGGTCGTTACATTTTTCATACGATCCCATTATTATTACTATTATTATTATACACAAAATTCTGTAATTAATTCGAATTTCCAAATTCCATTCAATTACAATAAAACCGTCAATTTTTTTTCTTTTTTCATTCGAACCACAAAAGGTCGTCACATTTTTCATACGATCCCATTATTATTATTATTATTATTATACACAAAATGTCGTAATTAATTCAAATTTCCAAATTCCATTAAACTGGAATAAAATAGACAACTTTTTTTTTCTTTTTTTCATTCATAAATTCTCTGTCCTACATATTTATCATTTTTCGTTAGACGAATTCGCTATCGATTGGAAATGATTGAGTAGCACAATGGTGATAAATGCATCGTGTTATGAGTATTGCAATGGCTTCGACCTGCACTCTCTCTCTCTCTCTCTCACTCTCTTCATTTTTCTTTTTTTTTCTGCTCGAGGCTCACTATCGTCATGCAGTAACTCATAGAGTACGGTACATAGAGTATAAACATCATTGTTTTTTTTTCTCTACCTACATTTATATTTCCCCCCCCCCCTCCCTCCCTCTCTGTCTCTTTCGCTTATTCATCGTCATACTACACCGCTTATAGTGGACGGTACGCACATGGTGTGTACTATTATATTATCCGCAACAGTCGTCGCGACTTATCTATCTATATATATATATATTTATTTATATGTATAAAACGCAGCTGCGAGTCGCGGCGGACCGGCGATCTTTCTTTGTCGTAATTGAATTTTCTCCTCGATATACCTCGTACTGTACGGTACACAGTAGCTCGTACGGTCTACCGAGGAAACAGATATGTAATGTATACGTATACTTATGCATATAGGTATAAGATGAGAGAGAGAGAGAGATAGAGAGAGAAAGCGACAGAGAGCGAGAGAGAGAGAGTGAGAAGGAGGGGAGAGGGTTAAAAGAAATGTACAGAAACGACTTGGTGTGGTAGATCGCCACGCACAGGGGGTCTCGTTGTTCGTCGTTCGAGTTTCAAAATGGCGCCAGGTTCATGACACTGCGATTATTTTTCAATTTTTTACAGATTTTCAAAGCTAAAGCATTTTTGTTGTCCTGAGAAAATTTGCAAATTGCTTGAAAATAGAAACGAGCGTGTTATTCTTGCGGTTTTAGGATAAATTTAGGGATTTATAAGCAGTCGATGAAATTCGTTGAGATAAAAAAAACAATAGGATGAAATAAAAAGAATTTTTAATATTGAAAAAAATCGATTTTTTGTTGTTTTTTTTTCAAATTTTTGAAGCTAAAATATTCTTTTCTTATTTGCAATTGTTATAAACCATTCGATTGTTCGAAGAAAAAAAATGGGAGGAAATAAAAGAATGAACGGTAAAACCAAATAAGAGAACAAAGAAAAATTTTTTAAATCCATTTTTTTAAATTCCAAGTGGATAAAATAACGGAGAGGCAATAAAAAGGAACTATCAATTAAAAGTAAATAAAGTGCCCCGAAAGATCGAAAATCCGAGTCGGAAAATCATCGTTCAATGTGAAAAGAAGCATCGTATACCGAGAAGCCATGTAATTTTCATTCCTGGGTTCAATCCTCCAGGGACAAATTTAAACGTGGGCGTAGCGCCGTTTTTCTCTCGCACTACCAATACCTACAACGAGCATCCTTCGAAAAGATTTGCCCTCTATCGGTTCGAGAGATTTTTCCCTCGGGTGAAACGCACACTGGGACGTGAGAAGGGCCTCGAGGCTGTTCCGATTTTTTCCGGTCGTGAAGGACGCCAAGAGGGCCACCCCAGGTGCGCCACTAATAGTGGGTTTCGGCTCTTCTCGGTCCAATCCTCTTGGATACGTTTTTACAAAAATTCTCTCTTCCTCTCTTTCTCTCTCTTTACAGAAATTATATATATATATATATATATATGAAGAGAACGAGAGTGGGAGAGAGGGAGAGAGAGAGAGAGAGAGAGAGAGAGAGAAGGAGAGAGGAAGAGAAAGAGAGAGAGAGAGAGAAGCCTGAGATTCACCGAGATTGCCTTTAGGCGATTCTCATCATTGTGAAGGACCCGGCGAGGGTTCAACGTTGAAAAAGATCCGAAAGAAAGATGGAAGTGACAAGTGTTTCCCGTAGGAACTGCAGATTTTCCGAAATTCAACAATGAAAGTACCCCTCTTCGCTCAATGAGATCGGAAGACCGGATTTCTTTGGGTCGGCACGAAAGACTTCATCTTTAGAGAGTCTTTCCATCGTCGTTTTATTTCATCGACGCGCATTTATTTCGTTATACCTACACGTATTTTGTTCACGAGAAGAGCACGATGGGATAGATCTCGGGGCCGTGGATCCAACGTGTTTGCCCCTCAGACGCTGTGAAATATCCTACATTTCGCGTGGGAGACTTTCCTCACCTGTGACAGAGTACTCGCATAGGCGACCGCGTGGTTAATGCTCGTATAGTTCTACCTTGGCTCGTATTTTATCGCCGTGCGCGAGAAATTTTGTAAGAAACACTCGACGCGACACACATAAATATACAGGGTGTCGGAAAATTATGAAGATACAGGACGCGATCGGATAGACGGCGTTGATACGAGTACGACGGTTTTTTCAAAAATTTTCTACGATCAAAATTGGCCGAGATATTAATTCGCAAAGTTTGAAAATTTGAAATATAACCTCAAAATGCGATCGGACGCCGGGGTCGACGGTTCGAGTCCCACTCGGGACATTCTTTTTTTCACGCGTTATTGCTTTTTTTTTTAAATCTTGACGAAATATTTATTAAACAATGGACGAGGAGTCGACACGGTGAGGGAAAATAATGTTTTTATCGCTTAACCGCAGGAAACTGGACGACGTTGTTTAAACTTTGCGCATTAATAACTCGGCCAATTTTCATCGCAGGACGATTCTAAAAAAACCGTTTTGCTCGTATCGAAGCCGGCTATCTAGGCTAGTTTTAAGTGTCTACATAGTTCCCTAACACCCCGTATAAAAGCGTCTACGTTTGATACGATTACACGCGATACATTCAACTTCGATGCGTGCGACTCGTTTCTTTTTCGTTCGAGAACCGCATCGGAATTACTCGTCTACTCTCTCGTTCCACTTCCAAGACACGACGACGTTTCCGGGTTATCCAAAGCCGCGTGGTCTCCTTTCGTTATTGTTTTTCTTTCTTTTTTTTGTTTACATACGTATTTTCATTCATTTCGTTCATGAGAAATTCTTACGACACGAGGTTCTACTTCGTTGATAAATAGAAATATCCGTCGCTCATTAACGATCTAATTTAAATTACATTTCCGTTTCGCAAATTTCAGAATTCGTTCGATTTTTAGATTTCCAGGTCGCCAAATTATTCCACCACATTTTCCTATCAACGATCTATGTTATTAGGTCGAATCTTCCTAAATTCGTAGTCTCGAACACGTGAAAAAAAAGCCTACAAAAAAAGGAAACAAAACTCATTGAGCGAGAGTTTATTTTTCTCTCATCATCTCGACGAAGACCTTGCCTCAGCCCTTTTATTATTCGAGGCTCGGCTCTCATCTCGTTTTCTCGTACGAAAATCAACGGGACGGTGCACACGACACCCACGCCTCTGCCTCGTGAAACAACTTATCCTCTCGTGGTGAAGAAATAAAAAAATAAAAAATACAAAATTGACGAAAAAAAAAAAGGAAACAACGTCGAAGAGAGTTTCTATTTTCATCTCTTTTCTTCTCGTGGGTGTCTGTCTCGTGTTTCTTTCGTTCGGTATATTACGAATCTCTCTCTCCCTCTCTCCTTCTTTCTGTCCTCTCTTTCGCCTCGTCGTAGAATGCATAAGTTACAACAAGTTACAATGCCTTCGGTTCCTTGGGCAGTCGCCAACACGTGAGGACAAAGTCGAGTCTCTCTGGCTTGCAATAACGAACAGAGCAGGGTATAAGGTGTATCTACGTTACTATATCGCTGTATCGGGATGTACAGTCTCATATCCGCAGCTTGGCGCAAATACAACTTGGCTTTGTACATTTATATTGATTACGAACGTGACTCATGTTGGCAACAATGATACGAGTCTAAGCTCTAACGAACCGAGTAACACAGTTTAGCAAACGATCTGACGAATTCTCTCGGGTGCAAGTATGCTCGAGATACGATCCAAAAGTGAAATCTGCTGGGTGGGGATGACCTCTGGATATTTACAGGAATTTGAGCTGTTGTTTGGAAAAATATGACGAATTGGAGAATTTTAAGTAATTTTTGAATTTTTTTTTGGCAGATGAAATAAAGTTATGAATTGTAATTATGATTATAGACAAAAGATTTTAATTGGATTATTTGTTGCTTGATTGAATTGAATTAGCTTGATAATTTGAAAATTTTTGATTTTTGACGTTATCGTTGTTATATTTGGTTATAATAAACGATTTTATTTGTAATTACAATTATTGAGAATAAATTTGAATTTAATTATTTTTAATTATAATTAAATTTTTTAATTAATCTTGATAATTAAAAAAATTCTTGTTTTTTTATAGTCATCGTTGTAATATTTGAATACAATAAAAGTTCCGAATTATAATGATAAATTGAAAGAAAAAATTATAATTAAATTATTTCTCATTATAATTAAATTTTTTAATTATTCTTGATAATTTAAAAATTTCTTGTTTTTATAGTCATCGTTGTAATATTTGAATACAATAAATGTTCCAAATTATAATGATAAATTGAAAGAAAAAATTATAATTAAATTATTTCTCATTATAATTAAATTTTTTAATTATTCTTGATAATTTAAAAATTTCTTGTTTTTATAGTCATCGTTGTAATATTTGAGTACAATAAAAGTTTCGAAATATAATGATAAATTGAAAGAAAAAATTATAACTAAATTATTTCTAATTCTAATTAAATTTTTTAATTAATCTTGATAATTAAAAAAATTCTTGTTTTTATAGTCATCGTTGTAATATTTGAATACAATAAAAGTTTCGAAATATAATGATAAATTGAAAGAAAAAATTATAAATAAATTATTTCTATTTATAATAAAAATTTTTATTTAATCACGATAATTTTAAAATTTCTTGTTTTTATAATCATCATTGTAATATTTGAATACAATAAAAGTTCCAATTTATAATGATAAATCGAAAACAAAAATTATAATTAAATTATTTCTAATTATAATTAATTTTTTTAATTAATCACGACAATTAAAAAATTTCTTGTTTTTATAATCATCATTGTAATATTTGAATACAATAAAAGTTCCAAATTATAATAATAAATCGAAAAAAAAAATTATAATTAAATTATTTCTAATTATAATAAAATTTCATAATTAACCTTAATAATTTCAAAAATTCGTATTATTATTCCCACTCTAACATTTACCTACAACAAAACATCCGAATTACAATCACAATAATACAAAAAAAAAATAAAACTTAAATTCCCCAATTAATCTTAATAATTACAAAATTTTTTATTTTGAAACATCACCGTAGTAATACTCGTAGATAAATGTCCTAACGTTTACAGTTACGAAATTTCTCGTGTCTCTCTCCTATTTATCTCAAGACCCATTCACCGTCGGCGTAACGCGAATCGCTTTCGTTCCGGCTAGTTCTCCAGCTTCCACCCTCGCGTCTACAACGCCTCCTCGAATCTCCCATACAACGCCCTCGCGTTCACGCATATCGTCGTCGTCGGAAGGCCGTATTCTTTCCTTCGTTGTCGTAAGAAAAAAAAACAAATAAAAAAAAAATTCGTAGTGTACCAAGCATACGCGTCTCTCCTACGTACGACGTAGGAGTGAGAGAGACAGGGAGACCCATGCGGTGAGCATGCGCACTAGATCGCTAGCCGCGTCCACAATACGCAAGGCGCTCTAGCGGCTACTATAGTGTACTACAACGTTGCGCGCGCGAGGCAGTCTTACGACGGCGTGACACCAGTCAGTAGCGGCTTGGCGCTCGTGTCGTGAGCAACTCCGCGCGATATTTGATCGTACACCCAAAACATAACCAAATAATTCATCTCAACGACGCGACTAACATCTTCGTTTTGTTTACATAAAAAATTCCACTGGATTCTGAACGTACGATAAAAAAACTAAATTTCGAAAAAAATAAAGAAATTAACTTAAAAAAATTTGTAAATTAAAAAATTAACTTAAACAAATTTTTTAATTTAAAAAAATCAATTTGAAAATTATTAAGAAATAAAACAAAACGTTTATTTTACAAGTGTTTAATAATTGGTGATAAAGTGTTTTTATTTATTTATTTTTTTCATTAATTTTGTAATTGATGAATATTCGAGTGTCGTAGGGAAACTTAAACGATAAAATAGGAAGTTTTTGTTTGATTTTTGGTTGTTTTAATATTTGTGAGGAAGGTGGAAAATTTTGGGGCAAATTATCGAGTGGTGGATTTTTAATAAGGGGGAGTAATAAGATTGTCGATGCCGCGTGTTTGCGAGTCAAACATGATTCACGTGCATTGACGGGGGAGCGAGATCTCTCGAAGGGGAATCCGGAGCGTAGCTGCTGTGGTCGACCAGACCAGTCTACGTCCGGCGTACAGAGTGAGTAAAGTCACGTTGTCTCTCTTGCGCACGCGCGTGCGCACTTCACCCTCCCCCCTCTCTCTCTCTCTCTGTCTCTAGCACTTATTCCTCGAGTTTCTTGCGTCGATTCACGAGATTCTCCGCAGCCTCTTGGGGATCGTCGTCAGCGATACATGTGCGCATTCTAGCGCAGTGCAGGTGTAGCTTGAGATATATATATATATATAAAAGGCTTGAGAAACGAGGAAAAAATTTCTCGTTCTTCTTCATTCCTACGTATGTCCTCTGCTTGACAAGGTCAGCCTATTTAACCACGAGTGACTGTACGTCTCGTAGAATCACGAACGAATCGATTTTTAATCCGTTATTCGATTGATTGAAATAAGAAAAATTAATTAATTAGAATTAAATAAAAATTAATTAAATTTTTGCGAGGTTAATTTTTTGATAAATAAATTTATAAATAATTGATAAGTGAATAGGGAAAGATTTACGATTTTTCATTCCTTATTCGGACGATTAAAAAATAAAAATTAATTAATTAGAATTAAATAAAAATAATAAAATTGTTACGAGGTTAATTTTTTGATAAATAAATTTATAAATAATTGGTAAGTGAATAGGGAAAGATTTACGATTTTTCATTCCTTATTCGGACGATTAAAAAATAAAAATTAATAACAACAACAAATAAAAATAAATTAAATTTTTGCGATATTAATTTTGATAAATAAAATTATAAGTAATTAGTAAGTGAAGAGGAAAAAATTTAAGATCTTTCATTCGTTATTCGATCGATTAATAAATATAAATAAACTAATTAGAAGTAAATAAAAATAAATTAAATTTTTGAAATTTTAATTTCTTGATAAATAAATGTATAAGTAATTTGTAATAAATGTAAAAATTAACCAGAATTATTACTGTTGTTTTAATACGACAAAAATAATAATAATAATCTATTCGACTCGATTATTGAAAAAAATTTAATTTTTATTTTTTAATAATTGAGGAATAATATTTATTTTATCGAGCTTTTTGAATACTTGGAAGTGAATGCAGAAGGGTTTGTAAGATCGAGCGACGGTCCGGGGACACGTCGAGTGTTTCGTACGTTCGTAACGCACGTGTACACTCGTGCCTTGACTTTGCACGTACAGCATCACCGAGATATCGCGACGTGTACTCCACTCGAGGAAATTATCATACGACGGTCCATCTGGCTGCCACTGAATACACACACGCGTATACATATTTTATAAATAAATCTAAAGATAACATTAATTTTTAAAACAAATTGCAAAACAACGTTATTAAAAATAAATATAAAAACAACATTGATATTAAAACAAATTGAAGAATAACATTAACATTTAAAAAAATTAACAAATAATATTAATATTAAAAATAAATTGAAAAATAATTTTTATTTTTTAAATAAATTGAAAAATAATATTAATATTAAAAATAAATCGAAAAATAATTTTAATATTAAAAAATAAATCGAAAAATAATTTTTAATATTAACAATAAATGTAAAAATAACATTAATATTAAAAAATAATTCTGATATTATCGATAAATCTAAAAATAATATTATTATTGAGAAGCAAAACTAAAAATAACATTAATATAAAAAAATTATTCTAAAAATACGATTAATACTGAAAATAAATTTAAAAAAAATAATATTAATTTTAAGAAGTAAATCTAAAAACAACATTACTATTAAAAAAACAAAATCGATAAATAACATTAATCTTCAAAAATAAAATTAATATTAAAAATAAAACGAAAAATCAAATTAATATTAAAAATAAATCGAAAAATAATCTTAACGTACAAAAATGAAATAAAAAATAATAATAACAATAGAATCCGGGCGCAAGTAGGAAATATTCTCGCGACGATAAAGCGTCCCTTCGGAAATTGTCGTATACGCGGAGGGTACTTTTATGTACGAGACGTCCGGAGCTCCGAGTGAAAGCGAATTATTGTTTTCTTACGCGAAAGAATGTCGCATGGACAATGCAGCCTCTCGTCACTCTCTTATAACGATATAAATGTATTTACGTTTATTTGTCCTTTGTACGTACATATACAGGGTGAATCACATAAAGTGTCGCACAGCGAATTCTGAGGTAGATGAGGCCATTACAAACAAAAGTTGCAAATATACATCAGAGATATTGTCAATAGTTTACGAGATATAAATATATAAAGTTGGTCCAATCAGAGCTCGCCGAGAAGCGTTGAAGCTGCCCACCCCCACCGTAGCCGTAAATATAGCACAGATTAGGGCGTTACATTTGGGTTTGCAAAATTCAGAGCAGTCAATTTTATTGCTTGTATTTTTCCGCAGTCATTTTTTTTTCTCGGGCATTGGCTGCTCTGAATTTTGCCCAACGTGCCGACAAGCGTTGAAGTCACCCACTCCCCGCCTAAATTCAGAGCAGCCAATGCCCCAGAGAAAAAAATTACTGTGGAAAAATACAAGCAATCTGATTGACTGCTCTGAATTTTGCAAATTCAAATGTATAGCCCTAATCTATGCTATATCTACGGCTAGGGTGGAGGTGGGCGGCTTCAACGCTTCTCGGCGCGCTCTGATTGGACCAACTTTAAATATTTATATCTCGTAAACTATTGACAATATCCCTAATGTATATTTGCAACTTTTGTTTGCAATGGCCTCGTCTACCTCAGAATTCGCTGTGCCACACTTTATGTGATTCACCCTGTATATTCGTACACACGTATACACACGTATATTTATACAAACCGACCGGACTTTTCTCGCTTCGCACTTTGTCCGCCAACGAAAGTCCGCCGTTCTTTCTTATCTCGATCTTATCGCAAATGTAAATTATGCATGCGATGATAATATTGTAATTAAATCGAATTATTGTTTCTTTTCAATCGCAACGTAATTGTTCGAATCATTTTTTAATGAGGGAACGAGACTCGAATTGATTTATAATAAAAAATATATGATAATATTTTAATTACTCGATTGATAATTAAAAAAAGATGCTAATTTTTTGATGACTCGATTGATTAATTAGAAATATGGTAAGTTTTTTATTACTCAACTGATTAATCCAAAAAATGATAATTTTTTTTAATAATTAATTGATTTATCAAAAATATGATAATTTTTTAATTACTCGATGGATTAATCAAAAATATGATGATTTTTTAATTAGGCGATTGATTAATCAAAAAAATGATAATTTTTTAATTACAGAACTAATTAATCAGAAAAATGATAATTTTTTTTAATTAGGCGATTGATTAATCAAAATATGATCATTTTTTAAATACTCGATTGATTAATCAAAAATATGATAATTTTTTAATTACTCGATTAATTTAAAAACAGCTATAATTTTTTTATTACTCGATTAATTAATCAAAAAAAATATAATTTTTTAATTACCTAATTGATCAATAAAAAACGTGATAACATTACCAAGCATTAAATTACATCGATCGAATTATAATTAACAAAAATTCATTCTTTCACCGATGAAAAAATTTGAACCAAAAAAAAACAAAATTTTGAAACAAACTTTTTCTTTTTACTAGGGGCGAGCTCGTTTTAAGGGATGCTGAAGCACGTGTCGATCTCGCCGTGGAGAGGGCGAGCGGACAGCGTGAGTCTAGCGTCGAGCGGTGGTGCGAGTAGCTGCGGAAGCGGAAGTCCAACCCCCGGTCACACGCCTCCACCCTCGAGGGCGTCTTCTTGCGCCTCCCTCGCACCCCTCACAGCCCTGTCCAGTTTCTCACCAGCGGACGCAGCGCCACAACAGGTGAGTCGCTCAAAAAAATTGACAAAAATTTCAAAATTTTCTTTTTTTTGAAAATTTATACCAAAAAATTGTCAGAGAAACAAATTCATTCACAAAAAAAATTATTTCTCACGGTGAGACTCCCGACGATATTAAAACCGAGCTTTACAAACGAGCTTTTTCTCACTCAATTTTTTTCAATCTCTCCCACTCTTTCGCTCCAAACACGCGCAGATGTCGACATTTTTTTTTATCAACGTCATGTAAACTTTTTCATCCCTCCCCTTCTTCACTCTCGCGCTCGAACAACCCGATCTTCGCAAATATAAACGATTTTTTTTTGTTTTTTTTTTTTTTGGTTTACTCCTTTTCACGAGCAGCTTGCGAAATAATGCTGCGGCTGCTCTCGTCGTCCTCTTTTCATGCCGTGTGTCGCGATCCGGGAGACGATGACGATAAAAAGTTTACTGCGGATGACGCACCACGGTTTTAATAAAACGCGATGAGCCAGAGAAATACAAATAAAACTATCGCAATGACGAGTATGGTTGATATGCAAACTCCGGGAGTTGAGGAAAATTGAGTCGATTGAAATGACCGTGTCGATTAAGAACAAAATTTTGTATCGATATTGAGAGAAATTTTGGGAAATTGGGAAAGAAATATCGAGTTTTTCGATTTTTTTTAAATTTTTGGTTCGTCGAAACAATTTTTGTTTTGTGGAAACAATTTTTGTTTTATGGAAACAATTTTTGTTTCGTGGAAATAATTTTTGTTTTATGGAAACAATTTTTGTTTTATGGAAACAATTTTTGTTTTATCGAAACAATTTTTGTTTCATCAAACAATTTTTTTTAAGCGAAACAATTTTTGTTTCATCGAAACGAATTTCTTTCAATAAAATATAACATTTGATAAAAAGTCTAAAAATAATGAAAAAACGAAAGTAAAATTTAATCACAATTTTTTGGATTTTTAGAAACCAAAAATTGAACAGAATTTTTTTCTCAGAGCTTCTAATTAGCTTCCTCTCATTTGATTGTTAATTCTTATTCGAATCTCTAATTCCACTCGTTCGACAAAATAAGTTCAGGTATTTCCTTTTATTTTTTTGAAAGAGAATTTTTTTATTTCTCGTTCCTCGCTACCTTCGTATCCGAGCGTTGGATCAGCTTGTAGATCACAACTTAATTAAAGAGACACCAAAGGGAAAAAATAGACGAAAACAGATAGTCAATAAGTTTTTTTTCTCCGAGTTGGCGAGACGATAAATTTGCCTGTCGTTCGGCGCGACTGTTCAATTTTTGTTATTTTTACGATTTTCAATCCAAATTTCTCATTCCTTCTTCTCCAACTACGATTCTCCCCTGGACAATACTTTCTTTCTCTTTATTCACTCTTTTCCTCGAAAAATTAAAGAAATTCCCAAAAAAAAAAAATTTTTATTATTTTATTTTTATTAAATTAAATACTTAACTCAATTATTTTTTTTTTCGTTAAGAATGAAATATATTTCTTTATTTTCGTGGGTGTAAAAATATGTGCGACTCGTTTTTAGTCGCAGGCTTTTCGAGGGTTTGCGTCAACATGTGTTTTTCTCTTTTCGATTTTTCCGACCCGCCTTTGCTTTTCTAACGTCCCTTCTCTCTCTCTCTCTCTCTCTCGCTCTCTCTCTTTCTCTTTTTTTTACATATGACGACCCCGGAACTCTCGAGTGTCACTAAACCCTGTAGAACTTTTCGTAAATCGTGTATGCGGGCTCGTACTTACAAATTGTTACGAACAAAATCGTGCCGCATGACGTTCGTTGATGCTGTTTCTCCATTTCCAAGGTATCGAGAAAGAGAAAGAGTGAGACAGAAAGAGGGTCATGCCCGCCAGCAGAAAAGCGATTCGTGAGACTTCCTCGAAGTCGTGATTGAGACAAAATTAGAATCGTGACTCGTAATTCAATATACAACAATCAAAAATTTGATTTAATTTAAATAAAAAAAATATTTTTTGGTAAAAAAAAAATTAAGACAAATTTACAAAAATATTGAAAATTCCTGAATTTTTTGGTTTTTCTCAAAATAATCCTTCAAGCTCTACGATTTTTTTTCCATATTTTGTCTTTAATTCAATATACAAAAGTCATAAAATTTCATTCAAATCAAAATGCAAAAAAAAAATTTTCATAAAAGAAAAAATAAGACAAATTACAAAAATATTGAAATTTTGTAAACAAACTTTGTTAAAACGTTGTGCAAATAAAACTATCTAACAATAATAATACAAAAATATTGAAAATTTGTTCGTCCCAATTCGTGACAAATTTCTCGAAAAATTCCTGAAATTTTTGTTTTTTCCCAAAAAATAATTATTCAAGCATTACGATTTATTTTTTCAAATTTCGTCTTTGTCAAACTGACCAACAGAAAATCGTTCGACATCTGTCTTTGGAAAGTTTGTGTCTCGTTTACAACTCGACAAAACCCCCGCTTCCGTTTGTTTAGGTTTGGACTTGGCTTTCGGAATTATTTTCGTTCGCCTGGGAGAAAATTAAATTCGGTCAAATTTTTGCCGAGTATTTCTCTCTCTCTCCTTCCCCCCTACTCTTTCTCATCGTACGTGCGTGCTGTACTTTACTTACGGACGAGAGAATCCGCCTTCCTTCTCCTTCGCGTTCTCCCGGTTTGGCTTTTTGTCCCTTTGCGGACAAAAAAAAGATGGCGCGGATTCCATTCTGTGAGAACCCCGTTGGAACGAAGAGAGAGAGAGAGAGAGAGAGAGAGATGATGCGTTTCTCTTCCTCGGCAACATATTGCGCTCTCGTGAACTCCTCTACTCGTACAAGTCAGTTTTTTTCTTTTTTTTTTGTTTCATTCGTTTGTTTTTGTTTCTACTTCCCCGCACTTTTATACGCGTTGGACGATACGCCGAACGAGAGCCAATGCGTGGAAAAACTTCTTCGATCCGTGGCTCTCTCGTTACGGAATGGTTTAATCGTTCTTCCTACGATTACGGTTCGTCCATTCGAATTATCTATCAACATGCACATAAACACAATTTGATGTGCGTGGAATAAAAAAAAAATTGTTCGAGGGGAAAAGTCATGAGAGTGGAATTTGAAAAAAACGTATTTTACGTCGGTCTCTTATTTATGTATCGGCAATTACCACGATATAGGGGAATTTTTATACGTGGGAATTAAAAAAAAAACAAATTTATGATTTTGTGAAAAAAAAATTGAAACATAATTTTCATCGATTATAATTTTCACGATTTTCAATTCCGTTTGATTTATAAATTGCGTTTGATCTAGGGAGTTTTTAAAGTATAAATATTTAGTAAAGTATTAATTAATTATTAATAAAAAGTAGCAAATGCTGAGACGTTTTTCCTCACGGCGACACTAGCGCCACATCGCGCCCTGCGGGAGAAAACAGAAGCTCCGTATGCGAGACAAGTCCGATGCGTTCGCGTCGCTTCCTTCAGACGATTCGTTCCAGCACTCCTTTAATTTACGATAAGAACCGCGAGACTTCCTCTTGAATTAATTAAGCTTAGTTGCACTATGTTTAGTAAGAAAAATCATCGTTCTAGCAAGCAAAAGTCTGAATCTCGTCGATTCGTTACTTTTTCGCGTAATTGGTAAATATCGTTTCCCACATAATAATCGACTTATCCTTATGGCTTATCGATAAAAATATACCGATTAAAACACGTTTTCCTATCTCGTTCCAATGTCTTGATTACGTCCTTACCATTTTGGCGATAATACAATTTGATAAATTCTTTGTTTATTGACATTCTTATTTATTATTATTATTATATAATATATAATATAATACAATAATTATATAATATTATAATATATTATATTATATTATATTATATTATATTATATTATATTATATTATATTATATTATATTATATTATATTATATTATATTATATTATATTATAATATATTATATTATATTATAATATATTATATTATGTTACATTATATTATATTATATTATATTATATTATATTATATTATATTATATTATATTATATTATATTATATTATATTATATTATATTATATTATATTATATTATATATTGTATATTATATATTATATAATATTATATTACAATATATCATATTATTGTTATTATTATTATTGATGTTATAGTTGTTGTCGTCATTATTATTGTATGTATATGAGGCAATCGTGAATTCAAAGCAAATTCGTTCCGGTTCTGATCGCTCTCGACATGTCCGTCGCGTTTCTTTCCAACTTGTGGTATAGGCGCAGCTCCTATTACAACCCCATCGAGATCCCTGCAGTTCTCACATGTACGTGCAACTAGACGTATATATATATATATGTAATACGCTGCAGTCCAGAACGCTCGTGACATCCGGCGCATCGGCCCGTGCTTCCGGTTTTTCTCGTCCCGAGGACCCCGCGTGTCCTTGAGGCATCCTCGCTCGCTGGATAATGAGAGATACGTATACGGGGCAATGAAATATTTAATTTTTCATTTTTTACGGGAGACACGCACCTCGAATTCTCGACTCGTTTATAAATCCCTCTTTTTTCTCCCCCCCCCCCTCCCTCTCCCTTTTCTTACCGAGATTTTAAATTCTATTATTTTACAAACAAAAATCTATAAATCGCACTAAATATTATTATTTAAATGATAATTACGTTCAATATTGTCGTTATCGTTGAAATCAAACGAGATTTTCCAAGACAATTCGATTGTTATTAAACACTTTACACCAGGATGATGATAAATTTCTCGTTTTTTTCTTCTTTCATTTATCGAATTAAATTTCAGCCAAGTGTGCATCATGGATGTTTCGATTAAACGGATTAAAGGGATGACGTTTAATTCCGCGGTTTCTCGAAATTGTCGCTTATTCGCCATTTCCGGTGATATTACGAGGGACACAAGCACACACACACACAGACACACAGAAGCGTCAGCGAGAGATATCGCCGTCACCGTGTTCTTTATCTCTTCTCTGACTCGCGTCCTCCGGTGTTTCTCATCTCTTTCCCCCTCTCTCTCTCTCTCTCTCTCTCTCTCTCTCTCTCTCTCTCTCTCTCTCTCTCTCTCTCTCTCTCTTTATTCTCCACGTTCGAGAATTTCGTACGGGATGAACCAGGAAGCGGTGTGGAAAACGTCGGCGTCGTTTTAATTGCGAACGCGCCGACGGCTCGACGACATCGGACATGTCGACTGTATTATTTTCGTATATATCTCTATATATATTTCGACATGCCCGCATGATTCGTACATCGCGAACGAGACAACGAGGTCGTTCTCGTCGCATCGACGACGCGCGCTTATACCGTCCGGACGGAATTTTATACAGGCGGGTACGTCCCTCGGTAACCTCGACGAGAAGATCGTCGTTTCTCTTCTTTTTTTTAGTTTTTTTTTAAAGATTCTATTTTATCCGTTTCCATTTAGCAGCGAGACTGCGGATTAGCGGGAGACCTATCGCGGCCTGACTAAACCGAAAATCTTCCTCGTGGGCTCATAGGGGATTATAGAAAACTGGCCTGACTAAACATTCCTCCTGTCGAGTGTTATATTGTTTAATGTATACATAGAACAGATCCGCGAAAACTATATATATAAATTGTGTGGGTGTTGTTAGTAATGAAGTTTTCAGTGAAAAAAAACGATAGTATATTTTTTTACCGCCCCTTTATTAGGAGATATCTTAGTCTGTAGAAAGTTTAGATCTTTATCTTGGACTTTGTCTAATCGGTTTATGATGGAACGGAAGTTCTAATGGAGGAAAAGCTGATTAAATGATTTTATCGCAGTTTGTACGGAAAATTTTCACTTTTTTCGCAATTTTTTCAGTTAAAAATTATGATTTTTTAACGAGATTTTTAATAAAAACGTACGATAATTAAGGGCTTTGGTTGTTTTCTTTTATTTATTGCTGTTTTTCAAGTATATGTAGCAGATAATTTATTTTACGCGAATTTTGGAGCTATAAATCTTATTTTTAGGACGTTTTTTAGTAAAAAATGTGAATTTTTCAAAATTTTTGGTCCAAAATGGTATTTTTCAGGGTCGTCCAGAGGAAAAGAAATGCATTTTATACATTTTCCCATCGACCTTCGGCGGCATTAATAAATATTCACAATTTTGAAAAAAAATTCTTTTAATACTTTAATACATCCAAGTCAACGACTCGAACGAATCGAGCTACCGTTGATCCCGTTTCGTCGTGCCGTCGGCAAAGTTTAATGCGGCCTCGTGGTAGCAAACGCGGTCTCTCGTGTTTTTTTACTACGTCCGGCTCGTAATTCGCGTTCTCCCGAAGGTCGATTCGAAAACGCGAGGGGAATGCAATACTCTCTCTCTCTCTCTTTCTCTCTCGGACTGCGATCATGGACACGAAACTTGGCGAGCTCGAGTGTACGTCATTCCAATTTTTATCGCGAGAATGAATCCGCTTCCAGGACTCGTCTCTCTTACGAACGTCGTATCGCATTTATAAACTTCTTCGTCCTCGGAATCGATCGAGGTGGAGGTAAAAATTGCACAACTCGAACGATTACCAATAAACTACATTTTTCCGAAAAATGTACGTATAACTATCCGTGGGCGACTCGTATTTCGAAAAAGAATCCGGAAATTATGTAAACCGACAACTTTTTTTTTGTTTATTTTTTGAGAAGGAAGAGGGACGCAAGACTCGTTTCTTCGTATCGCGAGTGAGAGAAGATCTCGATCGAATTCCTGACTCGCGAGAGCGAACACCGTATGCATAGGCGTTTCTTGCGGTACAGGACGGCGGTGAAAGCTGCGCGTTAGATCGATTCTGACGTGTAATTGCGTGCGCACGTGGTCACCGCTACGCTCCCCCCACCACGCGTCTTATAGCCCGTCGCGAAAGTGTTATCCGCGATTATTAGTCACCTTTTACGGGGAATATCTACCGGTCTTGCGCACTACGATCGGCGCAGGGAGGGGGGCAACGGTACAAGTTACATATATATGTGTGTATATGCGTGAAAATGAAACATTCTTTACCGATCACATTCTTCTGTACAAGACACCAAATTTTCTGAAACTTTACAGGCTTTTAGTAACGATCGAAAACCTTTTCTGGGAATTATTTTCATTTTTTTTATCCAACCGATTCGAAAATATTCAAATTTTTTCGAAGCGACGTATCTTGAGAAATACAATTCGCAGGAAAAATATCTCATGCATAAATTTCGATTTCTTCATAATTTTTCGACTGAAATTTTTTTTTTTTTCAAAAATTATTTTCTTTTCAGGCATAACGTCTTATATTTCGTTATCAAATTAACAAAAAGACTTAGGAATATTTGCAGATGTGAAAAAATCACTAGAATCATATCGCCAACGATTCTTACCAACCCAAAAAAAAACCGAAAAATCAATTTTTCGTAGAAACATTCGTCTTTTTTGTAAATTTCTCCCTCGAATCTCGTTGCTCCTTCTTCGATCTAACGATCAAAAGTGAAATCGGACCTTGGCACCCGAATAATATGAAAATCGAAAACGTGCGTGACGTACGCCAGGCGACGTTCAAAATTTTGATGAATGATAAACGAGTCAAGGCGATACGACGGAACTTGAGTCGTTTCGATCGCGTTTTATTATGGAAGATATGCAAGGATGACGCTACGGGTGAGCCCGACGAACCGATCGACGATCGAATTGCACGACGTCGAGGCGCCTCTCTTGTCGTTTTGTACTTTGCACGATGAGTACAACGCGACGAGCCGATGCGACAAGCTGAATTATAAACTCACTATGTCATCGCTCTTTGCTACTGTCGAGTCGCGAGACCGATGACGAGATCTGTAAACTTCTACGCGATCGGCTCGTCGCGTTTGCGATCGGCGAGACGAAGTGTCGGAGAAACTACGAAGACCTCCCGTGAATATTTCACTGAAACTAAAGAGATATTGCTGTATATGTGTAAGATCGAACATTTGTGTGTGAGTATCGTGCCGTGTGGGCCGAGGCAAATGCATTCTCGGAATTCGAATTAGCCATCGAGGTCGTCATACCGCGATATCGACGTAATAATTATCACTATAATATCGATATCCGAGAATACGTTCTCATTGGGCAAATGGGATTAAGAATTTGGATGTAAACGTAGATTTTGGATTTTTACAAAGGAATTGTTGTTGGTAATTTTGGAATTGAAAGTAACAATGGAAGGGCGAGAAATAGAGAAAAGTTTGGGATTTTTTTTCAAAGAAACTAAACAATATATAGAAATTTGGTAAAAAGGTGATTATTGTACAAGTATTGAGGAGTGTTTATAAATTTTATCAGAGCTGTACTACACAAAATGGCGGCTTGGCAGTGTTTTTCCCAGTTTCGTATTTTCTTTTTTATTGCTAGCTGGTTGAAGCTGTAACTGCTGCAATTTCAAAGCTACGATAATGAACCAAAAATAATTCGATTTATTATGATAACAGCTTCGATCTTACGTAGGATTTTTGTTTTAAATTGATTTTTGCAAAAGTAGCGTGTTGTTGAAAAAAAGTTTTGACAAAACGTAAACAAATTCACGAAAATTGTTAATAACATTTGAACTATGCAATATAAACAAAAAATCCTATGTAGTAACGAAGGTGTTATCATACTTTATCGAATTCTCCTTGGTTCATTATCGTAACTTTGAAATTGCAGCAGTTATGGCTTCAACCAGTCAGCAATAAAAAAGAAAATCCGCAGTTGGGAAAAATGTCGCCAAGCCGCCATTTTGTTAACTACAGCTCTGATAAAATTTATAAACAATGCTTAATACTTGTATAACAAAAACCTTTTTACCAAATTTCGATACGTTGATTAGTTTCTTTGAAAAAAAAATCCCAAAGTCTACTATATTTTTCACCCTTAGTTAAACAAAAAATAACCGTTAATTATTTACAAATAACAATTACTTTCGATTGCCAACAATTTATAAAAAATGTTCTTAATAGAACGAACTTATTTTTATCTCTATTTTTGTTTTGCTTTCTCAGTAACCAAAATTGCAATCCCCAAATTCGTAAATTCCATCCCTTCAATTGCGTGACTCGTCGTAATTTATTTTTCGTATCCGCGAGACAGCCCTTTCGCTCATCGCGTGGTAGAACGTCGGAGAATACAGAAATGGTGGGAGGAACATCTGGCCAGAAGGTTTCTCCGTTGCTAACAAAATTGCGGTAAAGTTCTCTCCGCAGATGGTTTTTGCACGTCGAACAACAATGAAGCTCGAACGCCTCTCTTCTTTCTATCGATTCCTTTCTTTCTCTCTTTCACTCCTTCCCTTTCTCACTCTCATGCATATTGTATAATATCGTGAATATTCTTCACTATATTCACCAACCGCGAGAGAATAAGGGAGAAAGACAGAGAGAAAGAGAGAGAGAGAGAGAGAGAGAGAGAGGGAGAGAAAGAGAGAGTCGAAGGTTTCCTTTATGGTGCTTTGAATAATGATACGTTATGACGGATGGTCGGATATGCAGCGAGAGATCGACCGGACAGTTTCATTCTTACTCCCCCTCCCCCTCCTCCTCCTCCCCCATTCACTCTCCGCTCGTTGTTATCCCTCCCTCGAAGCCCTTTGGATCGCATAAACTACATATATACATATAATTTATATATTTCTATCCTTGCGTGGGTTCTAATTCGTTACTTCCGATCGTCGACCATCAAACTCTCATCCCTACTATTTTCATTCAAATCGACGATCGTTTTTATTGTTTATTTCAATTTTTTATTATTTTTTCTCCGTTCAAATCTTCTTTGTTTTGCATCTTTTAAATCAACATTGTATTTTTGAAGAGTTTTTTTTTCTCTCAATATACCCCCCAGCTCGATTTATTTATGTGTGTGTGTGTGTGTTTGTGTGAAAAGTTTTGTCTTTTCTTTCCTTTTGTCGAGACGTCATCGCCTTTTCGCTCCTCCGCGTGACTCTGCGGTCGTATACTTTGCGGTTTTTCGGTAGCCAGTGTTGTAAACCAGCAATGACTATATAGTTTTTTTCTTCTTTCCTCTTTGAATATCGAGTACTTGGAAACATCGGTAATTCTATATTCCGGTGAAGTTGGAATCGTAATAATAAAAAAGAAACGATAATAACAACAATTACAAAATAAAATGTCGATTTAATTCAAATTATTATTGATAGTAATTAACGAATTAATTAGGACGAAATTAAACGAAGACCACACACGTAATTATCGCAATGTAAGTATGAAATTCCTTTTACGCGAATACCAACGGATACGTTATGGGGTTTCGAACGTCGATTTAAACGAGAGCGAGAAAGAGATATATATATATATATATATAATGTTCGTCTTCCTCGTCGCGTCATTAGACGAGAGAGATCGAGGCAATAATAACGATCTCGGAAACATCTGGCGTACAGTGGTCTCATTCAGTATTGCATTTAATCATAATCATTATCATTATTGTTATTATTGTTATCATTATTATTTATTATTTATTATTATTAATTTAAATCGTTCAGTGTCCGGTGAATCGTCGAACGGAATCGAGAGGTCACGTGAATTATTGGCTCGGTGTGCAAGCGTCGAAATAAATCGAGGGAGAGTCCGATAGCCGCGGAATGACAGCGCCCTCTGTCGGGGATTACGTGGACTAGCGTTAGTACGACCGGAAGACCGAGAGGCGGCCACCCGATCACGTCCGTCTCGCGGCGCAGCGGTGTTTCTCGAAAGCGAAACGACGCGCCCGACACTATATAAGCAGTGCCCGTTTGGCGTAGCGGAGCACGATAGTTGAGAACGTTGTGTAGTGCGTGCGTGCCACAGTGACGAGTAGAATCGACCGGAAGGTCTCCCTCGATGTCGTTCTCCTCTTTCTCTCTTCTCCATCTCTCATGACACTCTAGCTAGCTCGCGTTGTTCATCCTCGTCCAGTGTGAAATAAATAGCCTCCCGCTAACATTTGGATCCAAACGAATCGAGCATTTCGAACAAACGCCTCGATTTGTAGGCGAGGCGATCGATCTAACCCACAAGTTCGTTAGCCGGATCGATTCTTCGACGTTTCTCCAACAATTTTTATCAACACTTTCTCAATTAATTGTCTCGTTACTCCTCGATACTTCGCCTCTCTATTACTGTCTAACTGCTCGTAATATTCTCATCGTAAAGACAAAGAAGAAAAACAATCGGTAGGAAAAGAAGTCCGTTTTTTTTTCTCGCAAATCGTAAAAGCTCGAGGAAAAATGTTTAAACGAGCCCGATCGGCTTCGTAAGCTCGAAAGTTACGACGCGTGGCAAATGAGCGATGGAATATCGTAGTTAGAGAGTGTCGAGAGGGGAAAGAAAGAAGAGAGGATGAAAAAAATAAAAGAAAACAAGAACGAGTCAACCGCGAGAGGAGCAGTTGCGTTACACGATGTGTATTACGAGTTCAAACAACGTAATGATAGGCACGGCGCCAGAGAGTGCCACCGTGCTCGTACACATACAAGAACATATCTGCATACACATTATCCAAGTGGCTCCTCCCTCAGGCTCCGGCAGTAACGGGTGTCCGTCTCGGCTCGACGATAAAAGAAATGGGCGTTATCTACTCTCCCGACCGGCTACCGTGTACCATTGAACAAAAAAAACAACACATACTTACACACACACAGACTCACACCTAATCTTATCCGCAGCAGAATTCCGTTGGAAACGTCGGGCGACTCTTCGTTCCCGTTTCGTCGTTTTCTAAATAGAAATTTATCAAAATAACGAAAATAGAACGTGGTTGAATTTTTCGGTTTCCGATTCGCGATTTCGGCCCAGGGTCGTCACGTGATTGTCGATACGATGGGGAATGAGAGGGAGAAGGAGGAATCGGGCGAACACGAAACATCCGGAGCAACGAACCCGTCCGGTCCACGCACCGAGAACCTCTACGGTTTTCTCTGTCTCTCGGTTTCTCTTTCACTGCTTTTTCGTTCTTGTATTCGTTCCACGCACAAATAAAGAACCCACCGTTGCCTCTGCGTGCTCTAGAAGGTCCCGCAGGTTTTGTACATCGTGTATATCCGTTGTACACCCTCGCTCTGCGTTATAAATGTCGCGTTACGTTTTACGGTCTGTATAACACGTTTTTTTGATTTTTGTTGTTGTTGTTTGGTTTTACGACGATGGATGAAAATAGTCGAGATCGATATGGTCCATGGGTACCCAGGTGATCGTACGAGCACTCGATGGATCGTTTTTCGATCGACGCGCAGGTTTATCGACAAAAATCAATCCGGATTGTACGAATTTGTGTGAAAAAAGTGAAAAAAACGCGACAAATTATTTAAAAAAAATGTTAATTTTGTATTTTTAATGTAAGTAGATTGGGGAAATAGTTCAATTGGCAGAGTTTACGTCGATTCCAAACTCGCGTTTACCAAGGCGATGACGTATCTCGTCTTTACGACGATAAATTGATTCTCGCGCTGTCCCGGTCGAAAGTACACACGGTTTACGGTGCAACGGTGACTGGCAGGACTCTCAACGGGGAATCCCGGGAATTGAGAGCTCGACGTATTCGTAATACGTAGATACGTATCCGTACGTGAGAATGTGTCTCGCGGAATTGAATTTCTGCATCGTAATAATTGGAAGTTGCCGGGTTTCGTGCAGCGTGGCAACGCGACGGAACGGCGCGATCGCGGTTACGTAGATTTCCCAGGAGTTTTCGCGACGATCGAGCCATCGGAGCGTCTATCCGTCGCTTAATGATATTCTCTCATTCGATCGAAGGGGAAAAAAAAATAAATAAATGGGAACGGACACGGCGCCGTCGAGTCCGCGGACGTTGCGAGAGCGTGCGCGAGGAAACAAATAATACGGGCTTTGAATTACGTCTCGATATACGGGGGTCGTTGAACAATAAAGTACTCCAATTATAAAATATTCATCGCGTGCGAGCGATACAAGTCGGACTCGAGCGAATATCCCCTTCCCCAATAGCTTGGCGGAAAATTATTTATATCGACGAACGTTATTTTTCACTCGCGATATCGCACGTGAGAGGCAAATGATTGATTATTCGTATTTGCGGCGCGCGAATCTCGTCATTGTTTATCGTAGGGTTATGGTATTGTCGTTAGTTTATCGTTATACGGGTAGTCGCAATTGCAAATTGAAGAATTCCACCGGGGGAGGTGGATTTAAAAACTTCAAGGCCGACAATCGCAGACGATGCTTTTTTTTAACTCGGCGCCTCCGACTTATTCTTGGGTGCCCTCCGCCGTTTCTTACAAAGAGAGCGAGTGAGAGGCTTATTGACACTTGGTCAAGTGAAGTCAAGAGGTAGGGTCAGCGTGTATAACTACGTTGGCTCGTGCACGTCATCAACTCTAATCTCGCTTTGCTCGAACGCACTTTTTAGTTCCATTTTTTTGCTTCATTTTTTTTTTTTTGTAAATTGATTATTGAAAATGGGTGCAATATCGATTTTTGTGCAATTTTGGGTAGGGAATTGAACGTGGAATATGAACACAATATTCTTTATCCTAGTCCGTAGCAATTTACTGATGGACAAGATTAACAATCGAAAAATGTCGCAATTTTTTTAATTTTTTGTGGATAAATTTATGAAAAGCAAGATAAATCTTACGTATTCGCTTTGTAAGAACAATTTGTGATTTGATAAGTATCTTTGATTAGTAATCTGCATTAAATAAAAATTTGACTCTCTAGGAATAGTTCTGAAAATTCTAAGTGGTGCATCGCTCTCACTAGGGGGTCAATTTTTATTATTGTCAAAATGACTTCGCGCATATACATTTCGATGGGAAATTTCTCGTAGATTACGAATATAATATTTGTATTTTCGATTTTTAATAATTCGCCTGTCAAAAATCGATAAATCGTGAAAATTATCCGATTTATCAGTTTTTCACCGATAAATTACCGAGTACCAGGAATAAAAATATGATATTCGTATTCCACGGGAAATTTCCCATCGAAACATATAGCCATAGTGTCATTTTTCTAAAAAAAAAAATTCGTATTTCCGCCCTAAAAAATGATTTAACACGAATTCTCTCTCAATTTTGCGTTCAGAAATAATTGTGAAACTAAAGTCACAGCAAGACTAACCCTCAAATCTCAATTTTTATCGCGGTTGTTGAATTTGTTGTGTAATTTCGCACAAACGTAAAAAATTTAAAGTCCACTCGTGCTTTTCGAGCTCGTTCGTTTTGTCGAGTAACGCACAGGCGTTGAGTACTTTACGCGTTAATTTACGCTCGAGTGAACGTTTGAATAATTTATGATAAGGCACGCTGCAGTGCGTTTTGCCTTGCGGCCTTTCCGCCATTGCAGCGAGCGCGGGTCAGATAACGCGCCCTTGTGGTCCGCGACCTTATCTCTCTCTCTCTCTCTCTCTGTTCCACGGGCATCGCGAAGCCTTCCTCCATGTACCATAAACCAGAACCTTCTTAACGAGTTAGCTGGCCAAGAGTCGATCCGGTCACGCAAGTCGTAACGACAAAACAGGTGTGATTCTGTCGTGCCGAATCGGCACTTTGTGAAATTCTTCGATGCCTCGTTCTCCGGTGAAGAATGCGCTCCGCTCTGCATGTGTGTCAAGCACCTTCGTTTGTCACAGTGCATACACAACTGTCTCGCAATTATTACATTTTTTTCTTCTTCTTCTCGACCATAACTACAATGATACGATTTTTAAAACGCTCTTCAAACGGGAAAGTATCGTATAAAAATTCATTTTTTTACACGAATTTTTATTCATTTCTCTAACCAATTTCTTTGTCAATAACTATAATTACTATTATTAAAAACAATAATAAAAACAAATTTACTAAAATAGAAAATTAAATTTACTTTATTACTGACTAACTATTTTCAAGATTCTCAATTATTTCATTTTCCTAAAATTACTTTTATAATTCCCTTGAAAAAGAAAAAAATACCCGAGTGTTTAATTCGTCTAATGAAAGTCTGTCAATTTCGTTCTTTACTAAAAGAGTGCCCGCATTGTAAACTCCTTCCTCGATTCTTCTTCAGTCCTTCGGTCTTCAGCGTCTACAAAGACGTCTTGGTCGCGCGACCAAAGCCGGATGTGTGCCCTTGCACACTTATTTATAACTGTACATATATACATGCCCATTTATATATAACTCTATATAATATAATATAATAGAATATAATATAACATAATAATATATATATAATATAATATAATATAATATAATATAATATAATATAATATAATATAATATAATATAATATAATATAATATAATATAATATAATATAATATAATATAATATAATATAATATAATATAATATAATATAATATAATATAATATAATATAATATAATATAATATAATATAATATAATATAATATAATATAATATAATATAATATAATATAATATAATATAATATAATATAATATAATATAATATAATATAATATAATATAATATAATATAATATAATATAATATAATATAATATAATATAATATAATATAATAATAATATAATAATAATATAATTATAATTATAATATAATATAATATAATATAATACGAGTATAATTATAATATAATATAATATGATATAACATATTATAATTTTAATGGAATATAATATAATATAATTATAATATAACTATAATATAATTATAATATAACTATAATATAACTATAATATAATATAATTATATTATAATATAATATAATCATAATATAATATGATATAATATAATATAATATATTAAAATATATATATACATGCATACACAGCAACGTACAAGTCGGTAATGCACATATGGTGTAGTACATAAGCTAATAATCGCGCGCGCGCCTCTCTCTCTCTCTCTCTCTCTCTTTCATTCGTAGTACGACATACGTCCTCCCGTTTCTCTGTACGTATCGCCTGGACCGCATACGAAGTATATGCACGTAATGCTCGTCGCTCGAGTTGTTCTCGTTTAAAACAATCAGCGGCGAGGAGGAAGGACCAATTATACCGATCTCTCGTGCTATAACGATGTATGTTTGTGTATTCCATCCTATCTATTTATATTTATCATCGTTATTATTATTATTATTATTATTATTGTCGTCGTTACTGTAAATCGTAGCGCGCGCGTAAATTCCTCTCTCGTACATTAAATTCGTGACAATGGCTATTTAGATACGCCCCATTACTTACGTACGTACCGATTAAACGTCGTTCGAGGGACAATAAAAAAAATGAAGAAAAAAAAAACGTTCTGGATATTAAGCCGTACGGTACGTATCCGGTTCTCTCGACTGGAAAAATGAACCGGCTTGCCACTCGGCGTGGATAAATACCGCTCTTTTTTCATTTTCTTTTTGCATTTTATTATCACCGATCGTTGCGTAATCGTGTACGAGAAACGAGATCGAGCTTATCGTTGGATTGAAACGAATTTCATTAGCATAAAATTAAATTTGATTCTATTAACGCTCGTAACGTTTAATCGCAATTTTTAATTATCGAAATTTGAATCTTTTTGTTAATTAAATCCAAAATTATTGTTATTATTATTTTTGTATCGTTAACGATTTTATTTTGAATAGTTTAATTTCATTTTTACTTTATCATCGTTGTTGAGATATACGAATACTTGCTTTCGTAATCGTGGTACAAAAAATTTATTTTTACTAGCATTGTAGCGTTATCTCTCTGTCTTCGTGGAACTCGAAGAAAGTCTCGGTGGAACGATTTATCGTTAAGAGTTCAGCCCTCTTGTTTCCAAATTTATCGAATTATCGTTTCTCTGAAAAGCTTTCGGTCAATTATCCAATCGTTGGGTGAAAATTTACGCGTTATCGAACGAACCGGAAGTGAGATAAGCGAACAATAACAAAAACAGGAAAAAACCTCGAGATCCGCTCATCTGGATGATTTTTGTGGCACACTATTGCCAAGAATGATGAAGAAAGAAAATTGCACTCGGAAGTGCGATACACAAAATTCGTTTCCGGAAGAAAAAAAAGACGAAGAAAGTCTCGGTGGAACGATTTATCGTTAAAAGTTCATCTCTCTTGTTTCCAAATTTATCCAATTATCATTTCCCTGAAAACCTTTCGGTCCATTATCTAATCATTGAATGAAAATTTACGCCTTATCGAATCAACCGGAAGTGAGATAAAAGAACAATAACAAAAACAGAAAAAATCGACGAGATCCGCTCATCTGGACAATTCTTGTAGCACGTTATTGTCAAGAATGATGAAGAAAGAAAATTGCACTCGGAAGTGCGATACACAGAATTTGGTTTTTGCGAGAAAAATAAAAGGAGACAGCTTCGAAGACCCGGGTTGACCATCTGGCGTTTCCTTCCGAGACCGTGCAAGGCACGCGCCATATTGTCTATACGTATGTATATAGACGCGTTATTATCCAAGAAAGATATATCCGTGTCGAGAGCACTCTCAGTTCGCTTATATACTCTTCGGCTTCTTCACGTATACGAGCTACATATATATTTATGTATAACGGAAGATATATTTATATATATATATATATCTTCCCTTTTCTCAACAGGATGCAAACGCTTCAGGCTTCGAGCTCTCACCTCGCATGGAGCAAAGAAGCATTGTTTCACACTCCAAGGGAAGAAACTCGTCGCCATTACGAAATTGCACAGATATATATATATACATGTATATATGTGTATATATATATATATATATATTTATGTAGAGATTTTTCACAGCTCATCTGCGTATTTATTGCTCATTAGGACAAAATACCCTGTGAAACGTGTACGAAAATTGTATCCTGAATGAAAATGTCGATCGTAAAACGTTACTCTCACATAGCTAGTAAAAAAGGAAAAAGAAACATTTTCGCATGGACCTCGCGATTATCCTGAAATTCAGCGTGCGATTCTTGTCCCTCGTTAGGACAAATTGGTACGGGAAATTTTTTTAATAAGCGAACGATTTTTTTAGAAAATTGTTAAAAAATTGTACAGTTTTTTTTAATAATTTGTATTAATTTATTCAATTTGTAATTAGTTTTTTTAGGAATTTGTGTCACGTGTTCGAGGACAAGTTGGTGTGGGCAATTTTTTTAATAAGCGAACGATTTTGTAGAGGATTGTTAATAAAAATGGAACAATTTTTAAAAAATTTCTATTAATTTATTAAATTTTCAATTAATTTTTTTTAGACATTTGTGTCACGTGATGGAAGACAATTTGGTCCGGGCAATTTTTTTAATAAGCCCACGATTTTTTAGAAAATTGTTAATAAAAAATTGCACAATTTTTTAATAATTTCTATTAATTTATTCAATTTTCAATTAATTTTTTTTAGAAATTTGTGTCACGTAATGGAGGACAATTTCATCCGGGCAATGTTTTCAATAAACGAAGGATTTTTTAGAAAATTGGTAATAAAAAATGGAACAGTTTTTAAAAAATTTCTATTAATTTATTCAATTTTCAATTAATTTTTTTTAGTAATTTGTGTCGCGTGATGGAGGACAAATTGGTCTGGTCAATTTTTTTAATAAGTGAACGATTTCTTAGAAAATTGTTAATAAAAAATTGCACAATTTTTTAATAATTTCTATTAATTTATTCAATTTTCAATTAATTTTTTTTAGAAATTTGTGTCGCGTGATGGAGGACAAATTGGTCCGGGCAATTTTTTTAAAAAGCGAACTATTTTTTCGAAAATTCTTTATAAAAAATTGCACAAATTGTTAATAATTTCTATTAATTCATTCAATTTTCAATTCATTTTTTTAGACATTTGTGTCACGTGACTACTTTTTAGTAAAACGATTGAAAAACAAATTTGAAGCCCCGTGGCTGTCGCCATATGGTCCTGGAATATCGATTTCCCCATTTTAACGACGCGCGTCTCTGAAGAAAGGAAGCAGCACGTGTACACAAAACGCAGCATCCTGTTCAAAACTCGTGTCGCCCCACTAGGTTTATGTATCTTGTAATAAATACGCGTATTTTCACATAGAAAGTTAGACAAAATTATGTAAAAATACTAAATTTTGACAACAACAATAACGCGTAACTCCTGTGTTATTACGCGACCTTGAAAAACAAGAAGGGCAAGTAAACCCTCTATATAAGGGCACGTGCCCTTTTTCCCTTTTATTCGCGTTTTATAGTTTTCTATGGATACAAAACGTTCGTGACAGACCGGAAACGAGCCTCGAATGTCGGTCTGGCCTCGAGCCTCTTCACGTGATGGCCCTTTGGTCCTTCGACCGAGTAAGAGCCAACCGTGTCTTCTCAAAGATGTAGATATATCTATATATCTATATGTATACGGGTACGAGTATAAGGGAGAAGGGAAAAGGTGAGGGCGGTGGCGAACTCGAGACCACCTCCTCCACTCTCTGTGTGGTCCTCTCTCGCGAATAATAATCATACCAATAACGATTATTATATTTCATGGTGTGGGCATCGAGTGTCCTCGGGGATTTCCAACCTGGACTAGAGACGAGAGACAGCTTTTTATCTTTTACGATAATGATGGCCCTACAGAAAATATTCTTGTGGAAAAAAACTAGAGAATTTTTCGACAAACCAACTGAATGTTCGTAATTTTTCAAAGATGGCAAGGGGAAAGGGTAAATGATATTTTTCAAATTTTAGAGAAATTTATCAATTTTTTATTTTTGGATAAGAATTTAATTTATGAAATTATTTTTGTATTGGTAAATGCATTTGGACTCGATAAATAGCGTTGGACGTTGGCAGTTAGGTTATTTATGTAAAATAATAAAAATTAATCAGATAATTAAAATAAAGTCTTTTTGGAGGAAAACAAAGGTTGTGCCCCAAAGTCTCGAAATAAAATGACAAATGTTACTTGAAGAGGATCAAAATTTGTTTTCATCCGAAAAACGTTTAATTGTAGGTTATGGAATCGAAATTTTCCCGCGCAACAAGAATATCCTCATTAAGGTAGGATAAAAATTTTATTCCCGTTTTTTCTCACATTGGAAGTGGACCAAGCGTTAAAGTTCATTAAGAAAAGTTGTTGCAAATCGACTAAAGAACAACATACTCAAAATTCAAATTGATCCTACGGAAAGTTTGTTTGTTATATAATAAACAAAATCATGAATTTTTGTTTCCATAAGATTTGTTATAAAAACTAATCGAAGCTTCTTCGATGTCGTATAAAAATGTATGCAAAATTTCAACAGGCTTCATCGAACAAATGATCGAGATACTCGTTGTATAATGTTGCGATATTTAACACGGGCTCTTATGGAAAATTGCGAAAAATGACGATTTTCAAGAATGAATATCGTGATTTTTGAGCCGATAAAGCCCCCTGAAATTTTACACACATATACATATAACATCAAAGAACGTTTCTGCAAATTTTCAGTGAAATCTAACGGAAACGCTGTAACGATTGGACTACCTTTCCTCACAGATTGCAGTTGTTGCCTCTATATTCAAAGACTGCAAGTTTCATTATTATAAGAGTATGGATAAAATAATATTCACTATATTAATAATTCCTCACTGAAATTAGGTTTAAGTTACTCCATACATTAGGTTTAACGACTTATGTTTAAATTCTTTGCTTATGTTTAAAAATCTTTACACACTGTACATTAGTACTTGTGTCTACTGTATTTGCCCCATAGCCAAGCTTGGGCATAATAAAGTCTATCTATATATCTATCTACCTTAAGGAGGGACATATTTGGAAGCCTTGATTTGATTTTGTTTGCTTCAAATTGACATTTCTTCAAAACTATTCAACATTTTTCGATAATTTTTTTTTAGTTTTATTCAGAAAGACTTTATTGATAATTCTGTCCTGGTTTTTTGAGGATATTCGAAATAGAAAATTTTTGGAATTAATTGAAAGTCGAAAAACATTTTTGAAAAAATGTATATTTTCAATGTACCTTTTCTCCGGAACCGTACGTCCGATTTTGACCATTTTTGTTATGCGTGTATATTAAAGTATTATAAACAATGTCTCCAGCCATTTTTTCGATATTTTGTTTCAGAATATTTTGACATCGTTTTGAAATTCTGTTAAATTTTTTTACCACGTTTTTTTACCTTCAAATATATTTTTCTCGAGTCTGAATCGTTTTTTCAAAAAAATGGTTCGACACATCCTTCGTTTGGATGTCCTTGTTACGTCGAAAAAAATGCCGATACGATGAGTAGATTTCCAGAAAAGGTACATTGCGGCTGAAAAAACATAAATTTTCAGGAACCCAGATTTTCTGAAAAAGTTTGAATTTCTAATGAATTCAATCGCTAACTTAAAAAAATTATTTAACATACTTCCACTCCTCAGAATTTCATGAAATTTGAACCACATATCAAAAAAGACGTCTACTGTCAAGAAAAAAATTATAAATTCGTTTTTTAACGTTACAATTTATCGAACCTCCTTAAAATCTCGATATCTCACAATTTACATAAAAATTCTATTTTTAGACAAACTTACCAACAATATCAATGTAACCCCGTTTAACAGAATCGTGCGACATAATTCATGAATCCCCACGAATGATATCTCTCGTCGAAAACACGCAACGTACGAAATTATTGCTTTGAAACAAAAGACTCGAATGAAAGCTGTCTCCAGTCCCCCTCCCCTCCCCAAACCCAGGCCCGCCATCTTGCGTTCGTTCGTAGAATTAAAAATTCACACGACGAACTCTCGTGGGGCTTGGGTGAAATATCAAGCGAGAGAGACAACAGGAAAAGTTGCTTATGTATTAATAATATTTCTCTTCCTTCTCTCTCCCCCCCCCCCCCCCTCTCTCTCTCTCATTCGTCCCATACTCAAGAATCTCTTCCCAGCTAGGCGACATACTTTTTTCAAACTCGTGCGAAGTGTCTCCTAAATAACACGAGGAGATTAAAATTACATTGGATTTTCTGTTGTACCTACGACGCTCGAGAAATGTTCCACGTCTATCTTTCTAGGTACGAGTCTCTCTCTCTCTCTTTCTCTCGCCTCTTTTCCATACAGTCCCCACGGGAAAGTGGCGAGCACGGGAGAGAGATTGGCGCGAAAGTAACGAAGAAATCCGTCTCTCGCGCCGGAAGTCTGTGACGAAAAATTCGCACGCCTTTCCCAATTGTTTACGAATCTCTCGTTACATATAACCACACATACACACACATACACAGAGACAGACAGTCCGTATCGTCCATAGGTCCATCAAGAAACGCTCCACTATCTCGTATATGCATAATCACTTGCTTGGGAACCGATTATTCCTTCTCCCTTTTTCTTTTTTGTTTTCGTTCAAGCGTCGTGAAAAAGAAGAAAGAATTAAAAGAAAAAAAAAAGTAACAACAACGAAGTTGTAAAAATATTTTTACCGCTTCTACGAATTATCCACGTCCCCTTATTAACGCCGTTATCTCTAATTGCCTGCACTCTCGTTAATTGAGAAACTCGCCTGATGATGATAATGACGATGTGGCTGCGGGAAAGTTGGGCGAATTTTGCAGTCGTGCATGTGGTGGAGGGAGGGAAGGGGGAGCAAGAGGAGGGAGGGTTATGTTGTATTTTGCCATTATTCGTGTCTTCTCGCAGGCTTGCCTCTTTAATTTCCTTCTTTTTTGTTCAATGATAATTGTTTAATTACACGATCGTTCGAAGATACTCGAAGAATAATCAAATTTCGATAATAATTAATCGATGATCGAATTACGATTTAACGAAATAAGAATGTAATAGCGTCGACGATATTTGAGAAATGTTTGAATTGCCTCGACTCGGCGTAGTTTTGTGGAACTGGCGCTGGAAATATATATAACAAGCGTGAAAACAGAGACTTTTGTGGCATTCTATATATATATATGTGTGTGTGTATAGCGCATAGTCATGCGCTTGTTTCGTTGTTGTTGAACGTCATTCGACACCCTTTTCGAAAACTTGTATATTCAAGTCCGGCACATAACACCCGTTCCCTCGGTGCTGTTGCAGCAAATACAAGCAGAGAACACACTCTTCTTGTACGGTATACATATACGCATTTTATATATTTATATATATATATATACAAATATTTTTACACGAGCAAGTCGACGACAGTCGACTCCATCGTCGTATAGTGTACGATCCGCTAACACGTTTTCTTACAAACTCGTGAGTACACTAATAATAGTATTATAACGTGAGACATGCATATATACATAAATAGATATATCCAAATATATTGTATATATATATAATATAATATAATATAGTATAATATAATATAATATAATATAGTATAATATTATATTATACAATATAATATAATATAGTATAATATAATATAATATAATATAGTTAATATAATATTATACAATATAATATAATATAGTATAATATAATATTATACAATATAATATAATATAATATAATATAATATGATATAATATAATATAATATAGTATAATATAATATAATATAATATAGTATAATATAATATTATACAATATAATATAATATAATATAATATAATATAATATGATATAATATAATATAATATAATATAATATAATATAATATAATATAATATAATATAATATAATATAATATATTATAATATAATATAATATAATATAATATAATATAATATAATATAATATAATATAATATAATATAATATAATATATAATATATAATATATAATATATAATATATAATATAATATAATATATAATATAATATATAATATAATATATAATATAATATATAATATATAATATTATATATAATATAATATATACTATAATATAATATAAGAGAGAGAGAGAGAGAGAGAGAGAGAGAGAGAGAGAGATGTATATAAATATATAGGCGTGTGTATGTGTGAAAGTGTGGTGTATACAGTTGTATGCCCTCGCGTCGTTCGTGTCTCACCTCTTGAGTTTCGGATTCCTACTTGCTCAGCAGCTCGCTCTTTTATCTACGCAGCGTACTTTGACTCCGTACATATCGTTTTAAGCAAAGATATACCGCGGACGGTTTTCTTTTTCCACTCTCATTTTGCTATGGCAATAATGGCAACGGGAGAAGCACGTGAAAACGGAGACGCGCAGGAGAAAGAAAAAAAAAGTGTCCTCGTGTCGTACTCATCCGACGTTAGCATCTTCCCTCGGTTATCCGAGTGACCCGAGACACCGATCGTTTTCTTACTCTTCTGGTTTTTATTTTTTATTTCGTTTTCTTTTTGTTCGCGGAATTTCGCCTGCAAATTGATACGAGAGGGAATCCGCCGCATTATTGTGGCGTTACCGAGAATCTCTCGGGAAGACCGTTCAGCTCGAGTGGAACGTTGTACGCGGAATTCCATCGTGACCGTGTCGACTAGTTTTTGTTACTGATAATTCGTAAACTTCGACGATCAATTCTTACTTCTCGAGCTATTTCTTTTAGTCGTTTCACTGCTGCCACGGAAAAAAAAGTTAAATGAAATTAAACTATTTCTCCGTGACATTAGTCAGTTGTCTGAACTCACGGACAAAACTTCTTTTCGTTTATTTTTCACGTTTCTCCGTGACATTAGTCAATTGTCTAAATTCACGGAGATAACTTCTTCCTCCGTGATACTAGCCAATTATAAGTCGCAGTCACGAAGAATTTCTACTCAATATCAATTCCAACCCAATCTATAATTTTCTACTCGTTATCGATGCCCGTGACTTTAGCTAACTGTCTAAAGTCACGGACCTCGAGAGTGTCTAAAATCACACTTGGCTAAAGCCACGGACCTCGAGAGTGTCTAAAGTCACGCTTGGCTAAAGTCACGGACCTCGATGCCCGTGACTTTAACCAAGTGTCTAGAGTCACGGAGAAGTAAGTTATCGACCCTCCACAATTTCGAGCCATTTAACCAGAGTGGTCGGAGCGCATTCGTGCGTTCACATGCATCTCCCTCTGATCAATCTTTCCATCAAAATGCATGTACATATACGAGAAACCGTAAAAAATGTCTTCACGCGATGAAGAAAAATTGTACTCTAAAAATGACTATACACCAAAGTAATTCGGCGCGATCCCTCGGCGTATAATCGAAAACGCTCGTGGGGAGCGGAGCGAAACTCCCCTTTCTCTCTCGTTCTTTCTCTTCGTTCCGTGTGTTGTCTCAACGACGAAGTAGTCTCCCCGAGTTTCTTGTTCCCTTCGTGTTACGGGGCAACATCGTCTTTTTCCACTACGTTCTTCTACGCTACCGCGCTTACCGGAAGCCGCGATCGACCAAGAAGAAAGAGCCCGCTTGTAAAGTGACGAAGGTATAGGGCATCGCGTGGCATTGGGCGGCGAAGGGCAAGGGCCAAGAAGAAAGAAGGAGAGAAAAAAAGGGGAGAACGCGCGTGCTAGCGCTAGTAAAAATCTTTACCGACGAAGGGGAATAGTCTCTGGTTTTGCGTCGGTGGCGCGGAACCAGGATAACGCGATTCTTCGACCGTGGGGGGAAACCGACGACGATGACGACTCAAAGCCGGTCGCCCAGCTGGAGATCTCGGGAGGGAACTTCGTAGCGCGTGCCCTCGACAATGTGAAAACCGCGAGTTTCACACAACCGGAGATCCTGTTACACAAGAATTATTCAAGACTCGTGCGGACGCATTATGCTTTCCATACTTACCTTAGGGCGTGGCCTGGCGAACCCTTGATTCGAAGTTTTGATTTTTTTCTTTCCACCCTTTTTCTCTAGTTCTTTATTTTTTGTACACAGATTTTGGTTTCTAGTGGACAATTTTTTCTTCTTATTAAGGAATGTTGTATAATCTTGATAAAAAATTGATAACGATTGATCGAAAATATTAACTGAGATTTGATGCAAAAAATTTCAAAAATTTTGACTTTTTTTTTCTACTTCTTTATTTTTTGTTCAAAGCGTTTTTGTTCTACTCGGCAATTTGTTCTTGTTATTAAGGAATGTCGTATAATCTTGATAAAAAATTGATAACGTTAATCGATCGAAAATATTAACTGAGATTTTATGCAAAAAATTTCAAAAAATTTCGACTTCTTTATTTTTTGTATAAAGATTTTGTTTTCTATCCGGCAACTATTTTTATAATTAAGAAATGTCGTATAATCTTGATAAAAAAAATTAATGATGATAATCGATCGAAAATATTAACTAAGATTTTATGCAAAAAATTTCAAAATATTTCGACTCTTTTTTTCTACTTCTTTATTTTTCGTACAAAGAGTTTTTCTCTACTCGGCAATTTTTCTTGTTATTAAGGAATGTCGTATAATCGTGATAAAAAATTGATAATGATAATCGATCGAAAATATCAACTGAGATTTTGTGCAAAATTTTTTTAAAATTTCAACTCTTTTTTTATACTTCTTTACTTTTCGCACAAAGATTTTGTTTTCTACCCAGCAAATTTTTCTTCTAATTAAGGAAGTCGCATAATCTTGATAAAAATTTAATAACGTTAATCGATCGAAAATATCAACTGAGATTTTATGCAAAAATTTCAAAAAAATTCTATTCTTTTTTTCGTACAAAAATTTTCTCTTCTACTTCGCCAATTTTTCTTCTAATTAAGGAATATCGTATAATCTTGACAAAAATTTAATAACCTTAATCGATCAAAAATATTAACCGAAATATATCTCAAAAAAATTTCAAACAACTTCGACAAACCAAAAATTCTATTATTTACGATTTTCCATTATCTTCAAATCTCTATCGCGTGTCATCGAGCAATAACGCGTTCGAATTAAATCTGAAAAGAAAAACAAAACAACTGTTTCATCCTCGAGAACTCGAACGAAACGCCGTTAGTATTTCTTCATTTTTCCACTCGAACGGTCCCCGTAGAATCGTGCGGGTGCGCTCTTTCGTATTATTTATGATAATGAGACAAGAAAAAAAAAGTGGTGCGGATCGGGGGAGGAGGAGGGGGGAGGGGGGCGAGAAGATTATAATTGGTGATGCGAGTGAGGTCGGGCGTAACGTTCATTAAAACGCTCGAGTTACGGTAGCGTGTGTTTCACGCGAGCGCGAAAAAAGGCCTTGCCCGAGGGCCGATTGGGGGAGTTACGACAATTCGCGCGCAAGGCCGCGCCACTGGCTTAATCTATGCGATATCAGCCGCAGGGGATATATGGGGCATTCCACGCCAAATTGGACAGAATTTAACTTTTGCATCTCCGATTTTTTTTAAACTTTTTTATGTTGTTGTATTGGTCGAAAGAGGTCTCCATGATTTTTTTCAATTTTTTTTATCCAATCGTTTTCAAGATATTTATTTTTAAAAAATTTCTTAATTTTTGTTTTTTTTAATGTTTGAATTTTAAAAATAAACAACATTATTTTTGTGAAACGATTAGACAAACAAAAATTGAATAATATCATGGAGTCTTCTTTCAACCAATACTAGAACATAAAAAATTACGTTGCTGTTTATTTAAAAAAAATATTTGGAATTAAAAAAAAAGAAACTTCATTTTTGAAAAATCGATATCTTGAAAACGGTTGGACAAAAAAAATTGAAAAAAATCACAGATGCTTCTTTCAACTAATACTAGAACATATAAAAATTTCAAAAAACTCGGAATTGCAAAAATTAAATTGTGTCCAGTTTAGCTTGAATGCCCCATATACAATATACGTATATATACACATTTACTAAGAGTTTAAATGCCTCAAAGCCGGCATTATTGTTAACTGGGATAACCAGAACGAATGTTGGAATGAGAAACAAAGAGAGAAAAAAAGGAACGAGAACGACACGGTTAATTTTATGCGAAACGGTGAACGTTTTGTGTTTACGTTATTGGCGTGAGAGATGACAGTGCGATGAGGCTGCGTGCGTCGTGTGAAGAATTCGTCATTCTCGTGTTAAATTCTTATCGTTTGAAAAAAAAAAAATTTTTTTATTTGCTTTTATTACGAATATTTTATTAAATTATTGAAAAATTGTTTAATCGAATATCGACGAAGCAAATTATTAATTCCCATTCTTTAATCTCTATTATCCTAAGAAAAATTGTTGGAAATAATCGAAACGAGAAATTTAAAAAAAATTGATTAATTTTACGCAAACCAAGATTTGTGAATAAAATAAATAGTTAATCAATTCATGGTTTTTTTAAGATCCAAGAGGTCTCTAATCTCGTTAAGTCCCTTAATCCTCGCGCATCCGGATCGCGAGCGACGATTTATATTTTCACGTTTTTTTTTTCAACATTTTCGTGATTCAACGCTCTAAGCTAAGAAATTCTACGACACGAAATTCCCGAGAAAATTATTCACGACGAAGCCATCGAGAAATTCATCGTCGTTCGAACGGTGAAAGCTCAAAAGTGCCGGTAAATTTTTTTTTCCTTTTTTTTTTATAGTTACTTTTTTTCACTCTCGTTCTTTTTCTACTCGAGCGTAAACGAGCACTCGAGCATGAGAGATCTGCCGAAGTGGCCCTCGTACTGTCCCGGGTCAAAATCAAACGAGCCTCGAGAAAAGCTCGGCATTACTTTTACAGAGGTTTCCTCGATCTCCCCTTCCCTAAATGGAGAAACCCTCCTGGCTTCTCATTAAAGGGCCCAGGAATCGTCGAGGCATGTGGGCCCTGTTAAAATCCTCTTTTTTCAATCTACCAGTCGCACTCTCTTCCAACATTACCGGATATTCGCTTCGGAGAAGAAACAAAAAAAAATCTTCGTCCTTCCAAAAATTTCGAGACAATTTTTTATCGCAAGAAAAAAGAAAATTTCACTAAAAGCTTATAAATTGTTTTATTTGATTTTGTTATTGGACACATTTTTCTTACGCGTGTGTCAAATTTTTGTGTAAAAAAATTTTGAAATTTATCGTTTGTTCTTCGGTCGATGATTCGTCGAATTCCCGTAAGGGTCGCGACGATCGCTCGAGACGAGTCGAAATTAATTCAAACTCGATCGCGATCGAGTGTCGCGCGTGTCAAAGGTCGCGCTTGTGGTTGAACGAGGGTCGAAGAGAGAAGCGTGTACTTATGCGCTTCGTCCTCGTCGACGTCGTCGCTCTCGTCGACTTCTTCGCTCCAAAGATAGATCGCGCGTTATAGGCAATGCGCTTTAAAACGCGTATATGCCTCTCGGAACGAAATATTATTGCTTTTAACCCCAAAAAACTCACCTCTTTAACTCGAAATAGATTACAGAGCAAACATCCATATAACGTGCATACACATACACACGTATATATATATATATATATATATCATGTTGCACGGCTGTAAGATATTAGTGCTGTAAAGCCCTCTCGTCAACCCGAGACTTTCTCTCCGGTTCCTCTTGGTGTTAGATTCTCTATCGGGTCTCCTTTGGTGAAAAATATATGTAACGAGCCCCTCCCCCCGCTCCTCGCGTACCTTCCGGGTTGTGCTTGAGATCGTGAAGTCGACGGACGACGAGTCACAGCCTTACGAACTTCGAGATGCACTCGGGAGTTTTTTTTTTCATGCAGACCGAGCCAACTTTTCATTTTGATCTTTATGAAATTATATTGATATAATTATTTATTATTACTATTATTGTTATATTAATATAATAATAATATTGATATAATATTATAAAATTAATTTTTACACTTGTACCTCTCGTACTCGAAGCGAGAATTAATCCCCTTAGACTAATGAAGCAATTAAGATTATATTATATATTATACTATATTATATTATATATTATATATTATATATTATATATTATATATTATATATTATATATTATATATTATATATTATATATTATATATTATATATTATATATTATATATTATATATTATATATTATATATTATATATTATATTATATATTATATTATGGACTGAGTGCCCGGTTAACACCATACAAAAATTAAAAAGAAATATAATATTATATTATATATTATATTATATATTATATTATATTATATTATATTATATTATATTATATTATATTATATTATATTATATTATATTATATTATATTATATTATATATTATATATTATATATTATATATTATATATTATATATTATATATTATATATTATATATTATATATTATATTATATATTATATTATAATAATATAATAATAATAATGATAAAGATAGTGAACAAGAAAATCGAGTTTGATAAAAAATTGTAAATTAATTGACAATCAAGAAAATAATGTCTCGAGATTATTCGAAATTATGGCAATTTTTTAATAACATCCAGAGAACAATCATCGATAGTAGTACGCCTACGATAATCAGGTGCACGTGTGCGCAAGTTCGCGGTGCATTTGATTAGGGAGACTAAGAGCTCAGGCATTTTGCCATTCGATGAATCAGAGAAATCTCCGCGAGGTTTGTGACTGTGCCACGAGTATAACGAACACCCCACGCATGTTTCTCGCGGCAAACACAGATCGTTAATAACAATCGTTCAACCAGCTACGAACATTTCGCAAACTACTCGACAACTTCCACGTAACTCCATGACCGTCGTCTTGTGTTTAGGAATAAATTATAGAAACGACTTCGAGTGGGGGATTGAGATAAACGCGATGAATAAAATTCTTGTGCAGAAACTGCTGACGCTGGTGTCGATAAATCTCTGACAATGAATGAAATTGCAGCGAGAACTTGACTCGATGCAATTTTTCGATCGTGAAATTTACGAGCTTGACACTTTTGGGACTCGTGAAACGTGTCCGAAAGGACGACTCGAGGATCAAGCGACAAAGTTTTCGACCACGTGCGAATTCTTCTCTTGATCCTGAAAAATACAATTTTATATCAGGCTTTGTTCCTGGATTGTTGGTCGAAGGTGAAAATCCTGATTTCTTGCTGTTTGACACGTACGAAGGATTTTCAGGATTTTCAGGATTTTCTCGGGGTAACAGTCATTAGCTTATTCCCTAATTACTTTGCTAATAAAACGATTTAACTAATTTATCGTTCCTTTTTATTTACAAAATTATCGTCGTTAAAATTAATTAGAAACATTTTTTATATAAAAATTCAAAATATGATCAAGGATAATTACTTTTTATTCAATTAAAATTTGATCCATTCATCCGTTTATTCTCAAATAAATTAATGAAATCTCCCATAATTTATTATTTAATTATTTCTCTATAAATTATTACAAAAAATTCTCATAATCATTTGTTTTCTCGTTCAACGTTTCTCGGCTCAAGGTTCTAGCTTATTCCCCAATCGCTTTACTAATTTATCGTTTCTTTTTATTTACAAAATTATCGTCGTTAAAATTAATTACAAAAATATTGAATCTTTGATATCAAAATTCAAAAGTTGATCAATGATAATTCCTTTTTATTCAAATAAAATTCCGTTTCTCTTGAAATAAATAAATCAAATCTCCCATAATTTATTATTGAATAATTTCTCTATAAATTATTTACAAAATTCCCAAAAATCATTTTTTTCTCCAATATCACTTTCGTTACCGATCCTTCGAGGCCTTCGCGTAAATTGTTCCCGAAACGCGAAAGAAATTAATGTAATGACTTGTAAACACGACCAGCAAACACGAGTATTTTTCGAGGGGTGGATAATATAATTTCCTCGTCTCCCTCGTTCCTTTCAAAAGAAATTCATGTACATCCTCGTGTGCACGTGTCTTTGGTTACGCGTTTTCTTCTTTTTTTGTTATTTCGTTTCTTTCTCTCCAAGCCACGAAAACACGTCTCGCGTGTGCCAGACTCTTTTTTATTCCTCTTCCGTACGAGAGATAAAGCGAGAGAGAGAGAGAGAGAGAGAGAAGCCCGGTGTTCTGGCTCCTGTCGAAAAATTTATTTTCGTCCACCAAGAAAGTCCCAACAACATCCTCGAGCCACGTCCCGATATTACTGAAGGGTTGATACGAATTTTACGAGCCTTCGGTCGATCCTTGTCCACGAACTCTCTTTCTCCGACAAAAAAAAAAAAAAAAAAAAAAAATCCCTAGCCTCGTTTTTTTCCCCTAGGGTCAATTAAAATTTTTTTTTCATAATTTCCACACGGGAAATTTTATGAGCTCTCTCTCTCTCTCTCTCTCTCAGTCCTCTCCTTCGGTCGATCCTGTTCGAAAACTCTTTTTCCCCCACCAAAAAAAAAAAAAAAAAATTCCCCCCCTCGATTTTTCCCCCAGGATGAATTTAAAATTTTTTTTCCATAACTTCCACACAGGATATACGTATATAGGTATATAGGGCGCTGTTTACCTCACATCCTTCCGTCCCTTAACACTTTTTCTCCAGCTCAAAGTTTTTTCTCTTTAAAAAAATTTTTTTTTTTTTCTGAAGTTTTCCTCGGAAGTTGTCACGTGCTTGACACCCGCGCATATATATGTGTGTGTGTGTTTTTTTTTCTGTCACGTGTGCGCGACTCACGAATTTATTACTCACGTATGGAGGTAGCTGCATACGCGGCGTGAACGAGCGAGGAACGCGCGCGTTTTTCCTAACGTTGGGAGATGAATACCAAAGTACTTTTGGGATAGTTCATTGAATATCTATAGATACGACTCGTACTCGTGATATATCGTTATAACGATATTCCAGGAACGTAGTCGAAGTCAATCGATGAGAGAGTTAAAGCGAGAGCGTGAATAAAGAGGTGATATATATTTATGTGTCGTTTTACAAGACGAACGCAACGTTTTTTTTCTTTGTTTTTTTTTCTTTGTTTTATTTTTCTGCCTCTTATTCATTTTCTTTTGACTCCGCGGTCGATTATGGTAGGAATTTCGAAAGATGAGTTGTTGTAAGGCTGGAAGAATTTTATGAAATCAAATTTTATTACGAAATATTTTGTTTATTTTAATTTTTTTCTTTCTCTTGTTTTGAAGGTTTTTCTTCATTTTCTTTGACTCCGGGGTTGATTATTGTAGAAATTTCGAAAGATGAGTCGTTGTAAGGCTGGAATGAAAATAATAACGATGAGGAAAAATTTAATATGAAATAAAATTTTGTTACGTAAATTTGTTTATTTCAATTTTTTTTCTTTCTCTGGGAGATTTTTCTCTTGAAAATTTTGGAGATTTTTCTTCATTTTCTTTTGGTTTTGGTGTCGATTATTGTAGGAATTTCGAAAGATGAGAGGCTGTAAGGCTGGAATGAAAATAATGACGATAGGGAAAAATTTAATATGAAATAAAATGTTATTACGTAAATTTGTTTATTTCACTTTTTTTCCTTTTATTTTTCTGTTTTTTCTTCATCTTCTTTTAATTATGGGGTCGATTATTGTAGAAATTTCGAAAGACGAGTGGTTGTAAGGCTGGAATGAAAATAATAACGATGAGGAAAAATTTAATATGAAATAAAATTTTATTTCGAAATTTTGTTTATTTCACTTTTTTTTCTTTCTCTTATTTTGAAATTTTTTCTTCATTTTCTTTAACTCCGGAATTGATTATTGTAGAAATTTCGAAAGATGAGTCGTTGTAAGGCTAGAATGAAAATAATGACGATAGGGAAAAATTTACTACGAAATAAAATTTTATTACGAAATTTTCTTTATTTCACTTTTTTCCTTCCTCGTATTTTTCTGCTTCTTCTTCATTTTCTTTTGACTTCAAGATCGATTATTGAACAAAATTCAAAAAATGAGTCGATGTCAGTGTTTATATAACGCTAGAATCAAAATAATGACGATAAGAAAAAATGTAATACGAAACAAAATCGTATTATGTAAATTAGTTTATTTCATCTTCTAGAAAATAAATCAATGTTCGTGGAATAAAGTGTCCGACACACCTTCTCGACACCCACACCAGACCCTCTCGCAATCGCCGATGAGTGGGACTTTTTATTTCTTGCATTCGTTATTTTTGTTTTCTTTGATTTTTTATCGAATGATTTTTTTTCTTCATATTTTTTACTCATTTGTATTTTTTTATTTTTTGTTTACAGACAACGATAAAGGTGTACGCAAATTGTCTGAGACCCGACATCGAATACAAGACACTGTCCATCACCTACGAGACGACCTGTCGCGAGGTCGTGCAAAATTTATTGAACAAATTTCGCATGAGGCACAGAGATCCAAGATTGTTTTATTTGACGATGGAAGTAACTGTGAGAAGAGCCAACGTTCGCACTGTACTGTCACTCGACGAGGACGCCAGACCTGCGGTACTGCAGTCTTGTCATCCACGAGGAGATTCGAGGTATTGTTAATATTTTAAAAATAATTTTCTGTCAATTATGAAAAAAAAAAAAAAAGAATTCTACGTTTCGTGTAATTTTCTATTCTAAAATATTTCAAACATTTCCTCAATGTCGGAAAACAAAATTGTAAATTTGTTTATAAACAACAATTTCCCATTACCTATTTGAAGTTTTGAAACGTTGTTCAGATGTAAGAACGACAAAAACAAAACAAAAAAACAAAAAAAATAAGAATTCTACGTTACGTGTAATTTTCTATTCTAAAATCTTTCAAACATTTCCTCAATGTCGGAAAACAAAATTGTAAATTTGTTTATAAACAACAATTTCCCATTACCTGTTTGAAGTTTTGAAACGTTGTTCAGATGTAAGAACGACAAAAACAAAAAAACAAAAAAAAAATAAGTATTCTACGTTTCGTGTAAATTTCTATTCTAAAATCTTTCAAACATTTCCTCAATGTCAGAAAACAAAATTATAAATTTGTTTATAAATAACAATTTCCCATTACCTGTTTGAAGTTTTGAAACGTTGTTCAGATGTAAAAACGACAAAAACAGAAAAAAAAGAATTCTACGTTTCATGTAATTTTCTATTCTAAAATCCATCAAACATTTCCTCAATGTCAGAAAAGAAAATTATAAATTTGTTTATAAATAACAATTTCCCATTACCTGTTTGAAGTTTTGAAACGTTGTTCAGATGTAAGAACGACAAAAACAAAAAAACAAAAAAATAAGAATTCTACGTTTCGTGTAATTTTCTATTCTAAAATCTTTCAAACATTTCCTCAATGTCAGAAAACAAAATTATAAATTTGTTTATAAACTACAATTTTCCATTACCTATTTGAAGTTTTGAAACGTTGTTCAGATGTAAAAACGACAAAAACAGAAAAAAAAGAATTCTACGTTTCATGTAATTTTCTATTCTAAAATCCATCAAACATTTCCTCAATGTCAGAAAAGAAAATTATAAATTTGTTTATAAATAACAATTTCCCATTACCTGTTTGAAGTTTTGAAACGTTGTTCAGATGTAAGAACGATCTTTGACACGATTTATTCCACCAAGTCTCGAGGAAGTGTGCTTCGTTTATTTTCACGTTATGTCTCTGGGTTTGTTGCAGATTCTCATTGCAGACACGACGAGGAGGTCTTGTCAAAATATACGACAGTGCCCTCATGTCCGGGGTGAGCAAATTTTCCCTTTGAACTGGAGAAATTCAACTCGTTGAATTCAACGAACGAGTCGAGCAAAAACAAAAACAAAAACTTGACAAAAACATCAAGTAAATCAAACTCGTTTGTAATTGTTCGCAGTCAAAGTACAAGAGCCTTCTGGTCTCGGAACAGACGACGGTCGACGAGCTCATCCAGATGCTTCTTAGCTGCTACAGTTCCACCGAACGAGTCGAGCAATTTTCACTTTACGAAGTTTCAGAGGGCGAGGAGTATCAGAGAAAATTGCATCCGGATGATTCGCCACTCAGGGTTACCCAAAGATGGACGAGCATCGATCGACATCTTCGTATAAGACGAAATCCTGATTACAATCCACACAGGAGAAAGGTAGGAACGAAAAAATTTTATTTCCATTATAAAAAAAAAAGAAAATTGATCTACTGACAATTTTAACCCTTAGACACCTGAGTACTTTCAAGCTTATGTGGTCCGCAGACGCATAGACTGACGCATATATATGCGTCCTTAGAGCTCAAAGGGTTAAAAAGTCCATTTTGCTTTGTTTCGCTGCAAGAAAGAATTCTAAACAAACGTTTCATTCAATTTTACAGAGCATGTGGGCTTCGGACTCCAGCATAACAATGGCGATGTCCAGACTTCATCTTCACAACACCCAAGTGCATCAACAATTGCAGCAGCAGCAACAGCAAAAGGCAAATCTGAGCTCGAGCCAAAACAACAACAATCACAATTCGCGCCATCTGTTGCTGCGCCAGTGCCCGAAAAATAACAACAACAATAACAACAACAACAGCCATAATCACAATCATAATCACAAGTCCAGCCAGTCTCGTTTACCGAATTGTCAACTGCCAGCTACAACGACAGGCATGACGTCGTCGACGAGTATGATTCAGTTGCAGAATTCAGGAAGAAACGTCTCGTCGCATTCTAGCCAATTGCCAAAACTACCACAAAAAACTCCTCAGCAATTGGCTCAGAGCTTGCCGTCCACCCCTCTCACCACGAAGCATCTTACGACCTCTTCCGGTTTCGCGGATTACGAGAATTATCTCTTCATCTGAATCGACGTATTCGTTTTTCCAGAAAATCCGGAAGAAGGAATTTTTGTATTAAAAGGAAAACACAAAATAAGATTAAAAAAATGGAAAATCTTGAAGAAACCGAAGACAGTCAGAGACTCGTAATTTCGTCGCGCTCGCTTTCGTAGCTGTACCTATTATTTTGTTTGCTTTTCTTGCCTTTACGAGAAAAGAGAAAAAAACGACAAAGTTAAAAAGAATGAAAGAAACTACGATGATAGTCAGTAAGTATGTAAACTGTACCAAAGGTAGTCGTATTCGAATTTTTAAGTATACGTAATGACGAACACGAGAAGAAAAGAAAAAACAAGAAAAATTTATATTATATAGATATAAATATATTATATATGTCGCGTTTACGCCGTTGGCCCGTAGGCAAGTTGGATAAGAAGTAATTGATAAGTGTGTGCTAAAAAGCGCGAAACAAAAAAAAACTACGAATGTTCGAACTAGACGCGAGTCGAATCGAGCACCGTAAGAAAAATGTGTATTTTTTATTTATTTATACGCCTGTCGCAAAGAGTCTCTAAAACAAAATGTGCTTCGATGCTGCGATCGAAGGTTAAATTATTGTTCGTAAAAATAAAATTGTCAGCGAATTCTCCGATTCGTTCAATTCTTCTTGTTTGTATTTTTTTTTTGTATACAACGTTCTCACGTTGTTCTCACATTGTCAACAAAAAATGTCGAGTACGACGTTCCTGCTCGCAGCTATGGGATTAGCGTTTAAGTCGCTTCTGTAACGTGCTGGAAATCGTTGACGGTTTTTTTTTTTGTAAAACCTTTCCTCTGTGTGACGATTAAACAAAAACAAAAATGACAAATTTGCAGAATACACACGAGTTTTTTCGATGATCCAATTAATTCCTAAAATTAGTTAATATCAATGTTCGATATTTCTCGTTCGTGGCTCGATGAATTCTTCTTTGACGTTTCATTGTCGAGCAGGGAAATTCAAAAGTCCAAGCCGGAAATGGATGTTTCGGATAGGTTCGAGACAAATTTGCAGAATACACACGAGTTTTTTCGATGATCCAATTAATTCCTAAAATTAGTTAATATCAATGTCCGATATTTCTCGTTCGTGGCTCGATGAATTCTTCTTTGACGTTTCATTGTCGAGCAGGGAAATTCAAAAGTCCAAGCCGGAAGTGGATGTTTCGGATAGGATCGAGATAATTTTGTTTTAACAAAAAATATTCGACGAATCGATGGTTTTTGTTTTTTTACTTATGTGATGATAAAAATTTTATTTACAAATGCGACAAGTGTAGGAATTTGGGTCCAGTGGTTTTTCGGAAAGAAAACCGACCCGAGCACACAAACAAACAAAAATTCGATTGATTTGATCGTCGTCGTCGGCGGCGGTTGTGTTGGGCTGCTGCGTCGATGCTCGCGCGTGCGCACAGCTTCGACAAAAAACGTTCGTGATGTCGAAAGCGTCGCACTCTCCCACTAATTATCTTCCTCTTTATTTTTGTCTTCGTATATTCGTATCTTTTTCATTTCTTTTCTAATTGCCCTCTCGCGTAATCCTTCATTCGCAGACTCTCGCTTCGTTTCAAAAATTCTCCGGGCATCTCTTTAGCTTGTTACTTTACGAAAGGCCACGACTAACACGAGAAGATTTTCGTTTCAAATCTTTGTTTTTGTTGTTTTCTTTTTTACTTGTTATTTTGTGTTTTTTTTCAATCACCCGAGAGACGTAACAATAATAATTTCATAATGATAATCTTCGACATTAAATATATGATTAAAATCTAACTATGTGTTTGTTTTCTTTTTTTCTTTCGTTCTTTTCGTGGCTAATTTGCGGATTACAGTAATAGAAATATTCATTTGACGGCGGTAGTTTCGTGACAACTTCCGGTTGCGCGAGCAACGCGTGGCGAGGGGGAAGGAGAGCAAACATGGCGGCGCGGGGGTGGGGGGCTAGAGACGCGACAGTTGCGATTTGCGAGTGAGGACGTGAGGGTTATATTTTCGTCGGAACATCGTGTTTTGTTTTTGTTTTGTTTTGTTTTTTTTTTGTTTTTTGTTCATTTCGTTTTTCTTCTTCTCCCTCGTTATCGTCATCAATGAAGATTCAAAGGATAACATCACAGCATTGACATATCAACATCGAAACGACCGTGGCGATAACTCGGTCATCACACTCGTAATTTCAATCTTTGATCATCTCTCGTTTCCGTCATTATCGCTCATCGTTGCCGCGAATAAAAACAAACAATCATCTCGTCGAGAACGAGGTTAACGATATTTCAAACGAATAAAAATCGACGAAACTCGGTCGGTAACGTTCTAGAGAACTTATTTCCCGACCGACAACAAATCAAGACGAAATCTCTCCCGAAAAACGCTTCGTTTTCGAACTCAAAGTTATATCCTAACCTCGCTTTTTCCTCGCCCACCTGAGTTTGCGCTCGTTCACGACAGAGGGCGACGCCAATATAATTTCTCGCCGCTGAACCAAAACGCTGATATAACGAAGAAAATCAACGTGCGACGCGAGCAACGAGAGATAATCGAGGATTCCGATTTATCCACGGTCGCAGCACTTCTTTTTTCGTTCATTCTCCTATAAATCGATATACAACAACTCTCATTAATTCATTTCTTCTCCTCCCCCCCCCCCCCCCCCCCATCATTTCAATTCCATCACTCGATATAACGCTTCAATATTTTCATCTCTCGATAATTATCGCGAGTTTCCCAAAACTCTGTTTACTGTTTTGTTTTTTAAAACTTTTCTATCCTTTTTTCAAACCCATACTATTTTCTTCATTCCGTCTTTCAACGTTTTTTTTCCCACCGTTACATGCACAAAAGTCACATATCTCTTAATAATCGCTACTATGATTAGATAATAATGATATTAGTATAAATGAATTGATAATAATAATAATAATAATAATAATGTGAATAATAACAATAATAGTGATAACAATAATAATAATGATAATAATGATAATAATAATAATAATGTTGATAATAATAATAAGAATAATAATGTAATAATAATAGCAATAATAATAATAATAATAATAATAATAATAATAATAATAATGCAATAATAATAATGATAATAATAATGCAATAATAATAATAATAATGATAATAATAATCATATGATCAATACAACTTATTCGTATAATAATAATTTTTCTTTATATATATGATTTTTTCTCTGTACGATCGCGCTTTCTCTCTCTCTCTCTCTCTCCCTTTCTCACATTCGTACACACAAACTTGATTAACCCTCGCAGTAATATTAATAGTTTCACTCTCCGGAACACTCTCTAACCGCGCGTCGACAATCGAACGAATATAAAACAATAATTGCTAAATAATCGATTATCGAAAAAAAGGAAATAAGAAAAATAAACGTCGTTCTTTGTATTTTTTTTTTGGTTTGTTTAGTGACGCGTATAATATATTTATATCAATGACTCGGGAGAGTAAAGTAGTTGGGGGAGGGGGCGGGAGCAAGAGGGGGGAAAAAGGTAAAAGGTTAGAGAGGTGCGCGAGACGGACGCTCCTGCATCACAGCCGCGTTGCACGAGCTCATCGTCGCAATAGAAGATGCAAATTGATCCAATTAACCAGCCTAAAACCGAGGACCCTATAATTAATGACGCATACGTTTTTTTTTCGTTTTTTTCTCTGTTTTGTTTTTTTTTTATACTCTTTGATGCGCTTTAAACGTGATTGCTCCGTTAGCTCGACTTTTTTCGTTTCTTCTCGTTTCTTTCTTTTTTTTGGGTTTTCTTTTTTGTTTTTTTTTTGTTTCGCGTGAATAGAAAAAAACGCTCGCGCCTCTCGATCGTAACGTCGCTTCGATCTCGAAGCGTTTTTTTATTTTTAATTTCTCTCTCTCTCTCTCTCTCTCTCTCTCTCTCTTACTTTGATCTTCTTCGCCAGCGCAATTCGTAAATTTCGAACGAATTCGATATTTTCTTCGACACCGATTCGCGAACGTCATTGTTATTTTTATTTTTTGTTTCGCCACTTGTTTTTTTTTGTTTTTTTTTTCTTTTGGACAAAGAACCGTAAATATTCTCGATCCTAAATTTTTAATCGTAAGCCGCGCGCATGATAACAAAAGCTCTCTCTCTCTCTCTCTCTCTGTCTTTCTATCTTTTTTTTTGTTCGAGTCTTTTCGTTTCGTCGAATGGCTTTTCGCTTTTCTTTTCTTTGTTTTTCGATAGCGAAAAAATCGATTTTCGTACGATCGCGCGATATTTATCTCTCTCTCTCTCTCTCTCGCTCTCGCTCTTTTTCTGTCTTTATCTCTTTCTTCATTAAATTATATACCCTAGGCATTACAAAATTCGTATATGTTCCCAAATGGACTTTCGTGTTTCCTTTGTCCTTCGCTAGGTGGCGCGGCGTTTTCAAAACATGGCGGATCGCGCGAAGTCGATCTCCCGCCAGTACTTTCGTATATATTTGCGCGCATGCGCGCCGGGCGCGAGGATTTTAGAATCTCTCTCTCTCTCTCTCTCTTTCTCACTCTTTCTCTCTTATTTACACGCGCGCGCGAACGTACGAACAAATATAAACGAAAAATACTCGGAAAAGTTATTCGAACGCGCTCGCGCAAGCACCAATTAAATTCTCACGCAATCGCATTATACTCGGAAAAGTCTTAAATTTCTGTTTTTTTCCCTATATCAATCGCTCTCGATGCTTTTTCTTCTGTTTTTTTTTGTTGGGATGTTTTTGTTTATCTTCAAACTCGGCAAAGCTCGATACGCATTTTTTTTTACTCGTGTTTTTCCAACAGTTTGTGTTTTTCTTCTTGTTGCTTTTGTTTTCCTCGTTCGTTCGACGATAATACCGAAACGAAAAAGAGAGCGTATTACCGAAGCAATTTAATTACCAAGGGAGCGATTTTTTTTTTGGAATTGAATTATTTACTCGTATTTCACTTTCTCTCTCTCTCTCTCTCTCTCTCTCTCTCTCTCTCTCAAACTTTCTCTCACTCTCGCTCGTTCTCTCGTTCTATTTTTTTTTGTTTTCGTCTATTCGCACGACGTGTTAGAATTCGCGATACGCGATTAACATATAGCATCGTCGATTTATTACGCGGTAATTACTATTATCATTTTTTTTTCTCGTTACGTCTAAAAACGATCGCGTTGGCAAATTAATTGAAACGAAAAATGCTCGAATCGTGTTTTTTTTCTCTCTCTCTCTCTCTTCCTCTGTTCTCTCCACTCTCGCTACCTGTCGATCTTAAAGAGAGAGGGAGAATATTTACGGGGAAAACGGAAATACGAACGCGCGACAACGAGTGATGAATTGAACAAAAAACAAACAAAAAATCACAAAATGTGCAATTTGCTACCAAATTCTCGAGTTAATCCGGAGAATCGCGATATTCGCGTTTGTGAATGATATTAGAAATTTTTTTTTTTGTTTTAAAACAGAAAATACGACGATTCTATATCTCATATCTCATATGTAATTCGCGTATGCGCGATCGACGAATATTCTCGACGACTATGTATAATATTATATATATATATAAATATATATATGTGTATAGATATACATATATATATAATTAATATAATATATATATATATATATATATGTATATATTATATATAATATATTATACATAATATTACATAATATAATATCATATAATATATTATATATTAATATAATTATATAATAATATTATATTATATTATATTAATATAATATATTACATTAATATATAATATTTATTATATATAATATTATATACTATATTAATATAATATAATATAATATAATATAATATAATATAATATTATATTATTATATACTATATTAATATAATATAATATTATATTATTATGTAATATATTAATATAATATGATATTATATTATTATATACTATATTAATATAATATTATATTATATTATATTATTATGTAATATATTAATATAATATTATATTATAATATAATATATCAGATATATTAATATATAATATATCTATTATATATTATATATATATGTATGTATATATGTATATATATACACATATATGTATGTAGTAATTAAAGAATCCGGATATTTATATACAAACGTGTACAATATACATACAATATACTTCCGAGTCCTGCCGTGCCCGACGGCGAACTATGTGTTTTTCTCTCTCTCTTTTTTTGCATTCTTAATTTTTTTTGTTTTTTCGACGGACATATATTTTTCTCTCATCATTATCATCATTATCATCGTCAACGTGCTCTTTCTCTCTCTCTCTCTCTCTCGCTCTCACTCGCGCTTAGATCGAGTCAACTCTTTTCTCTCTTTCGCTACTTTGATATATTTTCATTTTTTTTTTCTTTGATATCTCGATACAATTTTTTCATCGTCTTTCATTAATTTCCGGCACTCTGTCTCTTCTTCTCGCTCGCGATCCGTGTGCTTTTTTCATTCTCGTATTTAATTTTGTTGGTTTTATTTTTGCTTTAACGTATATAAACCGCACGTCCGTGGCTCGTATTTTAATTAATTAATTTTTTTGAATTCGTAACCCTCTCTCTCTCTCTCTCTCTCTCTATCTTGAGAAAGAGAGAGACAAAATTTGCTCGCCTCGGACGCTAATCGAAACTCTACGATACGTTTCGCGATCGATTGTTTTTTTTTGTATTTTTTATTTAAAACGACTCTCTACGATGTTTCGTCTCTCTCTTTTTTCTTTAATTCTTATTTCTCATTTATCCTCGCCGTTTGATTTTTATAAGCGAATTTAATCTCGTAAGCGGGATGATATTTTTCTTTTTTTTTTCGTTCACCGAGAGAACGATGTTTTTTTTTGCCTTTTTCTTGTTGTTTGTTTGTTTATTTTTCGAATAACGTTTCGTTCGCGACTGTAAGAACTATTGATCAGAATTTTCGTCGTAATATTTTTTTTTTGTTTTTGTTTTTTGTTTTATACGTATTAATTCGCACGGACTGAAATATATATATAAATATTTATATTTATACATACATTTGAATGAGCGACGTGTATTTTCTTTTTCTCTTCTTATCACGCAAGATTCTTCGCTAATTTTTTCTTTTCTTTTTTTTTTTCTTCTTTTTTGTTCTCGCGTCGTTTTTTGTTTTCCTTTTCTTGACTTTTTTGTTTCTTACATTATTTACAAGTACTTCTCGAATCACAAATCTCGGTGCTCCCGAACAAATATATAAACGTCTCGGTTTATTTATCTTTTTATATGTTTGTATTTGTTTTTTACGTTTTCGTTTTTTTGTTTTTTTTTTTCTCGACGTATCCGATAGAAATCACATTGGCCGAGCGTACAAATAATTTAATCGTTCATCGATTATTTCCAATCACGCTCAATTTTTGTTCCTTCCCCCCTCTCTCTCTCTCTCTCTCTCTCTCTCATTCTCGCTCTCTCTCTCTCTCTCTCACAATCGCGTAAACTATTTTATATGCATTGTCACTCGCCCTGTTTTCATTTTTATTTTTATTTTATTTCAATTAAACCAACCGCCTCGCTCCGTACGAATCGCGTCAAAATATCACGCAACGAGAGCCAGCGAGATAAAAAAAAAACAAAAAATCAAATCGAACGAAGAAAAATATTTCGACAAAATAGAAATCAAAATTAGAGAAATTCGTTCGAGCGATACGAGCGAAAAATCACGAAAATTTCATTTTGTAAAATTACGATTTTAATGACAAATTTTATTTTTTTTTGGCTCGCGTCTGTCTGTCCGTCCGCGCATGTACGTTTTCGTTTATTTGTTTGTTTTGTTTCGTAATCGCTCGAGAATTTTCTCACGTTTCGTCGAAAACAAGGGACAAAATTGAATTCTCCTTCACGACTCGTCGCCGCAAACGCCGATTCCTCGCGTCAGCGTTTATTTTCTCTCGCTCGTTAGTTTTCTTTAATTTCGTTCTTTTTGTTATCATCTCTCTTTTTTTTTGCTTCGTCTTACAGCGAACTATTAACACTATGATAAGATTACGAGTTTGTTTGTTTGTTTTTTTTTCATTTTTTTTTCGTATGTTCGTTCTCTTCTTCGCTTGAGGGGATGTGCGAGGAGTGCGCGGGGGTGTTTTTGGGGCCGGACGGGAAATTATAGACTCGAAAACCAAGGCCCCAGGGCGTTTTTTTTTCTCGAGTGCAGCTCGTTCATATTTTCATTTTTCAACTCTTTCTCTCTCTCTCTCGCTCTGTTTCACTCTATCTCACTTTTTTTTTATTCTCGCGTTTCTTTCCTCCTCTCTTTATATCTCGCGATTGATCCACGATTTTGAAAATCGCGAAAAACGATTTTTTTTTCCTACCTTATCGACCGAGCGCTCATCGCCGAATTTCGTTATCGGGCGAGGCCCTCGGCGAGCAAAATACGATTTTACAATCCCTTGCGACTCGAAACAGACTCTATACTTCTCGCTCTCTCTCTCTCTCTCTCTTTCTGACTCTTCTTTACCGACAGACAACCGATTTTTTTTTCTTCTTTATCGACGGTCGATAATTCCGCCTGGGCGGCATATTTCTTCTTTCCCTCTTTCTCTCTCTTTTTTCATATTCGCTTCGTGTCGTCGGTCTTGTATTCGATTCAAAGGGCTGTGGTTTTCAATTTGGGACAGCGTCGTTGTAACGACAGGCCCCGGGGCCCCAGCTCCTAAATGGCGTTAAGCGCGCGCGAATCTTGCTGCTGGCGACGCCTCGAGACGCTCCCGTAATCTCCGACCCCGCCGAGATAAGACTCCTCCTCGGTCGCGTACTCGTGATCACCGCGATCTCCACGATCCCTCTCGAGTCTCTCCAGTCTCGATCTTCTCGCACCGCCGTGGCCACTGCCGTAAGAGCCGGATCCTGGAGGAAAAATCACAGAGGCGATCATTTCTTCTCGAACTGCTTTACCGACCGATGGTAATTTTTTTTTTTTTTATTAAACTACGGATTATTAAATTCTCAGAGGGTTTTTGGGGGACAAAAAATCGTCTACGAAACTAGCTTCGGAAAATCTCGATCGCCACACGCCTCTCACGATTTTCTCAACGTGATTTATGGGTTATTATTAATTATTGTTGATACTGCGGCGAGGGTATAGCCAGGATAACGAGTGTCCTTTTTTCGTTCCTTTCTTGGGTAGGTTCCTTTTTTATTTCTCGTCTTTTTATTTTCAACTTTTGAGGTTTAAAAGTAAAAAAATTAAACGAGCCAAAAGTGCAAAAAAACGTGCAAAATTGAACGTGCTACGAAAAAGCGAAGCAAATATTACGTGCTAGCTAATTTGCTTTTCGACTGGACATGCTGGCGAACGACGTCAACGAAGAAGAAAAAAGAAAGAGGAAAGAGAAACTCCGAAAACTTCGGGATGCAATTTTGTTTTCGTTTTTTTGTTTTTTTTTTTTTTTTTGGCAACGAGTTCGTCGATAGAATTTTGGTTTTTTTTTCAGGCCTACCTATAATAATTTCTTCGTGTGCGAAAAATTGAAATTATAACGAACAATCTCGTTTTATCGTTCGGGACCTTTCGAGTCTCCTTCTTCCTCTCGAGACCTGGCAATTTGTTAAACGAAGGCAATGACGATGAAAAGAAAGAACGAAAAAAATAAATAAAATATTCAAATTCGAAACGCATTCCCGCGCTTTTGTCGCGTTATTTGCGTTTGTTCTCTCGAAGAAGTTATGAAAATTTTCTATTCAAAAATCAAACCGAACAACTAGACTATGCGGGGGAAGTTCGATTAGCGTTTTTCCTTTTTTTTTTTTTGAACAAAAAAAAAGGAAACGATCTAGTCAAAAATTCTAGGCGGGGTTGAGGGTTGAAATCTGCGAGCTTAGCTGGCTTATTACGGCGTGAGGGGCTTGTTTTTACTTTTTGATGGAATCAAAAAACTAAGAAAACAAAGTTAAAACTCGACTAGGACAACAAAACTCAATGGACGAATACTTCGAGCGATGAGTTTTTGATATCGTGGAATGAGCGAAAATTGTACGAATTGGAAAATGGAGCGATTTTTGTTTATTGTAATTTTTGAAAAATTGCAGCTTTTTAAAAAAATCTCGTTTTTTTTTCACGTTTTCGAAATGAAATTTTAAGGATTGAAAATATCGTGCTGCGATCCTGAATTTTGTTTTAATTTTTCAGTAATTTTGGAAAAATTGAAAATTTCTTTAGAATTTTTGATAAATTGTAATTTTTTTAAGAATTTTTGTTTTACTCTCTCTGTTTTCGAGATGAATTTTTAACGATTGAAAATATCGTACTGCGACCCTGAATTTTGTTTTTATTTTTCAGTCATTTTTGAAAAATTGTAACTTTTTTTAGAATGTTTGTTTTCTTTTTGATGTTTTCGAAATGAAATTTTAAATATTGAAAATGTCGTACTGCGATCCTGAATTTTGTTTTTATTTTTCAGTAATTTTGGAAAAATTGTAACTTTTTTTAGAATTTTTGAAAAATTGACACTTTTTTAAGAATTCTTGTTTTATTTCCTGTTTTCGAGATGAAATTTTAACGTTTGAAAATATCGTACTGCGACTCTGAATTTTGTTTTTATTTTTCAGTAATTTTGGAAAAATTGTAACTTTTTTTTACAATTTTGGAAAAATTGTAACTTTTTTTAGAATTTTTTAAAAATTGTAACTTTTTAAAGAATTTTTGTTTTATTTCCTTTATTTTCGAGATGAAATTTTAACGTTTGAAAACATCGTACAGCAACCCTAAATGTCGTTTTTATTTTTCAGTAATTTTGGAAAAAAATCAACTCCTTCAAGAATTTTTGTTTTGTTGTCTCTATTTTCGAGATGAATTTTTAACGATTGAAAATGAATGAAGAAAATAATGAGAATGAATGGTATCTCACCCGATCTCACATGCACCAAAGCCTTTACGTACTTACAACGCGATTTCTCAAAGGGTTCTCAATAACATCGTCCTTGGAAAATACATAAATTTTTGTCTCTCTCGGTTTGTTTTTTGGTTCGCATATATTTTCTCCCTCTCTCTCTCATTTTGGTTCAGGCATTGGACGATACGAGTCGATCCGGCAGAAAAGGACAATACAATGATTGGTTTTTCGTCGTAAATTGGTCCCGGAAGTATGTGCGTCTCGAAGAAAGAGCAAATCTTTGATTTTTCTCTGTCCCTCTTTCTCTCTCTCTCTCTCTCGCTATTTTTTTTCTCTTTCTCTCCCTTTCTGTCTCCGCATCAGCCTCGTCACGCAGTAGTAGTAGCAGAAGTAGAAGAAGAACAAGAAGTAGAACAAGAAGAAGAAGAAGAAGAAGAAGAAGAAGAAGTATTGGTAGTAGCATTTTGTAGTGGCAGTGCGAAGAAAGAAGTTGCATAAAGCTAACTCGTATCTCCGCTCGTGGCTGATCCAGCCTTTGCCTTAACACTGAACCTCGCCTCTTTTCGGATGATTCCCGTTGCAGCAACCGCCTCAACGACTTTTCAACACGAAACAAAAAGAAAAACAGAAGAAACGAGGGTCAGATAATTCGTTTTTTTCTCAATTTTTCAAAAATATTTTTTTTTTTTCATTTTTTCTTTCATTTATATTTTTTTTTTTTCAAGGGCAATTAAACGAGGCCGATGATACTGCGTCGAGAGTTGAGATTCGAGCCCTCCGTCAATATTTCCTTCCTCCTTCTAAAATTTCTTTTTTTCATTGTAAAATATAATTGTAATTTAAAAACTGGTTTAGGTAAACAAAAAAAAACAACGATATTTTTACAGAAAACGTTAGTCCTTGGCATGCCTGAAATTGATGGCCTCGACTGGATCGTTTCTATTAATTGACAATGAATGCACTTAAGGTAGTTCTATCGTTTTATCGTTTTCTTAAGATTCTGTTGAAAATTTGGATATATCTACTTTGATGTCATATGTACGTGTGTAATAATTTTTGGACGGTTTTACCACGTGGAAGTTGAGATATTTATTAGTGAAAATCACAATTTTCGGTAGTCTCTCATAAGAGCACGTGTTAAAAGTTGCATTTTCATCCATAAATATCTTGGATTCTACTTGGTGAAGCCTTCTAAAACTTTGCATACATTTTTATACAACATCAAAGAAGCTTCATTTAGTTTTTCAAAAAAATCTAATGAAAAGAATTTTCGCACTTTTTGTAATTATACAGCAAGTACGTATTACCTTAGATGACCTTGAATTTGGAGTATGTTGTTCTTTAGTCAAATTGCAACAATTTTTCTTTATTAACTTGAGCTCGCAAACCATTTTTTATGTGAGAATTAATTAAATTAAAACTGAAAAATAATTTTTCGATTTTAATGTCACGATAAAATTCCTTTAATTAAAAATCCTTTATTCATATTCGATTAATTAGGAAGGTTTTACCACACGGAAGTTGAGATATTTATTGGTGAAAACCAGAATTTTCGATAGTCTCTCATAAGAGCGCGTGTTAAAAGTTGCATTTTCATTTGTAAATATCTTGGCTTCTACTCGGTGAAGCCTTCTAAAACTTTGCATACATTTTTATGCAATATCAAAGAAGCTTTATTTAGTTTTTCAAAAAAATCTAAAGAAAAGAATTTTCGCAATTTTTGTAATTATACAGCAAGTACAAATTACCTTGGATGACCTTGAATTTGGATTATATTATTCTTTAGTCAATTTGCAACAATTTTTCTTTATTAACTCGATCTCGCAAACCATTTTGTATGTGAGAAAAACTGAAAAATAATTTTTCTCTCTTAACGTCACGATATAACTACCTTAATTGTTATCAATTAAGCAATTGCAAAAATAATTAATTAATCACACTGAATTTCATTTTCAATCAAACTCGAGGTTGTTTTTAATTCAGAAATAATTATCAATTGAGTGATAATTGCAAGTAATAATTAATTAAGTGGAAAAAATTGTTTTTTTTCCGATCCAGGCGAGACCGTGTTTGTTGATACAGATACAAGCTGTGAAAAGAAAAAACGTATTAACGAATAAGAAAATTCGAAGAGAGACGAAGAAAAATCAAAATTAAAAAAAAACAACAAGCTCGCACTCTCTCTCTTTCTTTCTCTCCTTTCGTTGGTCAACAAGTACAAAAAAAGGAGCGTATCAGTAGTAATAAAAAAAATAACAAAAAAACAAGGTGCGAGCAAGATGCAGCGGAAAAAAAATCGTTTTTCAACGTATAAGACGAGACTAACTCGCGGAGAGTCGAAGTTCGAGGGTCAGTGCCCTCTTTCTTTCTCTCAAAAAAATGTTTCTGTCATTCTCTCTCGCTATCACTGCGGTGGATACAAGTGTTGCGATCCATACATTGCCGCTGAAAAGAAACACAAATTGAGGCATTCGCATAACGAAAATAAAAGAAAATAAAAACGAACAAAAATTTATCGATTTTGTCAGGCAAAATGCACAATTTTTTGTAGTTTTTTTTGTTTCGTTTCTTGCTATTAACTAGAACATGCTGCAGTGTCTACGTGCATTTGTGCTATCGATTGAACATGGATATTATCCAACGAGACAAAGAAACAAAAATAATTTTGTGAAAAAAAATATGAATTACGTGAAATTTTCAAAAATTCGGAAAATTTTTGAATTTTTGACAATCGTTCGTAATCGTTTTTGTGGACAAAATTATTTTTAATTGTTTTTGGTTTCGAACGTGACTGTTTTTTTTTAAATTTTATAAAGTGATAAATCGTGCAAATTCATTCGCTAATTATCAATGTTTTTGTCTACAAAATTTAAGAATAATAATCATAATGATAATTGTAAGAAGAAACTACGCGAGTCGAGTAAACACAAGTAATTAGGCTTTGAGGGCGGAAGGGCTAGGGGGGTTACCTCTCGGCTCGTGAGCGTAGTACGACTCGTGGTGGCCACCTGAAGGTGCATAGAATAAGAAAGAAGAAACGAAGAAGAAGAAGACGAAACAATGTGTACATGTTTTTTACTCGTTTTTTTTTTGTCTTTCGTTTTTTTTTTAATTCTTTGTGAGAAGATGAGTCGTGTGCGATTGTGAAAGTCTGTCGTAAAATTGGGGCTCGTCGAGAGGACGCGGAGGACTTTTTAGAAAAAGGCGCTTAAAAAGTTCTATTGAAGGGCGAGAGGTTCACACCCGTGACCTCGATAATTTTCATCTTTCATAGTTTTCTTTTTTACTTTTAGCGACATTTGAAGGTAAAAAAACAATCGTTGAGAATTATTTTGTTGAAAATGAATTGTCGTTTGAGGAAGTAATAATCGGGATTATTGTTCACAATTATTTTTGAAATATCGTGAAATGATTATAAATTAAAAAATTCCGTGGAAAAAGAAAAATATAAAATCGACAAAAATATTTTCAATAAGTTTTGTCCAAATCGTTTTCAATGGTTGGAAAATGATTGTTAAATTTTTCGCTCGTCGTTATGACGATGATGAAAACGAAACGCGAAATTGATAGATAAAATAAATAATTAAATAATGAAAAATAATTTTAAATTAAAAAAAAATTTTAGCAAGATTTGAATTAGAAAAAAATTCGTTAAGAATTATTTTATTCAAAATTAATTGCCGTTTTGCGAACTAATAATCGGGATTATTATTCACAATTATTTTTTAAATATCGTGTAATAATTACAAATAAGAAAATTCCATAGAAAAAGAAAAATATAAAATCGACAAAAATATTTTCAATAATTTTGTTTCCAAATCATTTTCAATGGTTGGAAAATGATGATTAAATTTTCTCTCGTCGTGACGACGATGATGAAAAAGAAACGCGAAATTGATAAAAAAATAAATAAATAAATAATGAACAATAATGTTAAATTAAAAAAAAAACTTCGTTAAGAATAATTGTATTCAAAATGAATTGTCGTTTAACGAACTAATAATCGGGATTATTATTCACAATTATTTTTTAAATATCGTGAAATAATTACAAATAAAAAAATTCCATAGAAAAAGAAAAATATAAAGTCGACAAAAATAGTTTCAATAATTTTTGTCCAAATTATTTTCAATGGTTGGAAAATGATGATTAAATTTTCTCTCGTCGTGACGACGATGATGAAAATGAAACGTGAAATTGATTAAAAAAACGTAATAATTAAAAATAATTTTTAATTTAAAAAAAAATATCAATAATAAAATACCTGCTGAGACACGAGTAGCGAGAGCGTCCGCCGGTGCATCGGGAGCTGGCATTGCTCTCGGTACTGGAGCGACGACCGGCGGATGCGTGGCTCTCCAGTAAGCCTCGAGATATTCGGCAACGTGTTCGCAAGCTTCGTCCAGTTGATTCTCGTCGAGTATAACGTCGAACATTTCCGCCGGACATTGTGATAATTTTTCCGCCGCTACCATCTGAACGTTCAAATGACGCGTTTGCGATTTTCCACGGGATTTTATGAGCCTCTGGAGAACCTTCGGCGACGATATTTTTAGATAAACGATGGTTGGTGCTAGACTTGTTTTCGCTAGTTGCGACGGATGATTTATCGTGTCGCAGTCCAGTACCACCAACTAAATTGAGAAAGAAAAAAAAACAAATGTACAATTTTATTCGGTCGATTATCATAATTCATTAATAATTTTTAATATTGTCGTGTTTATAAATATTTATTGTATCGATAATATTGCTACGTCATTTTTAATCTTATATATAAAAATGGAAGAATGTTTGTTTGTCTGTGTGTCACGAGTAATCTCCTATACCATTCGTCCGATTGCGATGAAAATTTGGTGAATTGTAGTCCGCACTCCAGAGAAGGTTTCTGCGTTAGTAGAATAATTTTAATTGCCAAAATAAACACGTACGGGGCAAAACAAAATTAACATTTATGTATATCTATATATAGAGATTATTTGACAGCTGTCAAAGTATGCTACCAAAATGACATGCGAAATAAAAGACACGCTTTTGTTTTAACGACTCGATCGACTCGATATTACACATATCGATTGCATTATTCATTTGACAGCAAATGTCAAATTAAGGAGGTTTATCTGGTATCAAGTAAGTAAAAACAAAAATTTTTGTGACAAGCGTAGTCAATTCAGCATCTTTGACGGTGCGGCGAATGCTTAACCTCGCCAAAATTACTATTATTCGAGACAAATTAATTTACTATGAATCTCATGAGTACTTAATCGATTTTATGAAGCTCTACAAATGTTCCTTAGATATTGTTTTATTAATTCTGCAATTTTGGTCGAAAATTGTTTGTCAATGGTTGTGAATTTAATGTTCGTAGACGGAAAAACCACTGAAGGTACGTGTTAATTTAGGAAAAATATGTTTTTATTTATGTCTCGCGAGCAAGGTATCCTCGAGACTTCAAATTTGAAGAACACGACTTTATAGATACTGATAACTATATTCTGATTATTTAATCAATATATGTTTTTTAATTCGCTGACCAGATAAATTTACTTAATCGTGACATTAAATCGGAAAACGATTGGAAGATATACACGTCAGTCACAAATAAAAAATATATTACGAGCTTCAGAAATGGACGAGCAACGAAAAAGCAAGACAGGAAACAGTTGAAGTACGTACGACGACGTACAAAGTTTCTTAAAATAACAGCAATAACAGGCGAATTAATTAACAAAGTTTTTGAAAATATTGCACATAACTACAAAAAAAATATGTGGTTAAGGGAACGTGCTATATTAGCAGCAAAAACACCAATGTCAAGTTAGTCCATTGAAATGTTACAAAAATAAGGCCTAACCCTGCATTTATCAAAGTCAGCAATTTTTTTTTTTTGATGCATAGGGGATGGTATAGGAAGCTTAAGTCCAAGTTTGTGGGGTTGTAACCCTTGAGGAAAACCCGCCATCTTGAAAAAGGGTTAAAACAATTTTTGGGTTATAACAATGAAACTATCCACCGCGCAAGAAAATTATGTTGTCGTTTTTTGTAGGAAATTAAATCCTCTACAAATTCACTCTCTTGACTTTTTGCCGTAAAATCGAAAATAGCAAAGTTATTAACAATAAATGACAACAAATGGAAAAACATCGTTTTTTTGAGTCGCTGTAACTTTTTATTTTTTCATTTTTCAGAAAAATTTATTTTTAGAAATTTTTTGGCGCTCCTTGAAACGAACAAATTTCACTCCTTATTTTTTAAATTTCGTTTTTTTTAAAGGATTTTACAGCCATTCAAAGGTAAAAATGTGCATCGGCACATCATACTTTGGGTTTGGGTTTAAAATCGTTGTATTGATATAACAGGAAAACTATCCACCGCGTAAGAAAATTATTACATCATTTTTTGTAGGAAATGGAATTCTCTACAAATTTGCTCTCTTGACTTTTTGTTGTAAAATTCAAAATACCAAAGTTATTAACAAACAACGATAAAAAGTGAACGAGTAATTTCTTTTAAGTCGCTGTAACGTTTTGTTTTTGCAGTTTTCAAAAAAATATGTTTGGAGCTTTTTGATAGACGATTTTTAGACGAACAAATTTCACCCCTCATTTTTTAAATTTCATTTATTTTTAAAGATTTTACAGCCATTCAAAGGTAAAAATATGCCTCAGCACATAATATTTTGGGTTTTGGTTTAAAATCGTTGCATTAATATAACAGAAAAACTATCCACCGGGCAAGAAAATTGTCCAGTTATTTTTTGTAGGAAATTAAATTCTCTACAAATTTGTTTTTTTGACTTTTTGTCGCACAATCAAAAATATCAAAGTTATTAACAAATAACGACAAAAAATGAAGGAGTAATTTCCTTTAAGTCGCTCTAACTTTTTTCTTTTCATTTTGCAGAAAAATATATTCAATGCACTTCGATAGAACACCTTCTGACGAATAAATTTCAATATAAATGTGTCAACTTTTGTTTATTTATAAACATTTTACAGTGCTGCAAAGGTAAGTGTCGGAGTACTCGAAAATAGACATAAAAATGAACGATTATGCGTCGTTTCTTTGCAAATTTCATTAATGCGGCGGACAAATTTTATTTGTTGCTATTGCAATGTTCATAATAATTAGTTATGACTCTTTTCCGCGCCACCTACGAGGAGTTAATAATAATAATTAGTTATGAACTCTTTTCAGCTCTACCTACGAGGAGTTCATAGCTAATTATTAAGAATATTGCAATAACAACAAATAAAATTTGTCCGCCGCAATTAATGAAATTTGCAAAGAAACGACGCATAATCGTTCATTCTTATGTCTACTTTCGAGTACTTCGTCACTTACCTTTGCAGCACTGTAAAATGTTTATAAATAAATAAAAGTTGACACATTTATATTGAAACTTAATCGTCAGAAGGTGTTCTATCGAAATGCATTGAACATATTTTTCTGTAAAATGAAAAGAAAAAAAGTTAGAACGTGTTAAAGGAAATTATTCCTTCATTTTTTGTCGTTGTTTGTTAATAACTTTGATATTTTTGATTTTACGACAAAAAGTTAATAGAGTAAATTTGTAGACAATTTAATTTCCTACAAAAAACAACTTCATAATTTTCTTGCGCGATGGATAGTTTTCCTGTTATATCAATACAACGATTTTAAACCCAAACCCAAAATATTGTGTGCTGAGGCATATTTTTACCTTTGAATGGCTGTAAAATCTTTAAAAATAAATGAAATTTAAAAAATGAGGGGTGAAATTTGTTCGTCTAAAAATCTTCTATCAAAAAGCTATAAACATATTTTGCTGAAAAATGCAAAAACAAAACGTTAGATCGACTTAAAAGAAATTACTCGTTCACTTTTTTGTCGTTGTTTGTTAATAACTTTGGTATTTTGAATTTTACGACAAAAAGTCAAGAGAGCAAATTTGTAGAGAATTCCATTTCCTACAAAAAACGACGAAATAATTTTCTTGTGCGGTGGATAGTTTTCCTGTTATATCAATACAACGATTTAAAACCCAAACCCAAAGTATGATGAGCCGACGCACATTTTTACCTTTGAATGGCTGTAAAATCTTTAAAAATAAACGAAATTTAAAAAATGAGGGGTGAAATTTGTTCATCTCAAGGAGCGCCAAAAAATTTCTCTGAACATATTTTTCTGAAAAATGCAAAAACAATAAGTTAGAGCGACTTAAAGGAAATTACTCCTTAATTTTTTGTCGTTTTTTATTAATAACTTTGGTATTTTTGATTTTACGACAAAAAATCAAGAGAGCAAATTTGTAGAGAATTTCATTTCCTACAAAAAACGACAACATAATTTTCTTGCGCGGTGGATAGTTTCATAGTTATTTTGCAAAAACTATTTCACCCCTTTTTTCAAGATGGCGGATTTTCCTCAAGGGTTACAACCCCACAAACTTGGACTTAAGCTTTTCATACCTCACCCTATGCACCAGAAAAAAAAAATTGCTGACTTTGATAAATGCAGGGTCAATGTAACATTTCAATGGACTAAGTATGTAATTTCACGATTCAAAAGAGAATACCATGAGAAGCTGAAATGTACATTTCGATTGCTGCTTTTATTAATCAAGAACAAGTTGTTAATATGTAACTAAATTCTTGAATTCTCTTAATTTGCCAGGATACCGCCGCACGTTGTAACATTAAAAATGAGAGTACCTCATTCTTTTATCGAATCGTTGAAACATCAATCCAACACGACTTTGCAACGGTACTGTGGTTTTCGGGAAAAATGTGATGAACAATCCGAATGAGATTACAATTAAAAATGGATAATTTAAAGGAGAAGATGTGCTGTTGCCACATATCCTAATGGTATCAAAATATATGCCATTCGATTTCAAACGTTGGCAGTTTCCAGTGCGACTCGCATTTGCAATGTCCATTTATTATTTACATTTGGAAAGTCTATACTCCGCATATGGACAAAAAACAAAAAATATTGTGTGTCAAATAAATTATGACACCAAAACGGCGTTGCAACGCAAGCCGGGTACCGCTAGTATTTTAATAATAATTTTAGAAAATATTACTCTTAACAGATTTTGTATAATTTGTTGAAACTTCAGTACAAATGTCAAAATTAATTTGCACTAGGATTAAAAATATTATTTGAGTATTTTTAATATTTTTATAATAATTTTGAAAAAACATTATTCTTAGCAGATTTTTTTTGTAATTTGGCGAAACTTGAGTAGAATTTTCAAAATTAATTTGCACTAGGATTAAAAATATTATTTGAGTATTTTTAATATTTTTATAATAATTTTGAAAAATATTATTCTTAGCAGATTTTGAATAATTTGTCTAAACTTGAGTAGAATTTTCAAAATTAATTTGCACTAGGATTAAAAATATTATTTGAGTATTTTTAATATATTTATAATAATTTTGAAAAATATTATTAGCAGATTTTTTATAATTTGTCGAAACTTGAGTACAAATGTCAAAATTAATTTGCACTAGGATTAAAAATATTATTTGAGTATTTTTAATATTTTTATCATAATTTTGAAAAATATTCTTAGCAGATTTTTTTATAATTTGTCAAAACTTGAGTACAAATGTCAAAATTAATTTGCACTAGGATTAAAAATATTATTTGAGTATTTTAAATATTTTTATAATAATTAAAAAAAAAGCTATTCTTATCAAATTTTTAAAAAATCCGATTAAACATATGTAGATATCTTAAATTTACACTAGCATAAGAACTATCAGCTATCGCCCAAACTAATATTGCTTTTTTGGGAATTTTGAGATTTACCTGAAGAGTTCTGGCTAATTCGAAAATCCTCTCGATTTCAGCCTGCACCTCAGCGAGGCAGCCACTTCTGCTAGTCGAACGTTCCATTATCGCTCGTTTCGTTGGATTGTTGAGTAATGATCTTTTGGCTAATGATATATCGGCCATTACCCTAGTTATGATAATTCTGAAAAAAACAACAAATTTTCCTCTAAATTAACAATTTATTTTTTCCCTATCATTATTACTATTAAACAAATTATATTCAATAACATCAAATATCAATAAAGCCTTATTTATTATTATTAAATACTAGCTTTTGCCCGCGACTTCGTCCGCGTGGAATAGTGACTTCCGGCAGATTTTTGGTTCTTCCCACATAGTTCCCGTTCTTGCGGAATTTTCGGAGTGGTCTAGTTCGCGCAGAATTGTCAGGATAAAACCTATGTTTTTTTTTTCGAGTTCCAAACTATATCTGTACATTTTTTTAAGTTAATTTAATTATTTTAAAGAACTTCTGCATATACTACATTTTTTGTTTTATTATCTTCTGGCAGAAGAACATATTGATTTTCGCCACAACCCGATCTTGATAACGCGACATATAACTGGCCGTGCGAAAAACACTCTTGGCGTAAATCGATCCCCACGTGTTTGAATGTTTGCCCCTGTGATTTATTTATTGTGACTGCGAAAGATAATTTAAGCGGAAATTGTATTCTTTTAAAATTGAAAGGTAAGTCGTTGGGTATCATTGGGATGCGGGGTATGAGGACTGTTTGACCAACTGCTGGACCAGTCAAAACTATTGCAACGATGACGTTATTGCGCAGAAATTTTACTTGAAGTCGGGTCCCGTTGCATAAATTTGGTGGTTTGAGATTTCTTAGTAAAATTATTGGGGCACCTATTTTTAACTTAAGAGAATGTGGGGGAAGGCCGCTTGGGTTCAAGGAATTGAGGAACTCCTGTGGGTAATGAACTACATCTTCTTGATCCATCACGGTATCAATGGATGTGTAGGTTACAATATCTCCGCGTCGCCCGTAAGCAACGCCTTTCCTCGCCCGCAGGCCAGGCGCAGCGTCATGTTTTTTGCACATCTTGCGGCGCGTGTGGATTTTATATCAGAGTTATTTTAAAATTGTAATATCTTCTAAGATGTTCATTGAAATTAAGTGATGTCAAAGAAAATTTTGTTCACAATTAAATACTCTTAATCAACAACACATTTATTTGGATAAAGATTATATTATTATGTTGATACAACTCTAACAAATAATCGGTAAAAATTGGCTAAATTTGATTCGCATAAAAACGGTTCTAGTAAGTTAATCTTAAAAGATAGACATATACTGTCGCGGACATTTTTTTAGATCATTTTAAGAGGAATAATTCTTTCATACATATTTTTTTGGTATCTTGAACCGTTTTCGCAGCGCACGCAACGGAAGCCCTCAAAAATGAATAATTATCCCCGTTTTTTTCCACATTTTCCGTTGTTTCTTCGCTTCTATTAGTCGCAGCGTGATGTTATATAGCCTAAAGCCTTCCTCGATAAATGGTCTATCCAACACAAAAAGAATTTTTCAATTCGAACCAGTAGTTCCAGAGATTAGCGCGTTCAAACAAACAAACAAACAAACAAACAAACAAACTCTTCAGCTTTATAATATTAGTATAGATTATTATATGCAACTTACTAAAAAAAAAATTTTTTTTTAATTATTATCATTATTATTATTATTTTTCTGAAACTCTCACCGGCCCTCGAACTTGTGCTTGAGAAAATCGAAGAGCGCCTTCTGCATCATATCCGTTACTTCGTAACCCTTGAGCGAAGGCCCGACGAGAACGACCGGCCTCATCGACGGCACGACGTCGTAAGGCGTTGCCATTTCCTGAAAAGTTTCATAATTCGAGTACAACGTTAGAAACGATCCAAACTCAGATCTCCTACTCGATGAAAATTTTTCGATTATATTATATAATAATTTATTACTATTAATAATAATGGATGTAATTTAAAATACATCGACAATATCAATAATATATAACAATAATCAATAATAATAATAATCAATAATAATAATAATAATGATAATAATAAATACGGCGCGCAAATCGCACTGACCAAGCTAAAGTCTCTCTCACTTACGTAGGACTTCGTGAGTAGCGCACGGCAATGCAAACATTGAAACATTGAAAACAGTTAATGGCCAAGTTGCAAATCTCTCTTAATTCTTGTTCTTTTGAGAAAAAAAAAATGAAAATAATAATAATAATAAATAAAACGATAGTACAAAGGAGGGAAAAGAAAACGAGATTTCGTGTCGAACTACGAGAGAATCATCGAGTCGTCGAAATTTTTAGACAATTTTTTTTTTGTCTTTTGACAGATTTTTGAATTTTTCTCTCGTTCCATGGAAGGTTGGACACAAAAAGTAAATCGCGTTAGGAAACGACTCGATCACCTCGAGTTAATACTCTTCATATTCGAATCACGATTCTAAAGGCCTCGTAGAAATGAGCTACGAAAAAAAAAAACAAACAAACAACTCGCTAACTAACAATAAGAAAATTATTTTATAGCTCGTCTAATTTTCTACGTAAATTCGAATAATATCTCGAGCTTGCGAAAATTATCGTTTGCATAAAGATAAAAAAAAACGAGAGATCAACGAGATTTTTTGCTCCATAATTTTCGACACAGAGAAAATATCGAAGCGTACTAGTTTGTCTTCGCTAACAGAGGTTCGAGCTGGATTTCATTCGACGAATTATTCGTAAGATCAGGAAATTTTTCTTGCTCGCTATTTTTGGTGGATTTATAGAATTTTAACAAATCGTTTTAAACAATATTTTTTGTATATTCGCTAAATCGTTATTTTTCCCTTCATCGAACAGAAAGATAAGAAACAAAAGGAGAAAGATCGGATGGTCTTATTCGTAATTCGTCAAATTACCTCGACCCACCCCTGTTCAACTTTTGTTCGACGACCTACGCACCTATTTTCTTCGGTAATAGCTACGACTATGCTATAGTGTATAACTCTATATAGGCAGGCGTCGTCGTGATAAAAGTAGTATAAATAGTATGACAGCAGTATAATACGTGACAAGAAAGAGAAGCGACATTGGGATCGTAAGTAAGGGGTGGCTTTTTTGTTGTTTTGTTTTCTTTTTTTTCGTGGGACGTTTGTACCGGGGGGTCAAAAAAAGGGATTGTCCCATATTTTCACGATGTTAATTCGTGTGCGTGAGAAGGTGTATCTTTGTGTGTCTGCCCTTGTGTGATGTCCCCGTAGGGTGTGAGATTCGAGCTTTTACCGGCTTCTTGAAGAAGTTCTTTCGTTTCTCCTTGGCCGGTGGAGTCGTAAGGGTGGCTTTTCCAGGTCGGACGTTTCCAACGCTGTCGCTGTCATCGCCTAAAAAGAATATTAAACAATATATAAATATATATTTGTATTAATAATAAATTTTTTTTCAATGATTGTTGCATCGATAATAACAAAATTGATTAATATAAACGTGGAGAAAATATTTTCTTAGGATGAATATGAAATATATTGTTTCTTTTTATTACTAACCGGATGTTGGTGGAGTGTATTAAAAAATATATAAATATATATTTGTATTAATAATAAAAATTTGTTTAAATTATTGTTGTATCGATAATAACAAAATTGCAGAATATAATCGTGGGGAAAATATTTTTTTAGGATGAATATGAAATATATTGTTTCTTTTTATTACTAACCGGATGTTGGTGGAGTGTATTAAAAAAATATATAAATATATATTTGTAAAGAAAATTTTTTTTACATGATTATTTTATCGATAATAAAAAATTGAATGATATAAACGTGGGGAAAATATTTTTTAAGGATGAATATGAAATATATTGTTTCTTTTTATTACTAACCGCGTGTTGGTGGAGTGTATTAAAAAATATATATAAATATTATATTTATGTTAATAATAAAATTTTGTTTAAATGCTTATTGTATCGATAATAACAAAATTGAATAATATAATTGTGGGGAAAATATTTTATATGGATGAACATGAAATATATTGTTTCTTTTTATTACTAACCGGGTGTTGGTGGAGGGTATTAAAAAGATATATAAATGTATATTTGTATTAATAATAAAGAAAATTTTAAATGAATGTTGTATCGATAATAAAAAAATTGAATAATAATAAATTGAATAATATAAACGTGGGGAAAATATTTTTTAAGGATGAATATGAAATATATTGTTTCTTTTTATTACTAACCGGGTGTTGGTGGAGTGGAACCTCGCGAGGGCATACCACTCTCGCCGAGATTCCCCGACGAACCACCGCGAGCAGAATAAAGTCCCTTCGTGCCACGTGCTGCGCTCGCCTGTACCCTCAGGGCTTCCAATTTCACGGGGGATGGTATAAAACCGACATCGCAGCCTTCTTTCACGAGCCTTCCGATCCACCAGTTGTTGTCATATTTTTCCTGTACAAATAACGATTTTTTATATTTATACAGGCTACTATGTGACTATAAACCTTTGACGATATTTTACTCGAGGCAAAGTCAAATAAAAATGTTGTTACGAAGAATTTTTTTATGTGGAAATAAAATTTTTTCTTCTTTCGCTCACCTTAATGTGAAGGAAGTCACGAATGTCGAAACTGACAGCCGAGCCGTGAACCGGCGAATCATCGTCGGCTGTGCCGTCATAGCTGACGTTCGTTCTAACGGCAAACGCGACTGGCTTGGCCTGAAAATTAATAATAATTTATTCGTACAATTTCGTATAATTTCTGTAGATTGTAAATAAGATTGAATAATTCGTAATTTTAATGTGGAACATCGTTTATTTTGTTCCTCGATGTTGAATGAAAGCGAGAAGAAAGAAGGGAGATTTTATTATTAAAACTCATGGCTGACTTAAAAAGGTTTTTTCTACTTGGATCACAAATTTTTTCAAAAGGAACGTTGTTTCCAGTCCATGTCTGACCTACATCCTACGCACCCTCCGACGCTTTACGACCCTTGAGGGTTGCAAAGTTCATTCGGGAGGCATGGAAAACACGAGGAGTCAAATTTGAGGTTATTTTTTTCAAAAACAATTACAATGCCACGTTGTATTTTATCCCCGAGATAAAATCGTTGATAAATCTTGTCTTTCATCATACGTACTTGAAAATATATTTTGTTACTTGCATGGACATACGTATTTTCATTGGGATTCGAACCGTGCCCGAATGGTAATAAAAAAAGTCTCGGCCTGACCTAACGTTGAGCTGTACTACTCGTCGAGTTTTCTTCGAGAGTTGACACTCGTAAACGCAGCTTGGCCTTTTGAAATTTAATTTTTTATTTATCCGCGCGAGCTTGTTATCGAGCGTAACTAATAATTCTGCAGGGTACACGTACGTTTTTAAAAAAAAAAGGGAACATCGGTACGCGAGGTTGTTTGCTCGATAAATTGGTTTTGCACCGGGTCTCTGCGAGGGGTGAATGTCGACAGTGGAACAAAATACCTATAGTCAGCCTACGTTATAAAAAGCAGGAGACACAGTTACTGCTCGCGTTTTCTTACTTCGAAATCGCACATTTCTTTTTTTTTATTCGATATTAAATATCAGGCACAGATAAATGAATTATAAATATAACTAAAAATGTTTAAATGAAATTACAGTAAGAAGAAGAAATATATTTTTTAAATAATGAAAACGTGGCTTGGTTGATTTTCATCCAAAGTTGCCAATGACTATGACATTTCAATATATAGGATACAGCATGAACTTTATTTCTCGCATTCTTTCTTCTCCCCTCGTGCTTCAAGACAACACATTTTTGGTCTCTCTTTTATTATCCCCTTTTTCTACCCCTAGTACTTTTCGCTTTTTTGTGCTTTCCGGAGCTTCGTGGCCTCAGACACGAATATTACTCCCGGATGCCAACGTCTTACCTACGCGAACTTTGACTCCCCCCTCTCTTCTCTCCCATTCTCGCTCTCTGTCTCTTTCGTCATTGCTATTTATCGACTTTTCGATCGGACGAAGACGTGAGGGCGTAACGCTAGTCATACTAGCACACATAGCGAATCGCCGAAAATGTCTGAATGTACCTACGAACTTTTCTTTTCGTTCCTCACGATCTTGCTTCTGACCCGCATATACATATATAATATATGATATAGTTATTATATATTATATTATAATTATATATATTATAATTATATTATATTATAATTATATTATTATATTATATTATATTATATTAATATATTATATTATATTATATTATATTATATTATATTATATTATATTATATTATATTATATTATATTATATTATATTATATTATATTATATTATATTATATTATATTATATTATATTATATTATATTATATTATATTAATATTATATTATATTATATTATATTATATTATATTATATTATATTATATTATATTATATTATATTATATTATATTATATTATATTATATATATTATATTATATTATATTATATTATATTATATTATATTATATTATATTATATTATATTATATTATATTATATTATATTATATTATATTATATTATATT
>OX328011.1:57788441-57847985 GCA_946811545.1 Netelia fuscicornis | reverse complement strand
CATACACGCATCGACGATGCTCCTCTCTTTCTCACTCTCTCTTCTCTCTCTCTCTACCTTTTCTCACCGACTTATAATCACTCAATCGGCGAGAAAAAAAAATGAAAAAAAAAATGGCAAATAACTCGAGCGCGCTTCGTATAATATATAAACCTCGTCATACGCAAGAAGGAACTAATTATTTTAAGCATCGTCCTCGTCGCGTGTACAAGGTTGCTTCGCGCTATTAGCCTCGTCGTCTTCTCTTCCTCTCTTTTCACTTTTATTTCAGTTTTTTTTTCTTTGTTCTCCCTGTTCTTTTATTAATTTATGCTTCATCGTGCATAGTTCAATATGCAAAATTAGTTTTTGCGTTATCCGGGATGTCTAGAGGATCGATTAATCGCAAGATTTTATTGTCGTTGTTGTCGTATCTTGATTTTTATTCGTTGATTATTGATCGTAATTAATTATAGGCTTAAAAAATTCGAGCGAAGGTTTTATTTTCGGTGGAGTTTTTGTTATCGATTGGTTCGATTGTGGAAATGATAGTGTTATGATTTTTGTATTTTCTCGCGAAGATGTAATTAATAAGCGAATTTATTAATTATGTAAATTGTTTTTTAATTAGAGAGTTTCTGAAATAATCGTTTCTCCGCTTAAATAATTATATGTATAATGTAACAGGACGTTTATTTTAATTATGAGCATTCGTATTAATTAATTAAAATTTGAAAAACATTCAGTTTTATCTCGACGATCGATTCATCAAGGTAATTAATAAATGCAAATGTAATGAATTTTGAAAATTATCTCGTCGGACAAATTCTCCCAATAAAACAGAAACATCGCTTTCAATATAATATTAATCACCTCGTTTAATCGACATTAAAATAATTAAATAATAAATTTGAATTCGACGAATTTATTTTATAAAAAAAATCCAATTTCGATTTTTTCTTATTGTTTTTATCTTCGCGACGTTACGAATAAAATATCACGCTTTATAATAATTAAAAAGAAACGCAATTTTTAATATAACATCAATTAACTCGATTCCTCGCCATTGAAATAATTAAATAATAATGTTAAAGTCGACAAATTTATTTTATAAAATAATTTTTTAAAAATCCAATTTTCTTTTTTTCTTATTGTTTTTTATCTTCGCGACGTTACGAATGAAATATCACACTTTATAATAATAAAAAAAACACCATTTTTCATATAACATCAATTAACTCGATTTCTCGCGATTGAAATAATTAAATAATAAATTTAAAGTCGACAAATTTATTTTATAAAAAAATCGAAAAAAAATCCAATTTCCATTTTTTTCTCATTGTTTTTTACCTTCGCGACATTACCAATAAAACGTCACACTTTATAATAATAAAAAAAACACCATTTTTAATAGAAAATCAATTAACTCAATTCCTCGCCATTGAATTTGAAGTCGACGAATTTATTTTATAAAAAAAAAAAAATAAATTGTTTAATCAATTTCCTACAATTTTCCTTACTGTTTTTATTTTTATCTTCGCGACATTACGAATAAAATGTCACGTTTTATACCTGGGTGAAAAGCTTGTTGTAGCCGGAATTGTGCTGATTGTATCCTATCATCGCCGAGACTCTCGGCTCTCCCCTCAGCCGCTGAAGCTTCTTCGACCCTCCACTCGCGATAAGTAATAATAAGCGCTTATCGCTCACAGTAGATAATAATATCTAGACGAAATCGACCATTGGTCCCTCGATACACGCATAAACACCCACCCACCCCCCACACACATACACAAAAACACACACACACACACACACGCACGAAACAACGTACACGGCGATGTACGACTTGGTCTCTCGCTCTTTCTCGTATCTCTCGTTACCGCATTGCGCTCTTTTCTCGCACCCATACACACGACGAACTTTCACGTATCGCGTACAACGCGCACATCGAAACTAACTTTTATCAATTTACCTTGCTCGTTTCGACAATTTTTCACTTATTTTTTCTTTTCCTTCTTTCACTTTATCATTATTAACAATTTTTATTTATCGTCTCTTTATTTTCATTCTTCACTCCACAACGAATCCTCGTAGAATCATCGTTCTTCTCCAATCACGAGATAATTTTATAAAATCGGTAGATATATCGGGGTAACATCGTCGCCCGTGACACGAGCGACTCGTCGACAAGTCTTTTTTCGTTTACGCTTGCAAGCCATCCAAATAATCTACGAGATGCAGGAGTTCATCGTATATTCTACGGTCTACATATATAATATATATCATATATTATATATTATATTATATATTATATTATTATATAATATAACATAATATATTAATGTAATATAATATAATATAATATAATATAATATAATATAATATAATATAATATAATATAATATAATATAATATAATATAATATAATATAATATAATATAATATAATATAATATAATATAATATAATATAATATAATATAATATAATATAATATAATATAATATAATATAATATAATATAATATAATATAATATAATATAATATAATATAATATAATATAATATAATATAATATAATATAATATAATATAATATAATATAATATAATATAATATAATATAATATAATATAATATAATATAATATAATATAATATAATATAATATAATATAATATAATATAATATAATATAATATAGGTAATATGATATTATACTATAATATAATAATATAATATCATATTATAATATAATAAATATATTATATAATATAATATTATAATATAATAAATATATTATATAATATATATATCATAATATATATGTCATAAGAAATGCAGTCAGCGCCGGGTCAGGGGGATGACAAATGTCGAAGGGTAGCACGGTTCGATCGTACCCTCGCGACGGCCTCGCGAGGTCGTTGCCACACGAATAATCCAAGACTCGTACCGAGACGGAAATTTGATTTAATCGGGAAAAATTGCTTGGTGAATTTTTTTTTCCTATTTTCGTAAATAAAATTCGACGCTTTTGATTATTGGTTTGGGATTTTGTTTCTTTGTTTTTTAGGGGTCGAAAGGAAAATTAGTTATTATTGTTTACGACGCGGCGAAATATCGCCACGTTGCAACCCACATAGTACGCGAGGATAACGTACAAGGAGGACAATCGTAGTGGCATGGCATCGATCGTACGTGCGGTATTGCCCCGGCGCTTTATACACCACAAATTTCCCATTCGCATACATCGAGCAAACACCACGATATCTCACTCGAAAAATGCACGACCTCGTCGTATAAAATGATCGGAGTTGTTGTTTTTTTTTGATTATTTTTATTTCGCACGTTTACAAAGTAAGAAACAAAAAACTATTTTCTTGATTCAATTCAAGGGATGATTACTTTAAGGGTTGATAATGTTTCAGAAAAATTTTAGGGGTTGAAAATAATTAACGTCTCCGATCGTCAACGCGTTCACTTTCGCGCTTGTAACGACGACGCGCACCTCGCTAGCGATTCGCAACGACTAACAACGTCGAGAGAGAGACGGAGCGAAATGTATATAGACGGAAATTTAACCATGCGCGAAGAGCGAGGGAGAGAGATGGGGGATGAAAAGAGCGAGTGAGCGAGAGAGAGAGAGAGAGAGAGCTTGCGCTAGAGTCGGAGTTTCGAGTAAACGAAAGAAAGAGCGCATGCGCGGTAAGAAACTCACGCGCGCGTGTGAGCTCGTGCGTCGACGTTGATTGAATCAAGACCACCCTTGTTTTTTCCGATCCCGCTTTTCACGAATATGAGGGTCAACTTTTCCCTCTCTCTCTCTCTATCTCTCTCTGTCTCGTCAATCGCGAACAGTCAAAGACACATATGCCCGTATATTTTCATTTCCTGGTTCGATTCTTGTCTCTCTTCTCATTTTTTTTGAGGGATTAACTGTTCGCTGGGAGCGAACGAATTATATTTACAAACTCGAAGAATCTGCGTGGACTCTGTCATTTTCTCCGACGCAACGCGTGTCTTACCACTTGCGCCATTTGCGATTTTTTTTCTTCAATTTATCGAAAGCGTATTTTTCATGGAGGAGAAACAAAAATGAATTTGTTTTTGTTTTTAGTTATGAGATTTTCGAGTGGGGGATTAATTATAAACGTACGAACGTGATTTTATAATTATCCCTTGATTCAAATTAAAAAAATTAATCTTAAAAATAAATATGCCATTTTTTAAATAAACTAGAAAGTTTGTTCATGTATTAAACAATAGTATTGTTAACGTTTAATGGAAAAAAAATCGAAGAATTGAGAGATTATTTTTATTAAAGAAAATCCTAGGAAAAAAAATCAACCCTTAAAATTGATCCAACTCGAAAGAAAAGATGTTTTCTTATTTAAAAATAGTTATTATTATTTTGATTAAATCTCCACGATCGACCTCCCCGTCGAGGCGAGGTCTATTTACGAAACGTCTCCGTGCATATTTTCATCCCCCGCATAACAACCCTCTCACTCATCTAGAAATTCCGCGACTTCCACCCGAGAGAAGATACAGCGGGTTAAAAGTTGGCTCGACCTCGCGACATCTCGTTAAAATCCAATAAATTTCAATCCTCGTCGTCGCCCTTAAATATACGACGAAGAGAACACACACACACACATACACATACACACACTCGCGTATGAATCTCTCACATACATACATAAATTTCCGAAAACACAAGCACCAACGTCGAACTTTGCAAATATCTGCAATTTTTCTAATAGTACGTCCGACACATCGTTGACTCGTACTACTGATTTTCGCGATTAACTTTCACGACACGTTTTTTGGAACGACGATTCATCGTGGCGATTTAAAAATAAATAAGCGCAACACCCCGAGCCTAAGAAAACACGATGGTCAATGTACCGATGTGTATATAAATGTTACATATCGTACGCGGAGCTATAAGTACGAGGGGTGGGGGTGCAACGGAAGAAGGGGTTGAAGTCCTCGAGACGAACCGGCGTCGTCGCTTTTGTGGATGTTTCTGTATATATATAGTTCTACACGAGAGGGATGTGTATTATTGGACGGACAGATGGACGGACGGACTCGTGTTTTCAACCCCCGTTGCACAAATTAGGGTTGAATTTAAAAAAAAACACAGACACACTTTTCTCAGTTTTTTTGTTTTTATGTTGTGCAACTGTTATTATATCGTTCCTTATTATTATTGTAAAAAATTGTCTCGACCGTTAGCTCGGTCCACTGTCAAACCACCCCCCGTAACCGACGAGTCACCCCTACATCCGCGACGTTCATATGACCACCAACTGTCTGAGCTTTTCCGAGTATCAGCCGCAAACCAGCCCTCCCCGTTTTTCCTTCGCTCACAACTCGGCATATAATTTCGAGCTTCGGCCGCAAGGTGGTGTAACAGGAGCGCAGGCAAGAGCGAACTACGACGACGATGAACGAACACAAACCACCCCTCGAGACTATATCGATCCACTCGCGCGCTATCTCTCTTTCTCTCTCGCTCTCTCTAGCTTCACCCTCTCACTTCCTCTCTTTACCACCCCTTCGCAGTCCAACCAACCCCCTTCAGGCTTCCTACCCCCAACCATCAACCCGCCAGAGCACTGCACTCTGCAGCAACGTGTGTCCTATCAACCATTTACTACTACTACTCGTATTATTCTAGGGGTTGGCTCGAACGTCGACGAACCAGCGGCGCAAAATTAAGAACATTTTATTTCTCGTTTAGCCACTCGTCGATCGTTTATTAATTCTATCTAATGATCGATAACTGCGCTATTTATTTTTTTGTAATTATAAAATTCTGCTAATTACATTTAAGGCGAGAGAGTCGATCATTATTTCTTCTCGACATTCGGATTTTTGTACTCGAAGCTTTTTTATCACGTTGTTTTCACCAGCTTTTTTCAGCAACGTTAAATCAACCCTTAACGAAGCTGAGACCATCGACTCAAAAAGTAATAATTTGCATAAAAAAAAGGTCTTATAAAAATATCGCGTTCGCGTAGGAATTTTCGTTGCTTCGGGAGGAAACGAACCGTAAAAAAAAAGTGTTCGTGTCACGAACGACGCGAGAGGGTGAGTAACACCAAGAATGATGAGATCGGGGGTTGAATAAGGCAGAAGACGCGTCGCAATTTCTCAAGCTTCGACCGGACGTTTCTTCGTTCGTCGGGCGTCGTTTGTTTATGCGAATGACGAAAAACAAATGAGAAAACCAGCAGAAGAATTGAAAAAGCTTCCGTCGTGTGGGCCTCGTTGATCGCAGGGCGATTTTGCAGGTCGATCGGTGCCGAATGTGTTGGCTCGGTCACGCTCGATCGAACACACGGGATAAAAACAACGACGGAGCGAAGTGGGGGAGGGGGAAAGAAAAAAGAATAAAAACCTGGCGTATTGTGTAGCATGGCCGAGAGGAAAAAGAGATGAAGATAGATGAGCGGAGGAGCAACGCGAGCGAACGGGTTTCTCTCTAGCGTGAATTTTATTTTTGGACCTCGCGCCGCGCCGACGGAGAAAATCGAAAGCCGCTCGAACGCTCTCTCGCGGGCCTCGTCGCGTCTCATTCGTCCCTGGTAATAAACTTTATCGTACAGTATTTTACCCACGGGACGATTTAAATGAAAACAAAAAATATACATTTTTGGCATCAACGAAATTCTCGAATTTTTTATTTTTTTATAGTTTTGGACATTTTTGGATATTTTTAGGTATTTTTGGATATTTTTGGATATTTTTGGATATTTTTAGATATGTTTAGATATTTTTTGATATTTTTAGGTATATTTTTAGATATTTTTAGATATTTTTAGATATTTTTAGATATTTTTAGATATTTTTAGATATTTTTAGATATTTTTAGATATTTTTAGATATTTTTAGATATTTTTAGATATTTTTAGATATTTTTAGATATTTTTAGATATTTTTGGATATTTTTAGATATTTTTAGATATTTTTGGATATTTTTAGATATTTTTAGATATTTTTGGATGTTTTTAGAAATATCCAAATATTTCTAGATATTTTTAGAAAATAGTTATTTTACAATTTAACTCGTGAAGTATTGTAACGAAATAATTGTCACTAAGTGCTTCGATTAAAAAATCAATTTGCGATTTTTCGATAATAAAAACTGCACTTGAAAAAATGGTAAAATTAGAAAAATTACAAATTTCAAAGAAACATCGTTGAAACAAAATTTAAAAAAAAACAATTTTGAATCAATTTTTCCTAAATCAAGCGACTCAAGGTTAAAACTAAAATTTTCGATCTTTCAATGATAAAAATTCCATTAAAAAAGTGACAAAATTATGAAAATAAAACAAATTAAAAAAAAAAACATTACTGAAACAAAATTTGAAAATCGAAAAAAACAATTTTGATTAAATTGTTTCTAAAACAAGCGAGCCATATCGTCGTATACACATATCACATTATATAATAACACGTATATTTATGTTGATACATCGATAAATACATAGCAGCCACTATATTATCCCTCGCTACGTCACGAGCTCGTATACGCAAATAACGCTTTATTACACGTATATCTACAATTATACACACACACACACACACACACACACACACACACACACACACACACACACACACACACACACACACACACCGTGAGCGCCAAAACAGTTCGTCTATCACGCGATTCGAAACGAGTCGTTCTCTCAACTCGTCTATAAATAGAAAAATTATGCGTCTGTGTACTTTTCGTCACGAGAATACACAAAAAAATATATAATATCGAACGGTTATACGAGTAAACGTAAATCCATAAACTCGACAGTCCGCGTCACGTACGTCTGGCGGATTTTTTTTTTTTTTTTTTTTTTTTTTACAAATATGTTCGCGAGCATGACGTCCGATTTCTTTGGCACGTGGGTAGATCGTATCATCGGCCAAAATCACGCCGGATATGCAGGTGCGAAAATATATTGCGAAAAAAAAAACCTTTTCGCGCGTCATAAGAGTCGGAGTGGGGGAGGGCGTGGAGGGGGGCGGGGGTTCGTTCCAAGTCGAGGAAACGTATTGTTAGCTTCGTACGACGAGGAGCAACGACGACGACGACGAGTCGCGAGGGTGAATCAGGAATCTACTACCCAGCGTGTTCCATTCATAAGTAAAGAGAGACGGCTAAGGGGGTGGGGTCGGGGGGGGGGGGGGTAGACGTGGAGAAAATAGAACTGAGAATAACATTTTCTTTCATTCTTCGTTTCGTGAAAAATTAATTTTTTTTTCTGCTTTATTGGGTGACAATGTCATTCGCAACTGACGAAATTGTGCCAATTCTATTGAAATATAATTTGTTATCGGTGAATTAAAGGAATGGAGATTATTGTTATGTTTTTTTATTATTATTGTTATTTTTTAATATTTTACGTAGAGTTATTTGGTTCGTTCGTACTTGTCCATTTTTTGGGAACGAGAAGAAGATATTAGTGGAAATTTTGAGACAATTTTAATAAAAAAAAAATTTGATTCGAGCTTTTTATTTTATTTATTTGTATTTTTTGTGTTTCTTTTTTAAATATTTCACGTGCAGTAATTTGGTTCGTCCATACTTGTCCAATTTTTGGGAACGAGAAGAAGATATAAGTAGAAATTCTGAGACAAGTTTAATAAAAAAAAAATTTGATTCGAGCTTTTTATTTTATTTATTTGTATTTTTTATTTTTCTTCTTTAAATATTTTATGTGAAGTAATTTGGTTCGTTCATACTTGTCCAATTTTTTGGAACGAGAAGAAAACATTAGTAGAAATTCTGTGGGAATTTTAATAAAAAAAATATTTGATTCGAGCTTTTTATTTTATTTATTTGTATTGTTCGCTTTTCTTTTTTAAATATTTTACGTGCAGTAATTTGGTTCGTTCGTACTTGTCCAATTTTTGGGAATGAGAAGAAGACATTAGTAGAAATTCTGAGACAATTTTAATAAAAAAAAGTTTGATTCGACCTTTTTATTTAAAATTATATTTTTTGTTTTTTTTTTTTTAATTTTTTCTTACCTTCCTTCTCATGCCAAACGGCTTGTACTGCTCTCGTTTCGCTGGCATCCTCATATGATGTGCCATGCTACTTTACAATCCACTATTAATTTTAATATCCTCGATACGAATGTGTCTTTTGTAATATTTATCGTAAAAAAAAAAAAAAAAAAAAAATTCGAAAACAAAAAGAAAAGCGCTCGAGCGCCCCACGTAGCCTTTCGTCAGCTTCGCGTAATCCTCGACTTCCGGTGCGTCAGGCAAAAACTCGAATTCACAATCTCACGCATTTATTTGTCGGCTCGTCTTGTTTTCCTTTTTTTAGTTCCCTTCTCTCGTTCTTTTTGCTCACCCTGCGACGCTACGTAGCTTCTCGGCCACGTGACTTCGGATTTTTTTTTTTACTTCCGGTCAGACGGTCCGTAAATTATCGATAATCGGGTCACTGTACATTGACATTTCGAGCAACACTTTTAACAACGTCGCACCGTTTTATTTCTCACGCGTCGAACGAAGTTATCGATGCGACTTGGACGAGAGACAACAAAAAGAAAAAAATTAAATCTTTTTCTTTCCTCTCTGAGAGACACCCCTGCGTCTAGGCGATTTGGAATCGTCCATTTCCCTTCCGTATGCCATTCGCCTTATACTTCGTTGTAACCTTCCCAAAACGATAATAAATTTTCTATCCCTCCTCGAACTTAATTAATATTTTCATTAAACTCAAAATTTATTTCGAGTAATCGTCTTTTTTGTTTTCTTTTATTTTAAATTGAATTATATTTATATAACTCGTTTAAAAAAAACAGTAAACAAAAAGACGATTAGGCAATTATTAATCGAAATGTAGGTAAATAAAAAATTTTGAAAATTATTCTTTCCCCAAAAAAAAATTTTTGTAGAAATGAAAAATTAATTAATGTCACAAATTGTCAAATTTTTTATCGTGTAGAATTGTTTTTTTATTTTATTAACGAATTCCGATTGAACATCGCACTGGAAACATTAATCTAGAAAGATTTCAGTCGATAGATAGGTGGAAAAAGGAGGTTTGACATATATATCGTTCGTAAACGGTCAACACCCTCGAGCGAAAGAGACAGATTCAACTTGGAATCACCCCGTTCGAGTACCACGTGCGTGACCTCAATTACAAGACCTAGGCAAGACGCGACAATTGCCCTCGAGTTTTGCTTCCCTCTATATCTATCTACCCCTAAACCTCCTCCCCCCCTCCTTCTTGCCGCCAGACTCAACTGTCCAAAGGCACTTCACCCAGATAACTCTCGGCGACAATTCAATCGGAAAATTTGTCTCTCACAATTTCCCTCTCTAGCTCTCTCCCATCCCCCCCGCACCTATCTCTACATACATATTATTATATGATATATTATTAATATATAACATATTACATATGTATAATACATATTATTATATGATAATACGTATAATACATATTATTATAATACATATAATATGTATAATACATATTATTATATGATATATTATTAATATATAACATATTATTACAATAATATAATATATATTATTATATGATATATTATTAATATATAATATATTATTATTATATTATATAATATTATAATAATATATATTATATTATATATTAATAAATAAATTTCTCACTGCCAAACCGAAGCAATCAATATCCAATCGCATATCACAGCAATCGTGACATCGAATTGCTTGATTGAAAACAACAATCGATCACGTCCAATCGAAATCGATAACTCCGTTGGTCGTTCAAACTCACGAAAGAAAAAAAAAACAAAAAAATTGTTTGACCAATTGAAAATTAATTTTTTTCCTAAAAACGCGATGAATTGTTCACAATGAAAAGATTTTTTTTTTAACGATTCGCGCGAGTCGCGAGGTTTTAGGGTGGGAAATCTTCTGTAGGGTAAAAAAGGGTTGGAAGACTCAAAAGTTGTGATGGAATTTTAGCGAGATGAGGAAGGAAGGGATGAAAAATATTGAAAATCGAAAGAGTCCTCGCGGCTAAACAATAAGCGCCATCGCACACGACAGGGAACGACGATCGTCTCGTACCCTCGGACTCGCTTCAACTGTCTAGCTGCGGGGCTAACCAGCTTTTGGAACGCACCGCGACCTCCTCGTCTATAAATAAATTTTTGCGTCGGCCACTACTAACATATGCTTGCTTCTCTCGTTCTCCCTCTCTCTCTCTCACTCCCTCTCCTCTCTCTCTCTCTCTCTCTCTCTCTCTCTCTCTCTCTCTCTCTCTCTCTCTCTCTCTCTCTCTCTCTCTCTCTCTCTCTCTCTCTCTCTCTCTCTCTTTGTCTCTCTTATTCGCTCTCTTCCGTCCCGACCACGTTCTTTCACGTAGCTTTTTCACTCCGGGCAAACGTATCGAGAAACACTCGATTCGTCCGTTAGAGCTTTTCTCGCCCAGCATTGAGGAAGGGGGCCTGGGGGGCAGCAGTGGGGGAGGGGCTGTCGAGAGTCCCTCGACTTCGTAAACTAACGTGGGGTACGATACGTCGCCTGGCTCGCCTCTCGTCGGAGCTTGCACGCCGAGAGAAAAGTATTTCGAGAATTCGTAAAGGAGAACGATACGAGAGAGACGACGAGGGAGTGCACGAGGGTAGATATGTGTTGCACGGCGATTCTACTTTTAGAAAAAATGTTAACGTAAAACGAGATTCGAAGGCAATTTGAGATTGAGGAGAGATCCTCGTTACCCCGGGCGAATTGTTATTTACGAGATGCGAGATAAGAGATCGTCTCGACGAGCCTGAAAATCACGAAAAAAAAATTTTTTTTTTAATCACGTTTTTATTTTCATTGTTTGATAGATTCGTGTTAGTTTGTTGGGAATAAGAAAATTGAGATCTGGCAATTTACTTCGAAAGACTTTCGACGGAAATACGAGTTCTGGGGTGGATAAGTTGTTTGGCTCAATCTTATTGTGATAATTAATTTCTCTCGTACCCAGGGATGATAAGGAAGAAAACGTTTTACCTAGAGATGATAATTCATCGGTAAGACAGATTTCTTGTTTATCGGACATGGATAAAATCGCGTGCTTACCACCGGTTGCGTGTCGGAAAACTGTTTTACCGATTGGTGGAACAGTCGGTAATACAAATTTGACGATTTCTACCTTAACATTGAATTGCCATTTACCATTTTGTGATAAACGGAAATTGAATTTTTTTCATCAATTTCGTAAATGAACGTTTCATTTCCAAAATTGTCGTCAAATATCGCAAAATTGCACGTTAGAGACTCAAAATTTCGAAATTGCAGTGAAAAAATTCCATTCGATTAAAAAAAATCCTCTTTCCTTCACGAGGACTTTTCATAAATCCCTTGAAAATCATTCCTCGCGGTAGAAAAATCGTAGTACCAATGCAAAAAAAAAACCCAAAACCAATATTAAAAAATAAATTGTCTTAAAAAAACAAATTCCGCAATTTTTCTTTAAATCCCTTAACAAAAATTCGGTTCATTCATTCCAGTATACAACGTAGGTGTATCACCTCAGAATTTCTTTACGAAAGAGTAGAATAATGTAACTTCCGGCGAAGGGTCGAGAAATAGTGAGATTAGTCGGTGGAGTAAGAGGAAAGTGGCGAAGTGTGGCGAGGGGCGGGGGGGGGGGGGGGGGCTATTACTCCGTGCTTTCTAGCTGTGAATTATTTCGGTAACGTGTGTGCGCTCTCCCGGAGCTAACACAGGATAGTCGAGCTATATAGCTACGACTGGTTTATAGCCAGGCAGATGCAGATACTGCTCTCTATCTTCCTTGTACTATACGAGCAGGCTAGAGAGAGGCCTCGTGCGCGCGCGTGTACTTTTCCAGAGTCGAGAGAAGACTCAGCTACCTCCATATTTAATTATCGAGTGGCCTGAGCACAACCAGCAGGCCGTGCTTCTCGTCGTCGCCGTCGTTTCCGTCCTATGTTATTTTCGGTACCAGAACGAGCAATACACATTCATATATATATATACATACACGTATGTGTATTGCTCGGATTGCTCTCTCTCTCTCTCTCTCTCACACTCTCTCTCTCTCTCTTTCTCTCTATCCCTATATATATATATATATTTAGAGAGAGAGAGAGAGAGAGAGAAGGAGAGATGGGGGGGGGGGGGGTGTTGTTGTATAGGAAACATTAAAGTACGTATAACTTCTCCATCGTACAAGACGAACATAAGCTTGAACTTTTTTTTATCCGTCCTACGATAAATCTACGGATTTTTTCGAGGTAGCTTGGACGAAGAAGAGATCAAGAAAAAAGAATTTTTTGAACTCGTGACAGTGTGATTAATAAATTGTACCTCGTAGATATATAAGAATATTTTTCATTCACATTTACAGTAATTTTGTGATTTTTCGAATTTGATTAGAACGAAAGTCTCGAATGAACGAACTTTAATTAAAGACAATTATTTTGATGAAAGTTCATTAATTTTATTTGATTAATTTCGAGTAATTAAAAGAATTGTTTTAAATTGTATCGAAGTAAAAAAAAAACGAAATTCAATATTGTCCGAAATTTCTCTCTCTCTCTCCGTCTCTGTACTCCGTCTTTTAACTAGTATATGAATATCTTTGATTCAAATTACAATAATGTTGTGATTTTTCGAATTTGATTAGAACGAAAGTTTCGAATTAACGAACTTTAATTAAAGATAATTATTTTGATGGAAGTTCGTTAATTTTATTTGACAAATTTCGAGTAATTAAAAGAATTGTTTTAAATTGTATCGAAGTAAAAAAAGAAAAAATATAAATTAAATATTGTCTGAAATTTCTCTCTCTCTCTCTCTCTCTCTCTCTCTGCCTCTCTCTCTCTCTCTCTGTCTCTGTACCATAATTATTCAGCTGTTCATACTCTTCACTCGACGTTCCCTCATTCTCCTTCATTACGCGCTCGCGTCCCCGACGCTACGGTCATTGCTGGCCCGCATTGCACATTGCACCTGTTTTTCTCTCCACACCGCATAGTCGCATGGGTCGCGCGAGAGGCACGCGCGCAGCCTCCGCAATAAGTGTAGAGTTGCATCACACCGCGTTGAGGAGTTTCTCGGTGTGGCCCCTGTTTTCTGGCCCGAGTATTATATACGTATCGTCGTACCCCCGGGTGGAGGAGCAAGGAGACTCTCGCGCAACTCCCGGAAATGTAGGTCGCTTTGTCGCCCCTCGCGCTATATAACGCATCAAATATAGAATCTTTCGAGCGGGGTGTGCGTTACGCTTGGTTTCCTCTCTCGTTCCCCCACCCCCTCCCTCTCCCTCCCTCTCCCTCCCTCATTCTCTCAATCGCTCTCTTCATCAAAATTATCCTTTGCCTACAACAAAATTCTCAAGAAATAACAAAAATATTCATCTCGCCTAGTCATTAATCAACGACAATCACTTTATCACATTCCGTTCGTTGGAAATAAAGAAAACAAAAAAAAGTTACAAAATTCAAGTTGCTCAAACTCACGCTCGATATAAAAGCGAGTAATTTTTCCTATCATTGGTAATAGGACAAATTTCACATCGTCAATCAAATTACAATATTTAATTAAACGTGAAATTGGCTGAATTAAATTGTTTCGATCGAGGATACATTTGTTTTCGTTTTTTTTTTGTGTTTGAACAGTGTCTTCTTTGAGGAAAGTTACGATAGTTAATGGTACGAAGAATCATTTTTTTTATCGCGTTCCCTCACGTGCTCGTATCGCCGAGGGTATTATAGAATTTGTAGAGCCTCCATAGCTTTCTCTTTTTATAGCCCTACACCGAGAAATCGAGCGGCGTCGTCGACGTCGTCGTCGTCGTCGTCGTCGCAACGACCGCCTCCGCTCTCGCATTTGCCCAGCAGTGTATCACTCTAAACTCCCTCTCCTTTTTCATATATATATATATATATGTGTATGTGTGTGTTTGTGTATGTGTGTGTATGTGCGTGTGTGTATTGTAAAGATCTCGCGAAGGCAAGATGCGTGTACGCACGGAGAGTAGCGCAGACTCGTCATGCGTGTTACACGTGGGTGCGAGAGTCTCTCGGCCCAGCAGCCTCGTTACACGAAGAGTGAGGAGAAGACGCGTTATATTTATTCGTCGACTCGAGTTACAAAAGAGAAAATCCCTCATACCTCACCCTCTTCTCACTTGCCACATATCAGAATCGAATGGACTCGAGTCGAGTTCGAGATCTGTAAATAATTCTTGTGAATGAAAAAATTAATTAATTTATTAAGAATGTGAAAATATTAAATTAACAAAATGCTAAAAATTTAAGGAATTTGTCTTCGATTCGACGTGTAAGATGAAGGAGAATTCATCGAAAATAGGAATTATACGAGTTTTGGGTTTTTTGACTGGAAATATGAACAGCCACGTGTTTAATTGGCACGAATCGCGAGCGATCTAAAAATGCGATTAAGACCAGTTTTCTTGCTTAAGTTAAATACACGGACGACACGATATATTCGTCAAATAATTTTATAACGTCGTTATAAAATCCGGTTCGATAGAAGAATTTCAATGTTTTCTTTTTTTTCCGTCGCAAGATTCTCCGAGTTAAAGCGGAATTAAAACGTTATAAAGCAACATCATCGGGTATTTTTGGGGTAACGAAGGATCGCTGCAAATGGTCTGCTACTTAACACGGGATACGACGTTGATGGCGTTGTCAGAGAGAGGACGAAGGGGAGGGTTAGTGTGTCGATGTTGTCGTCGAATAAATTCAATGCTCGAATTGTACGTACGCGAACACGATACGACCGACTCAATCTCGCACGCACAGTCGTTTAATTTTTCATTTAACGCGTGTGCGTCCTTCCTCGTGTTCATCTATATATATATATATATATATATATATATGTGTGTGTGTGTGTGTGTGTGTGTGTGTGTGTGTGTGTACGTGTATGACGAGTTCGAACGACGATTACCATTAATTCCCGGTCGCGCTGGGCAATCGTTGCGCAAACGTGTATTTCGACCGTAATGACCTCAGTGATGGTCCGCCATATAACATTTTTGGTACTCGGTTCGATTGGAACATCGCACGATTTTTATACCACTGGAGTATAAGTAAGAGAGAGAGAGAGAGAGAGAGATAAAACGAAACAGAAAATACAATATTTTTAATTATTTTTTTAAATGATTATAATATTTTTGATTAATCAGAATTTTTGAGAATATAGTTCATTGAAAAAATTAGTATTATTATTATATTAAAATATTAATATATTATTATATTAATATATTATTATATCAATATATCAATATATTATTATATCAATATATTATTATATTATTATATTATTATATTATTATATTATTATATTATTATATTATTATATTATTATATTATTATATTATTATATCAATATATTATTATATTATTATATTATTATATTATTATATTATTATATTATTATATTATTATATTATTATATTATTATATTATTATATTATTATATTATTATATTATTATATTATTATATTATTATATTATTATATTATTATATTATTATATTATTATATTATTATATTATTATATTATATTATTATTATATTATTATATTATTATATTATTATATTATTATATTATTATATTATTATATTATTATATTATTATATTATTATATTATTATATTATTATATTATTATATTATATTATTACAATAATATTGTTATAATATTATTATTATATTATTATAATAATATTATTATAATATTATTATAGTATTATTATAATAATATTATTATATTATTATTATTATTATGAATAGGCTTTTTCAGTATGAAAGGTAATTTATCAAAAGTATTATTTTTGTTATTATTCGGCGCACAGTCTAATTTAATTTTCATGTTTCGTGCGTATGTGCGTGTGTGTATCACCTATATATATATATATATATATATATATATATATATATATATATATATATATATATATATATATATATATATATATATATATATATATATATATATTTATCGAGTCAGATTTCACGACGAAAAGTTTAAATATATCCTCGCGGTACTCTCGACGAGGCGCTTGATTAAACGCAAACCGGACTGTCTACCACTCTCTCGGGCAAGCCACAGCTATAATAATCCGTATACTCTCGAGAAATTCGATTATAAAGCGAAACAGAAAACTAATTCGGACCTCGAATTATAAGCGGTTCGAACGAAAAGATTCGTGGGAAAAAAAAAATAAAGAAATACATTCATACGATTTTTAAAAAATAGATAATGATTTATCGCAACAATTTTGAATAAAAATCGTTTTTACCAACGACACGTACCATTTCTCGCCACATGGAATTTTATTATTTCGAAACGAGCAAAATCTTTCCCTCGATCTCATAGATCGATAAACAAAACAAAACAAAAAAACAAGAATCTTCCTCAACGAGCAACTCCTACCTTCCGTAATTATTCGACTTGTCAAAGGTCTCGAATTGTCGATCATAAAATCTGTTCGACTATCAAGATCGAACCTGGACAAACTTTGAAGAGCTAAACAAAGACAGACAAACGGACGGACAAAGAGAAAGAAAGAGAGACAAAGAAAAAAAGGCCAAAACCCAAAATCACGACTCATCAATTTATTAATTTGTTTGTTACTGTCCCATTAATCATTGCTTCCATCTTCAATAATCGTTGAAAAATAAACGAACAGAGGGAGAGAGGAAAAAAAATCAAAATTTAGCAGACATTCGCGGTTTTTTAAGTAAAAATTCGAACGACCATTCTCCTTTGCTCAATTAGTAGGGGCCAAATATAATTCGTGGAAAATCATTGATACGAACATCGCCAGTTTGAGGAGGATAGTCTCGGTGGATATGCCCGAACCGACATAACGTTACATATATATATATCCACCGGGCATATCCACCGATACATATATATATATATATATATAAATTCGACAAGAGCCTGTCCGAGACTCAATTAACTATCTCGCGTCCCTCTCGCGTGTCCCCTCGTTCCCGCGAAGACGAGATTCGTGCATACATAAACCTCACACATACACAGACACGCACACATGCATATAAACATATATGCATCGTGAGAGCGCAGTGGCAAATTAAATGGGCGCGTTGTTCGTCGCGAATCTCAATAAACACGTTTAATGTCAAGGACTCGTCCGAGACGAAGGATAATCGCGATAATGCACCACCGGCTAATATTAATCCGGGATTTGTACGAAGAAAAGAAAAAAGAGAAAAGAAAAAATAAACAAAAAGAAAAAAGGGATAAGATAAAAAATTGTTATTTTACCTCGTTTCAAAAAATTCATATTACTCCATGATTCCGAATGCTTCGTTGGCATTCGCGAGTAAGGAGATCATTCGCAAAAAACAATGAAAAAAGAAACGAGGAAAAAAAAAGGAAAACAACAACGAGCGGGTCGAAGAGCGTTATCCGATCGAGACTAATTACTCTCGTACGGTAATTAAATTCCTCGTCTGGCGTGTGTGGAATGAGAGTTGGTGGGATGGGGAGGGGGCAGAAAGAGAGAGAGAGAGGCAGGAGGGGACAGGAGGACGAGGTTGGGTAAAGCTTTTACACGAAGCACGCGTTCTTTCGTCGAGCCGTAATCGGATTGTTCGAACCGGACGAAGGATCAAAAGAATTTCACGATTTTATTGAGTTCTCCTGTATATCGAGTGACGAGAGTAACGTGGAACGAAAAATAAAAGTGTATGATGAATAATAAAAAAATAATAATAATAATAATAATAATAATAAACAAAAATTTCATCCGCCTGGGCAGACGCAACAAGAGAAGTCCGATGGGAGAGACCGTGACTATCTTGTCTCATCTCACTCTCGGTTTCTCACTCACTCTCGCACTCTCCAGTCGATCACGTTCGTCATAATCATCGAAATGACGAAGCGATTTTTATTTTCCCTCGCCGTTTTATTTACACGTTGACGTCGATACGCATAGTCGTATGAGTTTCCTGAGAGAGAGAGTGAGAGAGAGAGAGAGAGAGAGAGAGAGAGAGAGAGAGAGAGAGAGAGGAGAAGGAGGACTATCGTTTGTCAATGAGTAGCCAGAAAACGGAAGCTTGTAACGTGTCACTTTCATTTTCATCGTGGGAAAATACGTCTCGATGATTTTACCTCGTGGAAATTAGATTGTTGCAATGGAATTTTCCGGATCGTGATCAAATTTGTTTACTTTGTTTCGAGCGAAATTTTATCCGGGTATTCAATTACGTAGTTTTATTTGATTAAACGAGTTTTTGCGAATTTTTGCACTTTTTTTTGGCTGCGTATATTAAAATGTTCTCAATGTCGACGAGAATTTAAATATGTTATTGAAACAAAGGAAATTAGTTGATACGCTCGAATTTTAATAAAAACAAAAAATTGAAAGTTAAAGATTATTTGAAATTTTTTGAAATTGGATAATTTTTCATTTTGACATTTTGAAAACAAATTTCCTTTCATCTCAGGCAGATATCTAGCTTTATCAGAATATTTATGCACTCAATAAATCGTCTTTTGCAATGTCATTATCGATAAAATCGTCCCTGATAACAAATTAAAATCCAAATAATGATTTTTCCCAAAAAAAAATTATTTACGCATCCTGATCTTTCTCGTATTAAAATATTCTCAATATCGACAAGAATTTTACGTTTTAATACAAAAAAAATCGAAAGTCAATGATTATTTGAATTTTTTTGAAAATCGATAATTTTTCATTTTTTCAAACTTTCTTTCGTCACACCCAGATATCTAGCTTTTTCAGAACACATACACACTTAATAAATCGTCTATTGCAATTATCGATAAAATCGTCCCCGATAAAGAATTAAATTTCGACCAATAAATTTTCCCAAAAAAAAAAAAATTGTTTTTAATCCCGACGTTTCTCGAATCGGCTTAAAGCCATGCGTCGCTCGCGTAGTGTTTAATAAAACGCGGAGGTGTGTTTCTCACGCAAATCGTACGAGAGCCTTACACGTAAACCTGTTTACACGTTCGACCCGCTCCTTTTCTTCGAGGGTTCCCTTTATACCTCGGCACGTAGTAACTATGTACGTAGGATATTAGTATACTCCGGAATACGATCATACAGCAAACCCGTAGGCGGGAGTACCCGCGCGATGAAATTACAGCGGAAATTACAGCGCCTTATAATTTAAAAAAAAAAAAAAAAAAAAAAAAAAAAAATTTTCGTCATTTCCATGTCGCTTCTCCTTGCTCACGCGCGAACGATGACGAAGTTCTTGCCCGCGGACCCGTATAAAATGTTTTCAGATGAATCAGCCACGTCTTGCGGATTTCATACAGGAAATACAATAATTTTTCTTACACCGAGAGAAAGAGAGAGAGAGAGAGAGAGCAGCTTGAGATGAACGTTAAACTAACACACGAGAAAATTTCGATGATCTCATCCGAATTAAAACGTTTCGTTCCTCGGAATCGACTCAACGGATCAGGTACGAAGTCTTGGAAGAATTTAGAAAGGATTATCGTATCCGAAAGTGAAATTGTGTTGAGACGCCATTAGAGTCGGGGAGGCATCATTGCTTGGTAGTTGGTCTGCGTCAGTGAGAAAGAGAGAGAGAGAGAGTAACCGAAAATAAAGAAAGAAAACCGAAAGGAACCGAAAGAAAGAAAGAAAGAAGACGAACAAGAAGAAGGTGCAAGCGAGAGTCGCGGGCTTAAAGAGTCCAGTCATCCCGCAAGAGGGGGGAGTGTGCACACGCGGGGCCCCCGAGGGGAACGTAAGGAGGATATGGCCTTGATCTTGAGAAGCATAGCGACGACGACGACGAAGACGACGACGACGACGAGTGGGTAAGGTGCAGGCATCGTGTGGCTCTCCTCCTCACGCCCCGACAGCCAGAAATAAAGCCGCGACCGACTCTCAAGGCCCCGGACTGGTGCGCGGTTCGATACACGCGCACACGTACTTACGACAAAAGTCTCGCGCGAAATCGACGATATCGATACCGGGTCGTTGGGTTGTTTTTTCCATTCGTCCTTTTTGGGAAATTAAATTGACAATTTGGTAGCGAGAACGAAACGATTCCGCCAAAAAAAAGTCGTTGAAAGATGGAAAGGAAACAAGATTGGGCCCCCTGGCCCATATTCGTGAGAGGATACGATGGGGCCTGCGTAGGGCCCAAAACTGTAGAATCATCGATCACGATCGAAAGAAAAAAACATGCGGGAATCGAGTGAAAAAATGGTTATGAGAAGAGGATAGGAGAGAATCCGATTGGGTAGACGTTGTTTGTCCTGAGACCGCGGTAACCGCATGGTAGAGTTCGGGTTTCGTCCTCATGCATCGTTCTCGCTCGTGTATTCGTGTAATACCAGACACGTGTGCGCGTATATAGAGGCGCACACCCGGGGAACGGGGGGAGGGTCGGATGTGAAGTTGGTTCGTTGCGCGCGAAGACGGAGAAAGAGGGGCCCGGGCCCCTCTCTCTATAATGGCAACGTGTTTTCGTCTAATGTACTTTTTGTGATGTCCTTGATGGAGGAGAGAGAGTCTGCGAATGCAGAACTACAGGGCTGCGGGTTTTCGGTGCTGTTGCACACGTTGAATGGGAGAGGGCAAAGGGGCATAGGGCCCCACACTCACCGCTCGCTTCTTTTCGTCGTTCCTGCACAAATCTTCGCGTCCCGTCTCGCTCCTTGGCACGCACATTGGCCCACAGAGAACGAAAGAGAAAGAGAACGCACGGGCAGTGTCCCAACCCACCGCAACTTTGGGCCTAGTCAAGGTCAGTACGGCGCGGTGAGCGCGACGCGTTACTCCTCTCCTCGCCTTTCTTCCTCCTTACCACCACTCCAAGCTCCTTCCCGGTTTCCCCCACTTAACGAGCGATCGAAGCCCACCGAGGCGCACCGCATTATCGCGTCATACCGCGCAGCTCACTCCCCCCCACCCTTCGTACTCCTCCTCCACTTGGTCGTTGTTCGGGGCCCGTGACGCGGAGACTGGGGGGGCGAGTGAGCGGGTGTATGCCCAAAACCGAGATGAGAGTGCCAGTGCACCGCGCCTGGCGTCGAGTTACACGACTCTTCGGTGGGAATTGCGTCTCTTCTCCCACCACATACTCCCGCCTCATTTCCCCCCACCCTGGGACACTCGTGTTTGGGCCTAACCGTTTCTCTCTTTCGCTCCCTCGCTCGTTCATTGTACTCCCTTGCTTTTCTAATCTTCTCCCTCTCTTCAAACTGGCATTGCTCTTTCAACGTGGCTACGGAGCGCCGGTTTCTTAATGCGCCAAATGCATTCTTTGTTCGGTTCGTGAGGAATGAGGGGAAGTGGGGCCAGGGTTGGAGGACCGGACCCAGGAGAGCTCTCTTGGTACGTCGGATTTTCTGCCGAGACGAGAATGCGTGGGCGATTCGGAGGTAGAGAGAGAGAAACCCGGGAGAGGTAATGTGAAAAAGAGAAGTTGCTCTTTCGACGGTGAAAGAAGGAGCTCACCACAGAAATAGAGAACCCGCGTATCCAAGGCCCAAAAGCCAAATACTTACTTTATCCTCCATTTTCCAACGCTCTCGCATTACCGAAATCGATGCGAACGCCACCAACGGCACATCATTGTGTATTCGATACGCTGGGAAAAGCGACCGATATCGTCGCTACGTGAGCGTGCATGAGCTCCAACAATTTGGATCAGGCCCGAATCACCTATCGACAATACGCTTCCGCCATGTTTCTGTTTTTTGATCTCTTTCACCAATCTCCAAAACGTCACAATAATCCTAAGGAAGTATTATTTAGGTTTTCATATTGGAGAGTCAAAAAATGGCGACAGATGTTTTTATTCTTAGACTTCCACGAATACGGTTGCACAACCCCGTTGGCCGGAACAGACTGGAAATGAAGAGCTAGTTATGTACGCCCCATTTTTGCTGTTTGCCCTTCGCTATTTCTTTAATACCTTTTTATTTCTTAGTTCGTTACGTTTCTCTCTTTCGCGTTTTTTTTTCGGCAAATTGTTGATGCCGCTACGAGATGCGGATGCGCCACGGCGTAGATAGAAAACACGCGAGCTAGTGCGTGACACTGTGGTCGATTGCTATAAGCATCGAAGAATCGCAGCTGCAGGCGTATAGAGACAAAAGAAAGAGAGAGCGAGAGGTCGCGATATAGCGCATAGACGCTGAGGCGCTCGTGCGAGCGTATGTGTGTAGGAAGAGAAGGAAAAGAGGATTTTTGGGTGATGCCCCGAGGTGCCGCGCGGCAACGGTTTCAATTGTTCGCAATATGGCGGGCTCGCGCTGGCCCGATCCGGACTCTCCTAGTTGGCTCTCCTCTCCACCGCTTCCACGACCGTTCCGTTTCTCCTTTTCCTTCTCTTTTTCACATATAGTCGTTATCCTTGAGCGGGTCTTGTGCACTATTTCGTTTTGTTTTAGCGCGCGAAAACGAGTCACGCCGATGCGGCGGTGGCAGCGGTAGGGCGTCTTTTCGGGCCGGGGCCCAAGCCGCGAACGAGTGGGGGAAAGCGGTCGACGTAGCGCGCGCGGGTGGGGGCAGACCGGTGCGCTGGTAGTGGGGAGAAGCGCTCAAGCGTCAAAGCCTTCTCATAGGACGGTCGCGGGACCGATTCTTCCTCGCTAGGCCAAAACAACACGGCCAAATGTCGCGAGACGCGATGATATTTTCGTGCGCGAACGGATCTCTCGCGACGTTCTTCCGAAAAGTTTACTACCGAGACGAAGAGGCGATCAGCACAGATGCGAAATGTAAGTATGTAGTTGCAGACAGTCCTCGAGGCAAGACGAAAAGGGAGGAGAGCGACATAGAAACCACGAAAGATCAGAAGAAATCATAATTGCCAGGAATTCACAGAGTGGAGTTTCTCGTTCCAGTTTGTACCGACGTTTGCTGATTTTGCTGTTTTCTCTTTTCCACGAGACTCCTCGTCTGGCTTTATTCCTTCGCAACATATTTGTATAGCAGCATTTTGTTCTAAGAGAAAGAGAGAAAAAGAGTAGGTGGGTTGAAGAGGGAGGAAGGAAGGGAAAGTGAGGGATGAGGGCTCGTGACTTTCCGTCCTCCTTGACCTTGTTCCTCCACTTCGTCAATGTTCTCTTCTCTCTGTATCTTCTGCTTCTTGTCCTTCTTCTTCTTCTTCTTCTTCTTCTTCTTCTTCTTCTCCTTCTTCTTCATCTTCTTCTTCTTCCTCCTTCTCCTCCTCTCTCCATGACCTTCCTCTCCACGCTCCCATCTTCTATTCATTTTGTTTTTATCCACAAATTCTTAGCATCATTATTCCGTTGCCGTTTCTTCTTTTTTAGCTGCTCCGCTTCGTGGCGCACATTTTTCGTACACCGTGGTCATGGTACAGTCATCGCTCTTCTTTTTCTTCTTCTTCTTCTTCTCTGTTCTTTCTTGCTTTTTTTTCCTTCGTCACGGTCATGATCACTTGCGGAGACTATGGATGAACCATATGGCGTACCATCCGCGGTATTTCTCTCTCCTTCTCTCTTTTCCTCTCTCTCTCTATCTCTCTCTCTTTGGGCGAGCGAGCTCGAGGAATATCGACCGTGCAGCTTCCGCAACGAGAGTAACCGCATCGAAAGAGAGAGAGAGAGGCCCACCCAGCAGCCAGGGTTGCACCGGGGGCGAGGTCAGTACCGCGAATTAGGTGACTCGACGAAAAAGAAGAAAAAAAATCACAAAAAAAAGCAAAAAACATTATTCCCACCGAAGGCAACTACGTCTTCAATATTCAATAGCATCGAGTCCACGTAGCAAATTTCTAAACGCTCAAACTGCTTACGCAATATGCATCAACCTACCCCAAAGATTTATTCGTTCCAACTGGTCGTGGACCAAAAAATCGTAAGATCAAAATTCGCAAGAAAATAATATCGTCGAAAAATTATTATTTTTATTCCATTCACCTATGTACCTACTTGAATCCTCGTTCAAATTTCTTTGTCTCTATTTTTGACAATAATAAATATTTGTCAATTTCATTTCCATAAGAAATTCAATTTCAACATTTTCTCTCAAACGAATAAAAAAAAAATCGTTTCTTGTAATTTTTCTTTAACACGTAAAGCCTCGTATCTTCATCAATAAAACTAGATAATGGTAATGGTAATAAAAATACACGCGAGAAAAAAAAAGGTGGAAAAGCGTAATGACCATGGGAAGGAAAACTGGTGGAATGCAAGGATGAGGAAAGAAACGACTTAGGTATTTACTGTATTGCTGTATGAGATTGTACTCCCTTGCTCTCCAGTACATTTTCGAACGAGAGGGAGAGAGAGAGAGAGAGACAAAGAGAGTGGATAAGCGGGGGTTGAGGAAAGAGGGCTATTTCGGGACCGAAAAATTTTCACGATTCTCCACGTATATTAGACGTCGTATGCCCCCCCCCCCCCCCCACCCTCCTCTCTCTTTTTCTCATTCTCACTCTCTGCGAGAACACGCCGCCCTCTATATACCTGAAGAGAATCGTGTGCTCGGCACTCGGACCACACCACACCAAGATCTCCTCAATAAATATATAGCACATCCCTGCTTGCTATATCCACAAACTGGTCTTATGGCCGCCGTAAAGCAGTACTAAAAACACCCTCCACTCTTCGGTTCGTTTCCGGCGGGGGAGAGAGAGAGAGAAAGGGAGAGGGAAGGAGAGAGCGGGAGGTGATGGTGCTCTCCTCCAACGCCAAGAGCCCATTGCGCGGTAAGTGGACATTAGCGTCTGCATTGTGAGTATTCTTTCTTTTTCCTCCCCTGTCCTCCCTTGTCCCAACCCCCCCTCTCTTTTTCTTTCTCGCTCTGTGGTAAGAAATGAAATTCGATATTCGGACTAAATCGACGTTAGTGCGAACATCCTACCTGTGAGCTGCTATTTTAAGGGATTTGGGAAATGAGAAAGAAAAAAAATGACAGGGGTAGTTATTAAGAAGTTATCCCCCATTATTTCCCTTAATTTTTATGATTGGACTAGCTACTTGAGATTTCCCTCGTTATTCTTTATTGTCGTATTTATGATCGATGTAAAAACACTTATTTCCCCACAATTTAATTTTTCTAATAATCAACCCTCTTTTCACACCCCCTCTTGAATTTTTGTAAAACATCGTTTTTCTTCGCAGAATCAAATATGTAAATGACCTTGGGTTTGAAAAGAACGAGAAGAATGATACCTGCGAGGATGAAACAGTGGAGAAGAAGGAAGAAATAAAAATCGAGAGTGGTTGGAGAGAGGAGAGAAAGTTTAAGTCGTGGTGGAAAATTTGTGAGGGACCAAGAGAAAGGCAAACGGTTCGTAGACAAGAGAAACGGATGAGGATTGCAGGTCGACATTCGTTATTTTAAGAGATTTACAACAATGGGGCCCAGCGTCCGACTTGTATTGGGCCCTATGCTCTTCTACCCATACATACCAATATATCTATATATGTATGTATGTTTGTGCATCCAAAACACATCAAGGGTGGCTGGAGCAAGAGCGTCTCACCACGGGGATTTGGTAAGAGAATTCTCTCTCTCCTCCACTACCGAGTCGGCTTAACTTTCGCATTTTTCCAAAAGATCAACGATTTAGCCCAATGCACCATGCCCTGTAACGACTCGGACCCAGGCACAATGGATAGGTCCCATTTGCATCGAGAAAAGAAAAATCACTCCTTTCCAAAAGGCACCACGTTCAAATTCGAGGAGTTTCTTCAGTAAGAGCGAAAGAGAGGGAAGGATGACATTGGTCCCTTTTTTTGGGTCGGAAAGGCCGAGATGGTGGTTAGTGGGAGATGGAGCTAAAGAGGGATCGATCCTTGTTACCAGTGACGAGAGGGTGGCGAGAATCATTTGCGCCAATTCGAAAGCGAATTTTTTTTTCTCTCTTTCACTCGTTCGCTCTTTTTGGACTTACTGCAACCAGGACAGGTTCGAGTTTCGAGAGGGTGGAGGCTCGTTCTCGCTCTTACACTACGGTCCATCGGAGATCGCAACGAAACGAATGTTACCTGAGAGAGAAAGAGAATTTTCCATGGTTGGACCGATATCGAAAATATCAAGACGTTTGGAAAAATTACAAATTTATCTGATTCAAACGAGGTTTATTTACAGCTGAAGGATTTATTTGGGTCGTGAGGAGGGTTGAATGAATTGAAAATTAAATCTCGTTCGATTCTGATGGAGTTTATAATTTCATCCCTTAATTAATTGCTTTTTTTATTCGATTTGATTTTTTTTCTTTCATTTCGTCGCATTGATTAATGTTTTTATTAGAAAATTACTCGACTTTCCTTGAATATCAATGAAGATGGAGTCAATTTCTTTTTATTTGAGGGATGAAAAATGGAAATTTGATAAAATTTTGGTAAATCGATCCAAGTCAACAGTAAAGGAAAGTTTTTCGAAGTTAAAGGCAAAATTAGACTCGGTCAATTTTGACAGTACTTCAGGTAAATTTTGACCTGTCCCGATGCGACATTCCCGAACGGAGCAAAAGGGATGACGCGAGGGTTGCGAGAGACTTACCCAAGCCGGACCTCGGACAGTTCTCGAGGCAAAAATAACGCGACACGCCCATCGTGAGAGATTTTTCGATTTTTCGACTCTTCTTGCGCATCGTTTGGACAAGCTTACCTCCCAAACTATCCACGTGATCAATCTACGTTGGTACGCGAACGAGACTAAGTAGACTCGAAAGATCTTTTCCTTCGATAAGATCAAAATTTACAGATAGAACACGAGACCTTCGTGGCTCCTGGTGAAATATTCAAACCTCCACCACCCCCCCCCCCCCTTTTGCTTCCTTCAATTGTTGAGAATTTTCAGCGATTCGATCATTTTTTCTTCGACCACCCTTGTTACGACCACCCCTAAGTACGAACAATCGAAATTTTAATATTGATTTCTTTTGTTTTTCGAGAAATATTTCATTAATGATAAAAACTTCGAGTAAAGTATTGAAATATTCGTGTCGTTTGATCGTTCTTGATGAACAATATTGGGAGAGGGAAAGAGAGAGCGAGGGCTGCAAAAGTGAAACGAACAGATCGAGCTGGGACCGCAACGCTCGGCAGGTTTCGTTCCGCATCTTCTCTCGGATCTACCTGTAGGTACATCTCGGATCCGCCAACAGCCGACGCTATCGAAATAAAAGTCATCCATTGGCGTAATATAATATTTGCGGTTCGACCCTTCTCACATTATTATTATTATTATTATTATTGTTATTAATATTTTATTATTATTATATTATATTATATATTATATTATATATTATATATTATATATTATATATTATATATTATATATTATATATTATATATTATATATTATATATTATATATTATATATTATATTATTATATTATATATTATATATTATGTATTATGTATTATATATTATATATTATATTATTATATTATATATTATATATTATGTATTATGTATTATATATTATATATGATATTATTATATTATATTATATATTATAATATAATATAATAATAATAAAATATTAATAATATATTTATGATATATTATGATATAATATAATATAATATCATAATATAATAATAATATAATAATATGTATTATAATGTATTATTATCATTATTATTATTATTATTATTATTATTATATTATAATATTTATTATTAATCGCGAATAATTAAACGATTATTTTTCGATAACAGGGTAAAAAAAAAATCTTTTTTAAATTCGAAGACATTTTTACGTAATAATTCGCGCACTCGATGATAAATTAGCTTAATATTCCCGATTTATGAATCCAGTGAAAAGAAAATCTTTTCTTTTTCGCTTTTCCTTTTTTTACCCACTCTAATTATTATCAGAGCAAAAACTCCGCGAGACGAGACGAGGGCGTTCTATTCTCGTGAATTTAATCCCCCGAAGCTAGAGAATAAAAGCATGCTCTCTTTTTCTCTCTTTTTCTTCCTCTCTCTCTCTCTCTCTCTCTCTCTCTCTCTCTCTCCTCTCTCTCTCTCTCTCTCTCTCTCTCTCTCCTCTCTCTTTCTCTCTCTCTCTCTCTCTCTCTCTCTCTCCTTCCGCCTCTCTCTTTCACTGCCTCCCTTTATCACAGCACCGAGTGAGAAAATACGAGTGAAGAGCCTAACGACAGCGAGTAACGATTCTCGGATGAGAGAGAAAGAGAGAGACAGAGACAGAGAAAAAAAGAGTGGACGGCATGTACGGTGAAAAATATACGTATAGAAAAGAGTGACAAGCGACGTCGCTATTACAGAAATTGCGCGAGGTGCATTTTTATTGCCAAAGTGGAAAGAGAGGGAGGGAGAGAGAGAGAGAGAGAGAGAGAGAGAGAGAGAGAGAGAGAGAGAGAATGAGGGGATGAGCAAACGCCGGGGAACTAGATAAAATGTCCGACAACTCCGGGAATATTATAATAGAGTGAAAGCGTGTAAATATAAGTGACAAATTATTACTATTATTATTATTATTTTCATTACCATTATTATTATAAAATAAAAAATAAAATAAAGGTGGATGAAGAGACAAAAGCCTCAGTTTCAATTTTATCCTGAAACTTTATTTTATTTTTGTTTCTCAAGTCCCAGGACTCGTTTAAAAGAACATTCGTACACGTTCTAGAAATTATTTTATATTTTTTTAATAATCAATTTCTAATTAACGACGAACCTTCCCATTCAGAAAGGATTTTTCTGGATTTTCTTAAAAACTATTCGAAAAGAAAAAATAAGCGAGTGAGTGCAAAACTGCCAATTTCTAATCGACCTGCAAGGCACAATTGTTAAAACACAACAACAACAAAAAGTCGGTGAATTAGTGAGTTACATTATTCGTGGGAGCGAGTGGGCCAATTTGGTGAACGTGAGTGAAGAACGACATTGCTCGTGATGAATTGTTCGAGTGATCGAGAATTTTCTCAATTATTGTTTCGATTTTTTTTTCAATTATTTTTTGATTTTTTCTCGATTAACGCTCTTTTATTTGAAATTACTTACAATGACATTTCTTCTCTTGGGTACGCACAAATTGACCAACTGGAGGTTGTTGCGTGGATCCGGGGTTGATACGACACCCGCATAAGCCCTTCCGTTCGATCTCGTCTGGAAATATCATTAAACCGTACGATGATCAAAATGCTACTTTTTAAAATTTATTTTTCATCCTGCCATTATTTCTCAACGAGAATTACTCGTTTTTTGGCAAAATTAAATACGTGAATGCGATGATCTTCGTGGCTGAAAGAAAAACGATTTTTTTTGGCTTTTCTCGTGTAAGTTTCAAAAAAAAAAAAAAAAAAAAATAGAAAAACCCAAAAAATGAGGCCAACCTGTCGATCGTGGTGAAAGATGGAAGAAACGAATAATGGAACGACTTTGAAATATATTTTTTTCTTTTCTTTTTTAAGTACCTACGCCATAGGAACGAGCGTGAAGGGTCGGGGACGCGTACGTACGAAGGGGTGTTCAGGGCGGGGGGGAGTGGAAGGGTACATCCTTCAGGTATATCGACATCGACGAGGAGTCTCTTGGTATCGTGGCTCGCCGATCTCCCATCGCAGATACAGATATTTTTCACGGCCAAGAAGATCGGCCGAGTGAGCCAACGAAGGGCAAGGTTGAGGGGAGGGGGGATGGTTGAAAACAAAAAAATGACAGTCGCCATCCACGCGTTATAGCTCTCGTCGAAGAAGCCTCCGGAAATTATCTGATAGACGACACCCTGACGAAGGTGCTCGACGTGAATGTTGTTTTGTTTTGCTCCTTCTCCTACTCCTCTCTTCTCCGCCATTTTTTTTGCTTTCATGGATTAACTCCAGCGATGTCTTACCAGCAAACTTTTCATTCGTGTGTTCACAGTCGATCGAGCCTTGTTGTTTTTATTTTGGATTTTTGGAGCTTTTTTTTTATTTTGGTAAAAAAAAGAAACCTCCTCCTCTCTACCCCGCCATTTTTTTTTCCTTTCATGGATTAACCCGAGCAATGTCTTATCGGTAAACTTTATCGTCGTGTATTTACAGTCGATTGAGCCCTGTTGTTTTTATTTTGGATTTTTGGAGCATTTTTCTTGATTTTGGTAAAAAAAAAAAAGAATCCTCCTCCTCTCTTCCCCGCCATTTTTTTCCCTTTCATGGATTAACCCGAGCAATGTCTTATCGGTAAACTTTATCGTCGTGTGTTTACAGTCGGTCGCGTCCTGTTGTTTTTATTTTGATTTTTTGGAGCATTTTACTTGATTTTGGTAAAAATAAAAAAAATCCTCCTCCTCTCTTCTCCACCATTTTTTTTTTGCTCCTCTGGTTTAACTCCAGCAATGCCTTACCAATAAGCGTTTCATTCCTGTCTTCACAGTCGATCGCGCCCTGTTGTTTTTATTTTTGATTTTTGGGTCTTTTTTTCTTAGTTTTGGTAAAAAAAAAGAATCCTCCTCCCCTCTTCACCACCATTTTTTTCCATCTATGGATTAACCCGAGCAATACCTTACCAGCAAACTTTACCATCGTGTGTCCAAAGTCGATCGCTCCCTGTTGTTTTTATTTTTAATTTTTGAATCTTTTTTTTGATTTCAGTAAAAAAAAATCGTATACAAAGTCTCACGAAGAGAAAGAGAGAAAGAGAGAGAGATGAGAGAGAGAAAGAGAGGTGGGAAGGATCTAAAAGGTTCGAAAGAAAAACGAAAAGGAGAGAGAGAGAGAGAGAGAAAAAACGAGATGGCGGATGGAGAGAAAGAGAGAGATAGAGCAAATGGTTTCTCGAGACGCAATGTACTCGTGGGCATCCTCGAGCATTTGGTACTAATGATCCGAGCCTCACGGATGCGTATACCGGTATCGTGTAACTGCTAAGTGAAAATACGCGTAGATCCTTCGAAGATATCGGCGCGGTCCCTCTCGAAGATCTTCTGATTTTTTTTCTCCTTTTTCCTTTGGTCCATCCCTCTCACTCTCTTTTTTTTCTTATTTTCATTTTGTTCCTAAATTCATGCCATGGGCTGTTTTCTTTTTTTTCGTATCTTCCTCTTTGCCTGCTTTTGGCCGCATCTTCAACTTATTTAAAAAAAAAATTATATATATATATATATGTATATAGCGATTCTAGGTAGAGACGAGAAACAATAAAACCATTAACGACGAACATAATCCTGGACCCTCTCGATTCGTCTCTCCTCCCCGGTAAATTTTCTCCATCATCGTTCTAGCAATGAATTAATTCCGATCTAGTACGTCGGTGATTTTTATTTTTCTCACGAAAACAAAAAAACTGACTCGCTCTTTTTTTTTATTTATTTTTTCCTTTAATTTGATTTCCTTATTTTTTTGTACGCTCGCGCGTTCTATCGTTTCGGGACCCTCTTCGCGTGCGATGCGAGGTTCCTCTAAGCCTAATGCGTAGTAAGACTATAACCGCGGGTAGAGAGAAAAAAAGGAGGTGTCCAATAGGTATGGGTCTAATCCTCTTTTTTTTTGGTTCTGTATATTTATACCTATATTTATATGTATATTTGTACATATATATAATCATAGGTATAGCAAGATCATAGGTATAAAGATTCGACCATATTCGATATTTTATATATACATATTTACGTTATATTATTATATTATAATATTGTATTATTATAGTATTATATTATATTATATTATATTATATTATATTATATTATTATATTATATTATATTATATTATATTATATATTATATTATATTATATTATATTATATTATATTATATTATATTATATTATATTATATTATATTATATTATATTATATTATATTATATTATATTATATTATATTATATTATATTATATTATATTATATTATATTATATTATATTATATTATATTATATTATATTATATTATATTATATTATATTATATTATATTATATTATGATTATATTATATTATATTCTTATATTATAATATAATATTATATTATATTATATTATATTATTATATTATTATATTATTATATTATATTATATTATATTATATTATTATATTATTATATTATTATATTATTATATTATATTATATTATATTATATTATATTATATTATATTATATACATATATTATATATAATATTTGATTTTATAATATATATATATAAAATATCGAGTGTATAGGAGAAAGGCCAAACGAAGGTTCGATGGGCAGGGCAACAACGAGAGACATCGAGCCACGCAATACGGGGTGGACGTAGTTATATGGTTTAAGTATCTCGGTTTCTTGGAAAGAAAAGGATAAAAAAAAACGAAAAATAGCCGAGAGGGGAATGGCGTGAAAAAAAAAACCCAAAAAAAAAGGAAGATCGAAAAATGCTTATATTTTTTTTCCCCGTCCAGTCATTACGCTCGGGATCGTTGCGCACGCTTGCTCCGACGTCCGCCATAGAGAATAATGTCTGTTTCATCAAAGCAGCTTGTTCGTAGCGCAAGAGTCTCTAGAGACGCTCGAGTACTTCTCTAAATTTTTTACGATTCTGAGAAAGGTCCTGGCCGATCGGGCTCGACGAAAGGGAGAGAGACAGAGAGAGAGAGAGAGAGAGAGCGAGAGGCTGCGAGTCTTTACTCCTTCGCTCCGTCCAGCCACTTCGAACGCTTGCGAATATACTGTTTCGTTTGTTTTTTTTTTCGTTTGTTTTTACGTTTTTTATTCTTCTTCCTCGTTTTTATTTTTTATTTGTAATCTCTTTCTCTCGCTCTATCGTTCAAAAAATCCCACCACCAGGTACGTCTGGCCGTTCGACTAAGTTATTAATAATTGTACGGTCGTCTCCACGTGGGGATGGGACTTTTTTTGAGAAGGCACCGGGGGCTGTTCCCTCGTCGTCGAGTCTCTCCCTTCGAATACGAGATACGAAAGAAACCAAAAAAACATTAAATAAAATAAAATAAAAAATGAAAAAAGGAATAAATAAATAATTGAAAAAAGAAAAGAAAAATATGTTCATAAACCGAACGAGCTAGTCTACGATTATTCTACGTCTGCCATTGTTTTGTCTTTTTTGTTTTTATTTTAATTTTAATTATTATCACGTTTTTTTTTGTTTCAAAAATAACGAAAAAACAAAAAATATAGTAAGATGCAAAAATCTCGAGGTCACTGGCTCGAATCTCGAATTTCGAGTTTTATATCGCGAGATGAGAGCCCGATGACCAGGGACGTTGCAAGTCGAGTTACGTTCCCTAAAAAAATGTCTTCTCCACCTCTCTCTCTTTCTCTCTGTTGCTTTTTCTTTTTTTCTTTACTCTCGTCTCTTTTTTCATTCGGGTCCGGCACGAAGTGCGCGGGCGTTTCCCATGCCCCCCTCCCTCCGTCGTCTAAAGAACAGTGTCAGGAGAGCAATAGCTCGAGATATCGAGAGTGGGGAGGGGCGGGGAGGAGGGGAAGGTAAGAGAGAAGAGAAGAAAAAACGTTCGAAGGAGGCAAAAGCATATATGGCAGGGTTGAACCGGGGGAAGTGAACGAACGAGAGTGAGGGAGAGAGAGAGAGAGAGAGAGAGAGAGAGGGAGATAGAGAGGGAGATATGAGGAGAGAGAGCAAGTGAGAAATATATACCTGCTGGTGGATATTAAAGCGAACATCATACCCTCGTCACTTTTACTGGTCCTCTATCCTTCTCTCTCTCTCTCTATCTCTCACATTCGCTCCCTTCTTTCTCGCATTTCAACTCTCATCCCTCCTCCTACCCCTCCCCACCTTATTCTCCCTCGTCGTCCTTTCGATTTTTATCTCACTCACTCTTTTGACTCGATTTTTTTCGCTTCATCTCTCTCACCATAAGTTAAACACGATTTCAAGCAGAGAAAGAGAGAGAGGGAGAGACTAAGACAGTCTGAACTAGAAGATGCTGGGTGGTTGGTGCACAACTGCAAAGTCAAATCCTCGAAGATATACGTTTTTACCCCCACTCCTCCCACTACTAAACTCAATACTAATATTCTTGCATACGAGAACTGACGTGTACCTCGTCACTGAGCAACGTCTACACTGAGAACCAGAGAAAAGGAGAGCGAAAGAACGAAAGAGAGAGAGAGACAGACCGACACAAAAAGGGAGGAGGAGGGAGGAGCGAGTGAGAAAGAGAGAGAGAGAGAGAAACCCTCGACTCACACATAAACCCAAAATTCTCCTTACATGCGCCGCATTCCAAAGAGCCTAGATCCTCTCTCGGATCGCCACTGTCATCTCACATGCTCCCTTTTCAACCCCGCATCACGAACCCAACGAAGATCGAAGAATTCGTCCGATCGTTGAAATACTTTTTTTTTTGTTATTTAGGTACCAATGATTTTTTTTTTTCGTCTCGTTACCAATGTGAGTGTGTTAAGAGTCAGTGTTACAGGCGACGAGCGACTCGAAAACGCGTATCGTAATTTCTCCGGCACTGAGCAACCAATCGCTTTAAAATTTTGAGGATATTTAGAGAATCATGGCAAAAAGTGGCTCTAAATGTTTTTGTCCCCAAATTTTGAGAATAGTGTTGCAGGGGACGAATTACTCGAAAACGCCATCCGTACTTCCTCCAGCACTGAGGGTTAAAGTTTTGATGGTATCTAGAGAATTGTAGCAACAATTTTGGAAAAATACAACGTTTAGTCACTTTTTGCTATAATTCTCTAGATGCCTTCAAAATTTTAACGCGATCGGTAGCTCAGTCTCGAAGAAAATACGATTCGAAAACGCGATTTGTAATTTCTCCGGCACTGAGCAACCAATCGCGTTATAATTTTGAGGTTATCTAGAGAATTATGGCAAAAAGTGATTCTAAATGTTTTTTTCCCAAAATTTAGACAAGTGTTGCAGAGAACGAGTTACTCAAAAACGCCATCCGTACTTTCTCCAGCATTGATCGTTAAAGTTTTGATGGTATCTAGAGAATTATAGCAACAATTTTTCAAAACTACAACGTTTAGTCACTTTTTGCTATAATTCTCTAGATGTCTTCAAAATTTTAACGCGATTGGTAGCTCAGCTCCGAAGAGAATAGGAATCGCGTTTTCGAATCGCTCGTTGCATGTAACTCTTAACCCTGTCGAAAATAAACCGTTACACGAATTTTGAAAAAAAAAAAATAAACAATGGGTTTAACGTCGCGTGATGTCCCAAGGTCATCATCTTGTTATCAAACGTTCGGAGGGCAGTTGAATTTGCACGTTTGACCACCCTTTGGTGAAGAGCAAAGATAATAACGATAATTTTAACGGTGAGTACTTACATTGTATTTTAAAGTAAAACATTGTATACAAATTGTTATTTGTCATCCCTTTACTTTCCATACCCCTACTCCCGGCCCGCCGCCCCATGTTTGCTGGGTAATTTAACGCGGTCGCTAATTTTGTGGTTACGACGCTGAACAATTTTTTTCAAGGAAATACGAACTAGGGGTAAAAACAGAGAAAGACAGAGGTAGGGGAACAGTCGTCTGTGCTAATAATGAATCACAAAAACGGAATGAATTTGGAAACTATATGCGTATATTGTTGTATGTCGACGTTGGAAGAAGCAAAATCATAATTCGAAAAAAAAAACCAACGAATTTTTTTTTTTAATGAAAGAGGAAACGAGTCGGAGAGAAGTCAAAAGGCGCGTGTGCCACACGGGGCTGCGCTTAATAACACGCATCCATGAAAAGAACGCGAGACGGAATGATGGAGAGGCCGAAGAATGGAAAAAGTGAGAAAGACGGAGTGATCGAGGGGGTAAGAGGGGGTGCGAGAGAGCAAGAGGGGGTAAGAAGGACCATGGTCGTATATCGCACCCAAAAATCGACGTGCTCTCTTCTTACCAACAAAGGAGTCCCGCAGTTGCAACATGTGGTTACCGCGCTTCTCCCCCCCCCTTCCTCCCTTCCCGTTCCATCACCCTCTCGCTCCGTCTTTCTCGCAACCCTCCGTGTTTTACTATTCACTATACCGTCTCGGCGGAGCCGCCATTAGTCTTCGACTTTGTGCATATCCTGCTGAAAAAAAAACAAAAAAAAAATACTTTTCGCTTCAACGTGAACGTGCTAAGAGGGATGAAAATTTTGCTCGCGTCATTTATTCAATTTATGTTGAGTCGAGAAATTTCTTCGTTTTTTTTTTACCACATTTTGCCCAATTTCTCAAGAACGAATTTTACAATAATAAATTTTTATCGAACAATCGCGAGATAAATTTCGCTCGAAAGAATTTGATAAATAATTATCGCGTCGTATACGTGATTAGAAATAATTGACCCAAATTAATGAATTGAGTTAACGCGAACCCCGGAATAAAAAAAAAACAACGAACAAAAAAAAAATCCCCGCGTTGCGAGTAATACCGTATTACGGTCGTTACTTTGAATATTCCCGACGTTAAACTCTGTTCATGTCCGTAGTCCGGTAATCCGCATAATAAATCTTAAGCGAACCAGGAGGGAGGGGGTGGAGGCAGGGGGGTGCGTGCAACATTATTTTTTTTTTCATAAGGCGTACACACACGGGGTGCACGTTTTATGCGGCATGTAAACTGTTGCGTGCTAGTTTGCCTTTTTTGCCCCCCTTCCACCCCTTACCCCCTCTTCCATCACCCTCGTCAATCCCCCACCCCCCTATTTTTCTCTCTCTCTCTCTCTCTCTGACTGCATCGTCCTGCATGAAATTCGGGGGTGCACGAGGCGTATAAAAATTCTACGTACACCGGTGCAAGAGTCTCACGCAACCCCTATAAGTCGCACACATTGCACCCCCCGACTGTTCAATTTCTGTTTCTCTCTGTTTCCCTTCTTTCTCTATCGCAAACCGCACGGCCTAGACGTGACACGCACTCCATCTAGGAGATTATATACCGAGAACGATTTGTATGGACGAGAATGGGAGGAAAGGAAATTTGTTCGACGACACGACGAACGAGAAACGCAACCGCGCGGTTACCCCCGAAATATTCTCGTGAACGTAGAAGAAAAAAAAAATGAAACCAAAAAATTATTTTCACGCAAGAGAAGTTCCGCTATCGCGAACGAAACGCAACCCCCTGTTTCCTGAAACGAGAATTCTCTCAAGCTGAACAATTGTTACTAAAATTACGACAAAAAGAAAATGGCGAATGTAAAAAAGTAACGTGCTAGTTTGTGAACGAAGCAGGAAGACGTCTTGCTACGATTTTAGCCACGTGACTGCGTGTACTCGGTACACGAAGAGTACTCACGGGGTTGTTCGTCACGCAAAGGGGTTGTTCCCGTCGAATCGTAACGCTCGGGATGTTCGTCAGATTTTTTCGAGTTGTTCGACGATCGAGAAACTCGATAATTTGTAAAATCGTGAGAATTTTTGTTCTTAAGAGTCAGTGTTACAAGCGACGAGCGATTAGAAAACGCAATTTGTAATTTCTCCGGCACTGAGCAACCAATCGCGTTAAAATTTTCAGGGTATCTAGATAATTATAGCAAAAAGTGACTCTAAATGTTTTTTTCCTAAAATTTTGGCAATAGTGTTACAGGCGACGAGTTATTCAAAAACGCAATTCGTACTTTCTCCGGCACTGAGAGTTAAAGTTTCGAGGGTATCTAGAGAATTGTAGCAATAGTTTTAGAAATATACAACGTATAGTCACTTTTTGCTATAATTCTCTAGATGCCTGCAAAATTTAAATGCGATCGGTTGCTTAGTTTCAAAGAGAATACGATTCGCAAACGCGATTCGTAATTTCTCCGACACTGAGCAACTAATAGCGTTAAAATTTTGAGGGTATTTAGAAAATTATGGCAAAAAGTGACTCTAAATGTTTTTGTCCCCAAATTTTGAGAATAGTTTTGCAGGCGACGAGTGATTCAAAAACGCCATTCGTACTTTCTCCGGCACTGAGAGTTAAAGTTTCGAGGGTATCTAGAGAATTGTAGCAATAGTTTTAGAAATATACAACGTATAGTCATTTTTTGCTATAATTCTCTAGATTCCTGCAAAATTTAAACGCGATCGGTTGCTTAGTTTCAAAGAGAATACGATTCGCAAACGCGATTCGTAATTTCTCCGGCACCGAGCAACCAATCGCGTTAAAATCTTGAGGGTATCTAGAGAATTATGGCAAAAAGTGACTCTAAATGTTTTTTTTCCAAAATGTTGATAATAGTGTAGCAGACGCCTAGTTTTTCGAAAACGCCATCCGAACTTTCTCCAGCACTGAGCATTAAAGTTTCGAGGGCACCTAGAGAATTGTAGCAACAATTTTAGAAATATACAACGTATAGTCACTTTTTACTATAATTCTCTAGATGCCTTCTAAATTTTAACGCGATTGGTTACTCAGTTTCTAAAAGGATACGATTCGCACACGTGATTCGTAATTTCTCCGGCACCAAGCAACCAATTGCATTAAAATTTTGAGGATATCTAGAGAATTATGGCAAAAAGTGACTCTAAATGTTTTTTTCCTAAAATTTTGGCAATAGTTTTGCAGGCGACGAGTTATTCGAAAACGCCATTTGTACTTTCTCCGGCACTGAGAGTTAAAGTTTCGAGGGTATCTAGAGAATTGTAGCAACAATTTTAGAAATATACAACGTTTAGTCACTTTTTGCTATAATTCTCTAGATGCCTGCAAATTTTAAACGCGATCGGTTGCTTAGTTTCAAAGAGAATACGATTCGCGAACGCGAATCGTAATTTCTCCGACACTGAGCAACTAATCGCGTTAAAATTTTGAGGGTATTTAGAAAATTATGGCAAAAAGTGACTCTAAATGTTTTTTTTCCAAAATGTTGACAATAGTGTAGCAGGCGACGAGTTATTCGAAAATGCCATCCGAATTTTCTCCAGCACTGAGCGTTTAAGTTTTGAGAATATCTAGAGAATTATAAGAACAATTTTGGAAAAATACAACGTTTAGTCACTTTTTCCTATAATTCTCTAGAAGCCTTCTAAATTTTAACGCGATTGGTTACTCAGTTTCTAAAAGGATACGATTCGCACACGTGATTCGTAATTTCTCCGGCACCAAGCAACCAATTGCATTAAAATTTTGAGGATATCTAGAGAATTATGGCAAAAAGTGACTCTAAATGTTTTTTTCCTAAAATTTTGGCAATAGTTTTGCAGGCGACGAGTTATTCGAAAACGCCATTTGTACTTTCTCCGGCACTGAGAGTTAAAGTTTCGAGGGTATCTAGAGAATTGTAGCAACAATTTTAGAAATATACAACGTTTAGTCACTTTTTGCTATAATTCTCTAGATGCCTGCAAATTTTAAACGCGATCGGTTGCTTAGTTTCAAAGAGAATACGATTCGCGAACGCGAATCGTAATTTCTCCGACACTGAGCAACTAATCGCGTTAAAATTTTGAGGGTATTTAGAAAATTATGGCAAAAAGTGACTCTAAATGTTTTTTTTCCAAAATGTTGACAATAGTGTAGCAGGCGACGAGTTATTCGAAAATGCCATCCGAATTTTCTCCAGCACTGAGCGTTTAAGTTTTGAGAATATCTAGAGAATTATAAGAACAATTTTGGAAAAATACAACGTTTAGTCACTTTTTCCTATAATTCTCTAGAAGCCTTCAAAATTTTAACGCGATCGATTGCTCAGTTTCAAATAGCTTCAACCCTTTGTTAACAACCCCTATTTATCACCCTGCGATATCTTTATCGTTTAATTTTCTACCCTGGTGCACCGATTTATCGTGACTTTCACGATCGACGGAGACGCTAATCGCCTCGATTCTCGTTCTCTTTACGACGCCATTTTTTTTACAAACAAAGTTACTTCGCGAAATGTGAAATTATGCGTGCGTTACGATCGCTACCGGCCGATTTCTCGAGGCGAGTACACGTTTTACGTATACGGAGAGTTTCCTCGATCGTTCGTTCGCGTGACCGGGTGGGAAGGCCCACGGCAACATCGTTGAATCGGCCGATCGACCGACACGGCGATATACCGGTTAGCGGCGAGGAAGGCGACATACCGGTGGATTGAACACGAATATTAAATTACCGCGATGCGGAGAGCGTGAAAGAGAGAAAGGTGTGCGAAAGATCAAGAAAAAGAGAGAGAGAGACAGCGATCTCGCGCATAGTCGCGCACCAAGCGGGACGCCTCGGCGTTACATCCGTTTCCAGTTTGAAAAAGCAACCGTTATGCGCAACATAGAAAAATTTCTAGAATTTACGACAAGCTATTCAACGGTTTCGCTTATCGAACGACCATAAATCGATCGATCTCCCCAGAAAAATAAATACACTGCATCTTCAGAAAGACCAGATGAGCTTACCGACTGTCGGTAAAGTAGGAACACCTCAGAATCTTGTTTAAAAATCATTATAACGGTCTAAATATTGTAATAATTCATTCTAAAAGAAGTAATCGATGTTGCCAGAAGTTTGGAAATGTTTTAAAATCAGAATTGTATACGACAGATCCGTAAATCGTTGAAAAATTGAAAAAAGGGAGTTTCTATCGCGGCTAGAAAGAATATGCGCGATGTCCCGAAAAGGGTCATTACGATTTCCAGGAATAGCGAAGATGGCTCTCTATGTGCCTATTTACAAACGGGACGAAAGGAGAGGCAAAACTCGTTCGTTCGTTCCAAAGAGAGAGAGAGAGAGAGAGATATAGGGCGAGGGAGAAAAAAGGGCACTTTTGGGGGGCGGCAACAACGCACATAGCTCTTCCATGGCGCGTCGGTTCGGGCACTGCTGCTGCTGCTGCTGTGGTAATGAGTATAATCGAAAACTGGGTTTCAGTAGAAAAGCAGCCTGGAGCGTTATGGAGCATGAGAAGGGAAGCTATGTTAGACCTAAACTTATAAACGTACGCATACACGTATGTTTAGCTTGTAAAGAACCAGAGAGGAAGAGAGGGACTTCTCTTGGTAAACCGAGAGCTAGAACGCGCGGGCGCGTTTGAATTTGAATTTCTGTATTCACGTTCCTTTTTTTTTATATATTTATTTTGACGGGACGGTAATGCGTCCCGGTCACGAAGACGCCACCTGACGGACGATCAAATTGCTGGGTCGTTTTTTCTCTCCCTTCGACTTCCACCACTTTGTAGTCCCTCGTTATTCTTCCTGCGAGGATGTCGTTCGATTGAAAGTTTCTACTTTTAACGATTCGCGAATGGATGGGCGGGAAGGGGGGCGGAGAGAGGGGTGGGGGAAGGGGTTAAGTATTTTTATTTCTATCGACAATTTTGATAGGAAATCGAGGAGAGTATCGCTGGGTGGAGAACCGTTGGTTGTTCAGGTAGATATTTCGAAGGCGATGTGCTCGTTGAAGGAAAGGTTGGTGGGAGGTCGGTGGGAAGACGAGAGAATTTCTCGCGGATCAGCCCCGAAGGTTTTGGGACGAGACGAAGGACCAAGGACTCTCTCGTTCTCTCTCTCTCTCTCTCTCTCTCTCTCTCTCTCTCTCTCTCTCTCTCTCTCTCTCTCTCTCTCTGTTTCTCTTCTAGCCTTCCTGAGTCTCGCGTGGAAGGACGAGGCCCAAAGGACCGCAAAGCGAAAGTCACTAAATTGTATATATATATATAATGCTTGCTTTATATATATGTATATATAAAGCAAGAGAAACGTATATATAGGTGAGTTGTGTAGAAGATGAGGAAGGCAGAGTTGACCACAGACGGATCGAATCGACCGAAAGCTTACGTTACCTATATTTCCACTTTAACTCCGTATATATAATCCTCTACCTTGTCGTATCTTGTAAGAAAAATAAAGATGAAAAAAATGAAAGAAAAAAAAAACACCTGCGTACGTATCGAGGGAATCAAGATTGATGTAGGCGAGACCCGAAAGTATTATAATTTAAGTATGGTGCAGGAATACGCGACCCAACTAGACGTCGTAAGAACTTTATATACCGGGTGTTTGGAAAAAAAAGAAATTGACATTTTTCCTTGAAAGTAATTCTTGATGTAAAATCCTTCATCAGGAAACTGAGTGTTAAAAGTTATTAGAATGATGCATTTAAAGCGACTTGCATAAATCCTCCGGAAGATGGCGTTGCTGAAGAGTTAGTGTTATAGGCGATGCGCGATTCGAAAACGGAATTCGTAATTTCTCCGGCAGTGAGCAACCAATCGCGTTAAAATTTTGAAGGTATCTAGACAATTATGGCAAAAAGTGGCTCTAAATGTTTTTTTTCCAAAATTTTGACAATCGCCTTGGAGGCGACGCGTGATTCAAAAACGCCATGCCTACTTTCTCTGGCCCTGAGTGTATCTAAAGAATTATAGCAACAATTTTGGAAAAATACAACTTTTAGTCACTTTTTGTCATAATTCTGTAGATGCCTTCAATATTTTAACGCGATCGGTTGCTCAGTTTCGAAGAGAATACAATACGAAAACGCAATTCGTAAATTCTTCTGCACTGAGCAACCAATTGCGTTAAAATTTTGAGGTTATCTGGAGAATTATGGCAAAAAGTGGCTCTAAATATTTGTTTTCCAAAATTTTGACTATAGCGTTGCAGGCGACGAGTGATTCGAAAACACCATCCGTACTTTCTCCGGCACTGAGCGTTAAAGTTTTGAGAGTATCTAGAAAATTATAGCAACAATTTTGGAAACATACAACGTTTAGTCACTTTTTGTCATAATTCTCTAGATGCCTGCAGAATTTAAACACGATCGGTTGCTCAGTTTCGAAGAGAATACGATACGAAAACGCAATTCGTAAATTCTTCTGCACTGAGCAACCAATTGCGTTAAAATTTTGAGGTTATCTGGAGAATTATGGCAAAAAGTGGCTCTAAATATTTGTTTTCCAAAATTTTGACTATAGCGTTGCAGGCGACGAGTGATTCGAAAACACCATCCGTAGTTTCTCCGGCACTGAGCGTTAAAGTTTTGAGAGTATCTAGAGAATTATAGTAACAATTTTGTAAAAATACAACATTTTGTCACTTTTTGCTATAATTCCCTAAAAACCTTCAAAATTTGAACGCGATCGGTTGCTCAGTTTCGAAGAGAATACGAATCGCATTCTCGAATCGCTCGTTACACGTACCACTGACTCTTAACCGTAATCGATGACCGCTAGCGCCATCTAGTGGTAATTTTTCTAAACCTCGTTCTACATCCCAAAAACAATTCATTTAAAAAAATCCACCCTTCTTTTCGAAGAATTGAGATCGAAGATTAAAAAAGTAATGCCCGAGACTCGTCGCTACGTGGCGCTGCCGTCGCTACGCTCGTCACGTGCGCCCAATAGAACAAGAGTAATCCGTGCAAACGCCACGGGCGTCGGCCATTTCGCGTCGCCGCTTAAATAGTGAATTTTTGTATAAGCAGGAGAGTGGAGAGAATAGACCCGGGCAAAAACGGAACACGTCGAGGCTAGAATCTTTGTTCTTTCGATCCCCCGGGCAATCTTTCACGATTCTTTTTTTCACCCCCCCCCCCCACCCCTCCCCGCTGTCTCTCTCTTTCTACTCCTCACCCCGGAAGGTTTCGCCGTCTTGCTCATTGGGTCTCTCTCGTCTCAAAAAAACGACTTTTGCGGCGGTCGTGCGGTAACCAGGATTTAACTGGCACGGTCCTCTCGATCGGTGCAGGCTTTACCGACTATGCGCAGTCCCTAACGCGCATCCCCACTCCTCGCTGCTATGGATCGGACCCACGAAGATTGGCTTCGCCTTCTAGGCTACTATGTACCTCTCTCTCTCTCTCTCTCTCTCTCTCTCTCTCTCTCTCTCTCTCTCTCTCTCTCTCTCTCTCTCTCTCTCTCTCTCTCTCTCTCTCTCTCTCTCTCTCTCTCTATTCTCGTTCTCTCTCGCTCTCTTTCTCTCTCTCTCACACATACACACACTCTCCAAAAGTTGGAATCTCATGTACTACCTGTATCTCTGTTATATGCCTAATAACTTTGTACCGACTGGGTTACATTCCTCGAATCTCACATGGCACACGGAAAAAAAAGATACGAGGATCGACCGAAAACAAGAGAGAATCGAAATTTTTTTTAAAAACGATCGTATTAATTATTATCGTTAGGGTGAAACGTGGAAACAAGCTAGAGACGATATTTTTGAAGGAGAATTTGAGAATCTTAATTTAGATTCATCTACTTCAGCTATTCTGACTATTTTGTTTTATTCGTCAAAATCTTGTTATCGATAATTCTCACGAATGTTTTAACGCGTTGTTGTTTGTTTTTTTTTTCTTCTTTATTTTACGTAGATACGTTAATCAGGTCATCAATTACAAAACGAGTTTTTATTTCGTGAAAGAGACTCGAAAGTTTCATACACCCGGTCCCTGGTGAGTTCCAACATTTACCTCGATCGAGTCGGGTAATTTTTTGATAGAGAAAACGTGCCATGTGGGCTACAGCACACGCGATATTTTCTAAGCTCTCGTATATTCACGGTGACCACTATGACCGGTACTACCGGGGAGAAGTGAGATCATTATCGCTGTATCGTCTTTCGTTCTCGGATGGATAATATATTTAAAAAATGAGAAAAAAAAACGAAACAACGAAACAGAAAAAAATCATACGCGATAAATCGAGGTCTCTCTCTCTCTCTCTCTCTCTCTCTCTCTCTCTCTCTCTCTCTCTCTCTCGGTCACCAAATGAACCGCGCGTGTGTTTGTCCACGATCATTAATTTCTACTGTGCTTCGACTCTTTCACGAATAAATAATAAATCGTATCAATAATTCGTGGAAATAATGTAAACGACGATAATTTATTGTATATTATTATTATTATCAATTATCCAGCGTCCGTTTGTAATAAAATATTTAATTGATGAGAAATAATTTGATAATTAATAAAATAAGATTTAATTAATTCTATTATAAAAATTGATCGATTAATTTCGTCTTTTTTTTAAATTAAAATAAATAATTTCTAATGAAAGATTTTTGTATATGTAATGCGATGAAAATTCTTGAAATATCAAAAAGAAAACGATGATGAACGTATAACGCTTCGAATAAATAATAAATCGTATCAATAATTCGTGGAAATAATGAAAACGACGATAATTTATTGTATATTATTATTATTATCAATTATCCAGCGTCCATTTGTAACAAAATATTGAATTAATGAAAAATCTCTGGATAATTATATTGTTATATAATAATAATTACAATAATTAGTAAAATATGTTTCAATTAATTTTATTATAAAAATTGATCGATTAATTTCGTTCTTTATTTAATAAAAATAAACGATTCCTAATGAAAGATTTTTGCATGTGTGATGGGACGAAAATTCTTGAAATATCGAAAAGAAAAATGATGATGAATATATAACGTCACTCGATAAAATGATGTCGGGTTAAAATCGAGTGTTGCCAGGGATACTGAGAGCTGGAAATAGAGTACGGCCGTTCGAACACGGATGAAGGGTTGATCTTCCGGGTCAGTGGCGCGTGCCTGCTGCCCTCGGTCCCTTCTTTGCGACGTGCAAACGCATCCCAGCGCTCCTCTCTCTCTCTCTCTCTCTCTCTCTTTTTCTCTCTCTCTCTCTCTTTCTCTCTCTCACGTAACTCGCTGCATCGGTCGTTCAAAACTTGTATTTTCCCATCGTCAAAAGCCGCTTATAAAATCTACCACTGTATCACCCTTAATTCAGCTGCCTTACCAAAATCATAATTTTTTTATTTACAAAAAGAAAAAAAATTCAATTTATCGAAATTATCGAACAATTGAGTTGAAATTAAAAAAAAATTTCCTCGGTTTAATTAAATTCTGTAATTACAATATTTTTTAATTGCTTTATTGTTCTTGTTGTTAATTTTTGAAAAATCAACGATCGAGAACTTAATTTCACTCTTAATTCGGCTGTTTTACCAAAATCGTAATTTTTTTATTTACAAGAACGAAAATTCAAAATTGATCGAAATTATCGAATTATTGAGTTCAGAATTAAAAAATTTCTTTTCCTTGATTTAATTAAATTCTGTAATTTCAATATTTTTGATTAGCTTTATTGTTTTTGCTGTCTTTAATTTTTCAAAAATTAACGATCGATAATTTACTTTCATCCTTAACACCACTGTCTACTAAAATCTTACTAAAATCGTAATTATTTTTATTGTCTATTAAAATTTTACTAAAATCGTAATTTTTTTATTTATAAGAATAAAAATTCAAAATTTATCGACAATTATGGAGTTATTGTTTTGAGAGTTTTTAAAATTTGTTTCCTTGGTTTAATTAAATTTTGTAATTTGAATATTTTTAGTTTATTTTGTTGTTTTCACTGTTTTAAATTTTTGAAAAATTTACGATCGAGAATTTAATTTTGTGGCCTACATACTGTGGCTCTCGCGTATGACCGACCTGGCGAGATAAACACACGGTCTTTACACCTGGACGAGTCGTAATGCGACTTAACGGACAGAAACGAGGAATAATCCTTGTCCCGCGCGCTCGCGGTATTTCCGCCTGTTAATTTCGCTAAGGCGATTGTCTAGCTACGTATTTTTTTTGCTATTCTTTTTGTTAACTCTCTGTCTCTGTCTTGTTTCCTCCCCCTTACCTTTTTATTTTTTTATTTTTCATTTTTCTCCCCCCCCCCCCCCCCCCCGCCTCTTCTTCCCTCGTGCTCGAGCAATTTCACGTCCCACCGTTCCCTTTTTAAGTCTGGAGCAACGAGGATGAAGCTAAGCAACTTCGTTCGTTAGAAACGAAGTCGAGGTCAAAAATTACTCGATAGACTAGGGGTTGTTTTTGGTAAATGAAAATCGGTAAAAAAAAATCGGTATGAACGATCGCTAAGAATTTTCAAATTTCTAAAAATTCGTTGTCATTAAGAAAGAAAAAAATTTAATCGTTTTTGATAAATGAAAATCCGTAGCAAAAGATCGGTATGAACAATCGACAAGAATTTTCAAATTTCGAAAAATTCGTTATCGTTTAAAAACAAAAAAATTAAATCTTTTTTGGTAAATAAAAATCCAGAAAAAAAATCGGTACGAACGATCGCTAAGAATTTTCAAATTTCCAAAAAATCGTCGTATAAAACACCAAAATTAAATCGTTTTTGGTAAATGAAAACCTGTAAAAAAAAATCGGTATAGACGATCGGTAAGAATTTTCAAATTTCCAAAAATTCGTTAACGGTAAAAAACGAAAAAATCAAATCTTTTTTGATAAATAAAGATCCAGAAAAAAGATCGGTATAAACGATCGCTAAAAATTTTCAAATTTCCAAAAATTTGTTGTTAAAAAACAAAAAAATCAAACCTTTTTTGGTAAACAAAAATCCGTAAACAAAAATCGGTATGAACGATCGCTAAGAATTTTCACATTTCCAAAAATTCGTTGTCGTTAAAAAAGAAAAAAAACAAATCTTTTTTGGTAAACAAAAATCCGTAAAAAAAAATCGGTACGAACGATCGCTAAAAAATGTTCCAATTCCAAAAAATTCCATATATTAAAAAAAAACAAATGATTTAGTAACGGTATAAAATAATCGCGACAAGACGTTCTCAAGAATCTCTCGAAATTTGTTCACATTCTCGTGTTTTTTGTTGATTAATTCATCGTTCCTCAATTTTCCCCATTTTACGAAATTTTGTATTTTTCATTATTTTTCGATAAATGTGATCGGTTCGAAGTGACCTCATCGATGCCTGGATCAGGTAAGAGATTGAATATAATCCGTACGAGAAACTAGATAGAGAGAAAGAGAGAAGGTAAAAAAAGAGCGGTCGCACACGCTTATTAATGTCCCAACATATTTTCATGCCCCGTCGCCTTAAAAATTCCTGACGTTGGCTCGTTTATGGTCGTTGGATATGTGCGATTGATTTTTATCTACGCATTAACGGCACAGTTCAATCTTACTCCGTCTCTCGCTTCCGCGGCAACTCTTTCCCTTCTTCTCCCTCTCTCACTCTCTCTCTCTCTCTCCCTCTCTTCCCTTCTTTCTCTCTCTCTCCTTTCACGCATCGTCCAGTAAGAGAATATTATCGGACATTACACGTCGTTGCCGCGGCCATCTTAGTAATATAATATTCCTAACCATATACGCTACGTGACTCTCTCGCGAATTAATAAAAATACAAAAAAAAAAGGAAATAAAAATACACACACACACACACACACACACACACACATACACACACATATATATACGCGTGTACACGTATAAGTGGAATTTTAACGTATCGTACATACAAACAAACACATTTATATATATATATATATATATATATATATATATATAGTACGTATATATATATATATAGAAATATCCATGATACGCTAAAATTCCATTTTAGCATAACGTATATCTACCATAACTGAATATGTATAATGCGCACCGAGTGACCTCAAGAATTTCGGCCATAAAAATCGTGCGTAAATTGCTTTCGCAAAAGAAGAAGAAGAAGACGTAGAAAAAAAGGCACTCGAAATAAAATTAAAAAAAAAAAAAAGGAGACGTAATATATGAAGCACCTGGGTAAGGGAGAGTGGGGAGGGGGGAGGGGGGGGGGGGGAGGATTAAACCTCATCGAGTTATTATCATAATAACTTATTATCGTGAGCACATTGAAATCCTGTAATTCAGGTATATTTTGCAATTCCAAGTTTCGTTTTATATATTTTGTGTATTCCTTCCTCCGACCCGCCTTACCTCGCTAATCGTCGCTCTACTGTTTGTAGCTGTTTTTTTTTTTTGTATTTTCATCATTCATAAAACTGGAGTCGCTGTTTTCGAAAATTTATCGCGTCGATAAAATGTACCGACGCTCGCGCGCGCGATCGATCGATGATCCTTGTTTCTTTTATTTTTTCTTTTGCTTTTTTTTTCGTTGCTTCAGTCGAGTTTTCAGCCGCGTATGCATTTATATCAAGAAAGTTTGCTTTTTATTTTTTTTTTTGGTTTTTATTTGGGGAGGTTTGTTTTTCTTTAACGCGAATATTTCGTCGCGCGAGGGCGAAGATGCTTTTCTTTGTCTCGCTGAGAGAGAGAGAGAGAGAAACTGAGGGGGTGGGGCTAAAGAGAGAGGGGGGAGAGCCAAAAAGAGAGAGAGACAGAGAGAGCCAAAGAAAGAGCTAAAGAGAGAGAGAGAGAGAGAGAGAGGACCGACGATGAACGTCGAGCGAATCAGGCTTGTACGCGGATAGCCGGTAAGAGCGAGCGAAGAGGCGCACGGGGACGAGCGTTATTGGGTGATTCGGGGCCAGGTGCCCGGGCGCGAGTTTCGCGTGCGACGCAGAGAGCAACCGAGAAACCACGTTTCCTTAAGTTATTCATGAATTCACTTAATCGCTTTCTGCACGTACCTTTATAATATCCGCGAGCGAGCAACGCGCGTACGATATATAAAAAACATTACAGGGTGTTACAAAGAAAAACAATTTTATTTCTTTTCGATCGTCAAAGTGTCGTAATTTTGCGTTCGTCACTTACGCCACCGACGAGATGAAAAATTTGTCATTAAACTTTAATTACGAAATAATTGTTATTTATATAATTTTTTTTCAATATTGATCAACCTTTAAATTTTGTTTACTTACTGAAGGTAGAATGCAAATAACCTACCCCTAGTTTTAAATAAATATATAATAAATATTAAATTAAATTTTAAATAAATATTTAATAAATATTAAATTTAAAAAAAATAATAGTAATAATAAAGTAAAAGTGATTAATATTAAATAATAATAACAATAATAATAATAAAATAGAAGTGGTTAATATTAAATAATAATAATAATAATAGTAATAATAAAATAAAAGTGATTAAAATTAAAGAATAATAGTAATAATAATAATAAAATAAAAATGATTAATATTAAATAATAATGATAATAAAATTAAAACGATTAATATTAAATAATAATGATAATAATAATAATAAAATTTAAATGATTAATATTAAATAATAATGATAATAATAATAATAATAAAATAAAAGTGATTAATATTTATCACAATCTTGATTGGTCGAAGATGGACAAAATTATAGAAAAATAAATCGTTGTCGATCTTTACGAACACCCTGTATGCGTCTATTCGCATAACTATAGGCGATCGACGGCAGTCGTCTCTGCCCCGAAGACACACTGCCACGGGTGTTTCGCATCGCCCCGTATCACATTTTTACGTTTTTACCGTAGAGTCTCGGTCCCGGGATCCGCGCGGGAATTGACGGCAACTCGCGCACGGTAATCGACGTTAATTCGTAGAAACCGTACCGGTGTAACGAGGACCATAAATTCTTTATTAGCGACGAGCCACGCCGAGCACCGCTCTCTCCTCTCACCCTCCACGAACCTACATCCCTCTTCTTCCATCTTTTTTTCTTTTTTGGTTTTGTTCTGCCACTCTCTTTCTCTTTCGAACGTTTTCTTTCGTACCCAACATCTCCGTTTCTTTATTCTTCGTCATCGTCGTCTATCGTAAACCGGGGTTGACATTAAGGGGCTGCTTTAAGGGAGGGGGTTGAAATGCGTTTACAGTGATGGAAAGATTGAAAAAGAGAATGTTTTTTGTAAATTGTAATATTTCAGGATTATAATCGTGATATTCGTGTCACGTGGGAAATTTCTGATTTTGTAACATCCGATTGAAGCATTTTTGGACGGAAAAAAATTGCAACCTGCCGACAAGTGTTAAAGTCACCCACTCCCCGCCTAAATTCAGAGCAGCCAATGCCCGAGAAAAAAAATGACTGCGGAAAAATACAAGCAATCTAATCGACTGCTCTGAGGTTTGCAAACCCAAATGTAACGCCCTAATCTATGCTATATCGACGGCTAAAGTGGGGGTGGGCGGTTTCAACGCTTCTCGGCGCGCTCTGATTGGACCGATTTAAAAATGTATATCTCGTAAATTATTAATAATATCCCTAATGTTTATTTGCAACTTTTGTTTGTAATGAGCCCATCTACCTTGAAATACCGCCTGGCACCCCTTACGCAATTGACCCTGTATATAGGAAAATTGTGTATAATAAATCATATAGTAAAATTGTATATATATATATATACAATTTTACTATATGATTTATTATACACAATTTTCGTATATATATATATATATTTTTTTGTATATATATATATGTATATATATACAATTTTACTATACGATTTATTATACACAATTTTCGTATATATATATATATTTTTTGTATATATATATATATATATATATATATATATATATATATATATATATATATATATATATATATATATATATATATACAATTTTACTATACGATTTATATATTATTATTATTATTATTATTATTATTATTATTATTATTATTATTATTATTATTATTATTATTATATATATATGTGTAAAGATTCTTTGTATTAAGTATATATATACACCAATACACGTCGCATGGGCGACATAAAGATCGAATGTTCAAGATTGCGTGCCCCACGAGGCGACAATGTATAACATTTAGGGCGAAACACATTACGTATAGCTGCACGTAAGGGTTGAAGTTTCGCGAAGTTGCTCGAGTGTAGGTAACTAACGCAAGCCCCATTGGCAAGCGTATAAGTCGAAGTTCCATGCGGGAGTACTGTGACCAAAGTACGAGGGTGGCGGGAGGGGGGGGGGGCGACACTGGCCTCGAGGATTTATAAATCTTACGAGGAAGTTGCGGTTGTACACGAAGCGAAGATGAAGCGCGCACGAGCTTCGCCGGAAGGCTTTGTACACCCTCTCGGTCGTATAAATACTCTTGTCGCACACTCGAAATAAATATATATATATATCTTATCTATATACCTATATAATATCCGTAGAAATACGATAGAAGAGAAGTAGGATTCAGAGTGATAAGATGGACGGAGAAGGCCGCAACGAGGAAGCTCTAGTGACAAAGACATGAAAAGCTCCCTCTATAGTCCCCTCTCACTGCAGTATTACACATATTTATATATATATACAATATTGTGGCAACTACTGACTGTACTACGAGCTTTCCATGTCTCCGCACTTATATGTATTACATTGCAGTGACTACTTACTATACCACGAGCTTTTCATGTTCCTCGCTATATATGTATATATATATAGAAAAGCTCGCATATATACATATATATATATATATATATATATATATATATATATATATATATATATATATATATATATATATATATATATATATATGTATGTATGTATATATGCGATGTTTATATATATATATATAAACTCCGCCGAGAGAGAGAGAGAGGGAGGGAGAGAGAGAGAGAGAGAGGGAGAGGGAGATAGATAAATGTGTGTCTCTCTCTGTTCACGTATATTGGTGGGTCAGAGTGCTATCGCATCGTGCCTATGTAAACGGTGCCTAGAGTGCATGTGCCCCCGGAAAAGGATCGATAATACACGCGAAGTCCGTGCGCGTTTCTCGGGTAGACGAAGAGGGCAAAAGAGGGAGGGACGAGAGAGAGAGAGAGAGAGAGAGAGAGAGAGAGAGAGAGAGAGAGGAAGGGTCGAGGCTTTGCGACGGAAGCAAAAGCTCTCTTCCGCGAAGCACCCGATGTCGTGCCGGCTGTGTATATCGCATATACGAGGGGCACAGGGTGGGGAATGAAGCGGGAGGGCTATAAGAATGTTTCCATCTTTGTCCTTACGATTGACCGAATTCCATCCGCGGTGCGAAATTCGCGTTGTTCAATCCCCGAAATCGGAACGACGAGGAGGAGAAGGGTGGAAGGAGGAGGGGAAGAATTTCGACGGCTCCACCGCAGGAAGCCAACGAGCTTCCGCGGGAGTGGCGCTCTCTGGATTGTTTCGGGAGCTGCGGGACTACTTCTTCGATGAATAAAACGGCGAGGCAAGGGGGAGGGAGAAACTCGCGGAAGGAGAAGGGGGAAGGGAGAGCAATCTGACATCTAAACGAGTGTGCTCGGCTTTCTCGTTCTTCTGGATGAATTTACTTCTCTCTCTCTCTCTCTCTCTCTCTCTCTCTCTCTCTCTCTCTCTTTCTTTTTCTCTCTCTCTCTCTCTCTCTCTCTCTCTCTCTCTCCCTCTCTCCGTCTCTCTCTTTGCTCAGCCCTGCATCTCGTACTTCTTCGACTCTCCCGTTCTCCTTCGGTATTTCGAATGCTCCCTCAACTCACTGGCCGAGTCACTCACGCTTGACCTACACCAATGCGACCAACGCTGCGGACCATTTTTTGTTTTTTCTCATTTTATTTTTCGTTTTCCTTCGAGCCACCAGTTCTTCAATCCTTTTTTCTTTCCTTTCTTATAAGGGAATCGATAAGCACCTGGATATCGGCCACGTAGCGAGGCATAACGTGATAACGACGAATTTTTAGCGAGAAGCGAGTGATTTTTCTGGAATTAATGGATTTTGAAAATTTTTTCCAGAGATTTTCAAAAAAATTCAAAGATAATTCCATTTATCGTCGAGTCGTTCTTCAATAAAACTCTTTATGTATGTTCTCCCCCGAATTCAAGTTTTAAACACTCGTCTAGAACCAAAATTCTCATTTTTACAAACTAATCTCTGTAAAATTTCAAATACAAATTTAAAAAAAATTCTCTATAAAAAACATAGCAAATCTCATCATCGTCGATGATACACCCATGAGTCCCTTGAGTCCCAACTAGACCCTACTTTTCGTCCCTATTTTGGCAAGTTGTTTGCCCAGCCTCCCGATAAATTAGCTCTCCTCTATTTTTCTTTATTTCACCTTTTCTTTCTCATCCGAATATAATTTCGCATTTTGCGATCCTCGCCGACTCAACACGAGGACAGGCTTATCCATACGGGCAATGCCTATAAGCATTTTATATACGCGAAAAGGAGCCGCGACGACGTTAAATAATCCCTTTTTGCGTTCGAATGACCGCGGGCTTTCCAAGAATAACGCGAGTGGTATGTGCCTACGACGAATCGCAGGGAACCGATTCTTTTCTCGACGTATACGTATCCGTATATACATATACAGGGTGAATTTCTTCAAGTGTCTCAAACTTTATTTTAAGATAGATGGGATCATTACAAACAAAAGTTGCAAATATACTTTAGGGATATTTTCAATAGTTTACGAGATATCAATGTTTAAATTTGAACCAATTAGAGTGCGTTGAGAAGCGTTGGAGCTGCCCACTCCCCGCCCTAGCAGCCAATGCCCGAGAGATAAAAATGACTGCGTAATAATATAATAAATAAAATTGACTGCTTTGAATTTTGCAAGCCCAAATGTAACGTCCTACACTGTGCTATCTCTAGGGCTAGGGCGAGAGTGGGCGGGTCCAATGCTTCTCGGTGCGTTCTGATTGGACCAACTTTAAAAGTTTGTATCTCGTAAACTATTAAAGATATCCCCAATGTATATTTACAACTTTTGTTTGTAATGATCCCATCTACCTTAAAATAAAGCTTGTGACACCTTACAAAATTCACCCTGTATACATATGTGTGCACACACGCAAACACAGGCACGAACGCACAAATATACGCCTATATACATGTCTATACGAAAATAGGGAAAAAAGGGAGGGTTATATGGTCGGAGTTATCCCTTTCGTATCCCGGTTCGTAAGTGTAGTAGCGAGAGAGAAACTACGGTATTGGGTACCAGGGGTCTGTTACACTCGTCGGTGCTAAAGGCAACCCGGGGCTTTAATGGTAGCGTCTAGCTCGGCGCGCTACAAAAATAAAATGAAATGAATTTTTAGGAAGGTAGAACGAGAGAGGAAGAGGTTGGTGAAGGGGGAAGGGGGTTGAAAAAAGAGCGGCGGTGAGAGAAGGGAGGGGGGGTGGGGCAGGGGGTAAAAGGTTTACCACGTAAAGACCAAAGGTGCTCTTCCCTTGGTCCCTTCGCCGCTACGTCCTCGTCTTCTTCTTCTTCGACTTCTTCTTCTTGCTAGAAACACGCATGAATAATGCAACAATTGTTCGAGCCGGAAGAGAGGGGGACGGGAAAGGGACGCGATGCGAAGATCCCTTTGTTTTCGCGGTGCCCTTCGTTACTGACCGCCAAATTGCTCGCGGACTCTCCTTCCTGCACTATTTCTTCTCTAGTGTTATAGTTCCCTCTCTCTCTTTCTCTCTCTTTTGGTTTTCTTGTAAAAATGCAAGAGCCTAGCTCCGAGGTCGAGGCTATTTTGTCCAGCGGCGAAATGAGAGAAAGAACCTAACCGAACGAACGTCCACTTGGCCCAACGGAATAATTAATAATTATCGTGTTCCACGACCACGAGTGGCGAGTCGCAGCTGCGTTTAGATGGATCAAGGACGCGAAGAAGGAAAAATAAGGAACGGGTTAAAAAAAAATCGACGCGGTGCATCGTTTTTTACGTTTTAAATTAAAAAAAGAATTGGATTTTCCATTATCCTCGTATAAATTGTTGAAAAAATTGCCAAGAGCAAGGATGAGGACGAACAAAAAATCAGGATTGAGCGAAAAATTCGTGTTTTTTTAAAAATATTTATTGTCTTTTTTGTTTCTTTCCTTTTTTTATAAACGTAAAATTCCTTGCCGCGTTGCACTTCAAGGAAAAAAAAAATCGCAAGATCTTCCTCGATTCAATTAATGAATATTGATAGACCGCCGATCGAACGGCTCTCTCTCTACGAAATTAAATTCAGGTTATGTCGAGAAGAAGGAAGAGGCATATCAAAATTGGAATCGACGATTCGAAAGTCGATGTGAAATTGTCGAATTCCGCGTGAAATCGGTACGGAGAAGTGTGTAATAAAACTTCTTCTTCCCTCCTCCCCTCGCATCTTCTCGCGCGGTCTAGCTAAGGAGAGAAATCTTAGGCCGGCTGGAAGGATTCAAGGATACCGAAGGAGTGTCCTGGCGAAGGTGGAGAAGGAGAGAGAGAGAGAGAGGAGGAGGAGGAGGGGTGCAGGCTTCAGGTACGCGAGAGGAGATATTTCTCTCGCTTTACAGCGGATAGAAAGAGAGAGTCGAAAGAATCAAAGGAGAGAGAGGGAGAGAGAGAAGAAAAGGAGAGGTAGAAACGAGATTTCGATGATAAACCGCGAGTCCCAAGGATCTGTGTGTAAACCGGCGGCCAAGGGAGTAGGACGAAAGGAGCTGAGAAGACTGAAAGTGGAAAAGAAAGAGAAAGAGAGAATGAAAAAGGACCAGACCAAGAAGAGAGAGAGAGAGACAGACGCCTTCTATTCCTGTGTGGCACCTTCTCTCGCCATCATCACTCTCCTCGCCACGAAGTAAAAAGGACCTTTCTCGCTTCATGGAGAATATACAATGAAGAAATCTTGCGAGGTAAAACCTGAACGATAGGCTCGTTCTTTCAGCAAATAAAAATATGTGTTGGGAGAAAATGGCAGAGAAACAAAGGAAGAGAGGATAAAAGAAAATCGACAAGTGCAACTTCAACGTCATCAGGATCGTTGTGTCTTTCTGGATTTTCTGAATTCGCGTGAATTTTTGGAGTTAGCTAAGAGAACAATAGGCTGAGCACGTGAGCCCTGGGGGAAGAGGGTAGGGAAGTCGAGGGAGTTATTGCAAAAACGTGAAATAACTTGAAGAGTCATCGGAGGACTTCACTGGCTTGTCTATAAGCAACAATGGCCGAGGGATTTACGATCGAGTGAGCATGGTGAGAATCATCACGGTGTTTTGCTTCAACCGCATTGTAAGATCTCCGTCGATAATGCCGAGTCACGGATGTTTATTTTCTCATATCTGTTTGTCCTCGTCGTAAAAATTCATTGGGATGATGTTCGAAAGATAGTTTGAATTCTGGTTTTTCACGAATCGCGGTCCAAACGTAAAAAGACGAAAATTTATATCGTTTTTTCCACATTTTACGAAGAAGTTGAGAAAGCCCGGATATGAGAATGTTATATTCGTGTTGTACGGGAAATTTCCGATTCTACGACTACCATGAACACTTGGTTTGGACGAGAACAAATGACGTCCCCGATCGGGCCCAAGTCCTAAAAGTCGATTTTGATTTTTGGGACTTATAGAGCGAATCGAGGGTTCGAAACTTGTTTTCATCCAAAATACCTCTTCAGGGTATTCACGGAATCGGAAATTTCCCGTACAACACGAATATAACAATCTCATTCTAATTCTCTCACGATTCATCGATGAAAACTCGAAAAAACTGAAAATCCAGATTCTTTTTTTCACCATTCCAATTTCCTCAATCCTACCCATCACTTTTATCACAATAAAAAAAACTCCATCCCTATTTAAAACATTTATTATCCTCCTATTCAAAATAACTTCTCAAAAATCGCCTAATGGCAACACCTAACGCTTTACCAAAATAACAAAAATAACATACAACCTTCCCTTACCCATCTACCTATACACAATACAGCATACCACCAAGTATAGCATAACCTCGACAAGGATCCGAAAAACAAAAAAAGAAGATACGCCCCTTCGTCCATCGAGCGTAGCGACGAGGAGTGGCAGACATTTTGACAGAGCCAGTGTGCGGGTGATCGTAGCAACCAAGACGAAGAAAAGAGCGACTGTCTCTGCTCCAACTCTCCTCTCTCCCTCTCTCTCCCTCTTATGGTCAATTTTTTTTCGATCTTTCTCACACCGGGGTATGTACCTGTTCGATTTACCTGACGAGGAGCCCATTCTACAGTCCACTCTCTCGCAACATCCCCTGGACCCCCGACATAACTCGCTTGTTTCTCGAAGGTATTTGTTGCACATACATGTATGGTAAACTATACATACATATATCCACGTATATATGTATATATCAGACGGGTTATATTATATATTACGCCGGGTATACCTGCAGTTCGATTTACCTGAAGAGCCGAACGGAAAGAGAGAAGTGTGTTTTGAAGGACCACGAGAGAAACGAGAGAACGTACTAAGCATCGTCTAGACGTAGTAGATGAGATTCGACCATCTCCTCTCTCTCTCCCACTTCTTCCTTCTCCTCCTCCTCTTCCTCTTCTTCTTCTTCTTCTTCTCTTGTTCATCTTGATTCTCTCTTTCAAGTTTTATACCTGGCCTCGCAACTGGCGTCGCTTATGCAGCACAAAACTCCACTCGGCATACATTATACATACATACATATGTACATATATATATATATGTGGGTGTGTTTATATATACATGAAGGGGTATATGTGTGTATAAACGGCGGGTACCGCGCCCGCCATTAAATAATCCCCGGCGGTCGCTCATTAGGATCTTTATGAGGCGAAATATTCGTTCGTCTGTCCCTCTTGCGCTCGCACTCGCTCCTGCCCCGAAGGATCGAAGATACATAACGAGGATCGTTTTTAATCCTCCTCCATCTCTCTCTTTGAGCTCGCGTGCGCCATTTTTTATCAATTTTTTGTTCACTTTCATCATTAGTATTGTCACGGTTCTTTCTATTTTTTTTTATTTGTCTACGAACTCCGACAAACTTGGGAGAGAGATTCTCGAAACATGTTTTTGGTTTCTAATCGGAAAAATAAAATTCGAAAAATTGTCAAAATTGTTTGACCGTTTTTTAGAATTTTCTTGTCCATCAATTTACGTACGACTAGTATCAAGACAACAAAAAAAACTATACACAAAATAATTTCTCAACCAACAACCCCAAACTCGTAAATTCTTTTTTTCCAAACATCCTTTCACTCCGTTGAAAAAAAGAAAAATGTCGACTAATAAACGTCGTAATAAATTCAATACGACAGCTGTAAAAATTCTAATC